>OW679203.1:16723704-17291729 GCA_940337035.1 Agriotes lineatus | reverse complement strand
CTAGCAGTTTTTAGTAAATTGACAAAATTTAATTTTAACTCCCCCACCCCTGTAATATCTCTATATGGGTTAAGAATGGGACATAAACATATTGCATTATTTTTCTTGTTTTAACCTTCTGAACACATCTCAAAAATGTCCCTTTCTTCACCTGTACATACAATAAAAAATAGAAGTATTATTAAAAAGTATTAAGTTGATTTCTAGAATAAAATTTTATTTCAGTCATTCTTAGATAGTTGCATTTTTTTCGAGTCTCTACCTATATTAAGTATTTAGCATTAAGTGAGGTAATAAAAAGTTAATATGAAATATGGTTGAAAGAATATAATCAAATATTAAATAGGTACACACATAAAATGGTTTTAACTTATTACAAAACATACAATATCTAACAAATATTGTTAATAAAAATTACAATGTATTATACATGGGCATATAAAGAGTGTTTAAAAATGCCACATAAGCTTGATGGTACGTTAATTGCGGATATTTAGCGTCTTAGCATTTTTTTTAAATGAAGTAAGCGTACTATATAAAAGGTAAAATGCAAAAACAAATACATCGAAGTCAATATAAAACACATAGTTACCACATTTAGTTTTATACACATCGGCACCGTCTAGTTTAAGTTTCATTTTTAGCCACCCTATGTTTGCAACCCTTTTAACATAGTAGGGTAAAAAAGGCTTTCTACTTTTTTCTTTCTTTCTTGCTTTCTCTTCTTGCGCATCGGTAATTCGTTTGGAACACGTGGATTTACCAATTCCGGTAGCATGCATTCATAAAAAAGTGTTGTAATTTGGGTACCATATCTTTCGACCATAATTTTGTATCTTTTTTTATCCTAATAATTGAATGTCTTTATCAGTATATACAATTAAATCGCAATACACAGTATTTACAATGTGCAGCTGTCCCTGAATTTGATAATAGTAAATGCGCCTTTTCTTTAAAACCAAGCTGCCATCTACATAAGAAACACAGTTTATTTTTCATGTCATCTTTCACAGTACTTTCAATAGTCTTATCGCGGCACGAATATAAACACTTCAGGAACTATACTTCATTCACAATGTTTCCTCCTCCCAACAGGCTATGTTAGGGTGACATGTTTGTTGGTACGCATGCGAAATAACTAGATATAACAAAATTGGGTTATGTTATTTTCAATTTGTGGTTATGTTTGAAAGCGTGCATTGTTGCCAGTTAAATGTTTGCCTCGTTCCGTAGAGTTTTCGGAATTTTGACACTAAAATTGTAACAATGTCAATAAAGCAGTTGTAACAACTTTGATAATTCTTTAATGTCTAAGTTTTACTTCTATCACAATTCTTGAATGCAACCAATCAAAAACATATAACAGCCTACTGGTAGAGGAAACATTGTGAATGGATTATATACTGTATTCCCAATGTTTTTAGACCAGAGCAGATCATGATTTCAATTTATTATATTAGTATTAAATTTAATTTAAATTTGTACAGCCTGTTATTATGTTAGGTGTTTGAATACTAGGTTATGTAGACAGTAATACGTTGTCAAAAATATTATATCTTATTAGGAGTACCATAAGCAAAATAAAAGATCTACTTTTCTGAACACTATCAATGCATTAATTAACGTCAAATTAAGAAAATATAAACAATCTTTAGCTACAAAAATTCCGAAGCAAATTTCTGTGCCTCTTCTCCTATAATAGATGTTCCACGTTAATATTTTTATAATAAACATGTAAATTCTCAACCTCTGTGCAACGACAGAGTTGCTATAATGTATGACATGAGAGTCGTTCAAAATGTACGGCGAAGATGTAGCAAACATTTTTAATAATCGCGAAAAACTGATTCTGAATGAATGGAATAAAAACATAGGACGTTTATCGGTTGACAATATTCTTCCATTTATTATTTCATTAACGAACTCAGAATCAGAGAATTATAGTGATTCTGATTGTACTGATGAATGTGGAATAAGGGGTTTACATTTTGGCTTCAAAATGTATGTTAAAAATCTAGTAATATTTAGTAAACCTACACCATCCTCAAATATTACAAAGTTTGTTAGTCCCACTGTAATGCACATCAAACATACAGAAGAAAACAACTTTTCGTTAAATATGAAGAAGTTGTGGCAGTTGGTTAAACGAAGAGCGCAATGGAATAAATATATAAATTAATCCTATAATAGTTTGGAAAGTGCCGAAGAAACAAAACAGTTCGTGAAACATATTGACATTGCTGCGAAAGAAATTCAAAGAAGGAAATTGGTTTTTGTATCAAGGTACATTTCCGTATAAAATTTGTTATCTAACTAAATACTATGCATCCGACGAAAGAAGATCCCTGGTCATCAATGCTGTCTGTGTGGTATAAGATTAAAAAAATCCTAGTCAAATCAGCATCCATAATTTGACAATTAATTGAGGTTGACAGAGTTGTCACACAATATACTTTTTGAGGTTACGTATGCGGTTCTAGCTTTCATTTGGCTTTTAATTAAAATTAAAGACACAGGATTCTTTAACAATACTTATTTCATTTTTATTATTTAACAAATGAAATGGTTTGGACACAATAAGAATGGGTGAAGAACAAGAAAATTATGGACAAGAAAGTAGAAGAAAACCTAATTGAAAAAGGAGTGACTCGGAGTGAAGGGAAAAGACCGCCAAAAATAAAATAAGAATGGGCAAGGCGTTTATACAATGTATAAGGGGAAGAAGTTATTTTAATTATTGGTAGAAAATTGTAACTTCTGTTATTTTACTTAAGTTGTAGTTATTTTGGTTATGTATTTATACGTTACATCTAATGGTAGAGAAGGTTTTTGATATTTTGATAATATACATATTATATAAATTAACTAATAAAATACTATTTACTATTATATAATAAAATAATAAAATACAATGGTAAATACAGTTTGGAAGTTTTTACACTTAAAATACGATGGTCCAATCAGAAATATTATCAAGCACCTAATTAGAATTAACATTGATATCACGTTAGAACAAGGATAGAAAATTTTTAGGACAACAAAAGTACCGGAATTGAAAGCAAAAAAATTAAATATTCGATGAGATCTGAAATCTGCTTGTTAATTGCGAAGGGTGGGTGCTACGGTCTCTGCCAGTTTGGATATAATAGTAGGAATAATTGTATTTATCATATTAACAATTTCCCTTGCCACTTTATGCACTCACCGAGGTCACCCTTCTTTAGGAGTTTGATAATCAGACCGTCCTTCCACTCTGTAGGTATTGTTTCGGTGAATCTGAATAGCTCAGGTGGTATACTATTTGTTCCGGCTGTTTTCAAAGTTGGTTAATTTCTTTCTTAATTTCTTCGACAGTGGGTTCATTTGAAGAATTCTTTAGATGTTGGTGTACAGCTCTTTGCTCACGATTGGTTCTCGTGCGTTGTTGAATTTCACTGCTACTTGTGCTAGATGGGGAGGTAATTTATCCATTGCTTTTATCGAGTCTTGTAGCTCTCTTAGCTGTGGTGCTGGCCTCTCTGTATTCTTGTCTTAATCTTGCTAGCTACTAGTTGTGCTCTGTAGCATTTCTTCTTTTAACCTTTTTCCATGTTTTAATCTTAGACAATGTGTTTTCAGATTGTGCTTGAGTCTGGTGCTGGGTCTGTCATTGGTAGCCTCCGGACATGCCTCGGGTTACACCGGATGAATGCGGCATTTGCTCCGCATCTTATGTTAATGCTATTTCGCCTTTATTTGGTCATCAAAGGTTGACATTTCCTTAAGAGGGACTAGGTGTTGCGCTTTAATATCCCATTTTTAACCCCTTGCGATGCAATACTCTTATCAAAAGAGAAACTCTAAACACAGAAAATGTCTTCTGAAAATATAAAGATGATGAAGTTACGAACAGCTCTCAAACAGAAATTACTAGGAAAACAAGAAACAATCTTAGGAAAACAAGGAAATTAATGATGTCTACTGACCCAATATAATAGTGTGAAAGCGGCATTGTCAAGAGACCACAATTTCAAAATAACATCGAAAGAAAAGCAATTATCGTGGTATGGGTATACGGTAAGAATGAGGACTAACAGTCTACTTCAAACAGCAACACAACTACAGTAACAACACACAAAACCACTAGAAACTAAAAGAACATAAATGTAGCAAAACACACTATAAAATTCCAAAACGAAAAAAGTAAAAAAGAAGAAAAACATGCGTGGTGGTCTCAGCCTAAGTAGAGCTTGTGCGCCGAAATATCTGGATACCAAACAGAAAGAGAAAGTGATAACGTCCAAGAAAACTATTGTAATCCATGGATGGAAATACAGATGCAGAGTCATCTTGAACGTATCATAGTTCAGCGGAAAATACTACAAGCCTTGAATCCAGAAGTAGTTCTTTCAATATTAGCAACCTGGTCATACATATGCTAACTTAAAAATTTCAGCCACATCATATGGAGTTATCTTATCTTCAAATCCTGAGTTGGTGATCTTGGATTTTAAAAAAGAATTACAATGGCGACTACACGCATTTTTAATGCAGCAAAAAATCTTACGTCATGAGGCTCTAATTTATGGGAGCAACTTCTATTTTTTCTGTACTTCTTGGAAATTTTGAAAATAGCAGTCGACTTCCGTTTTATTGAAAGCTGTTATCCTGTTTATGCTTGTAGCCAAATCCTGTATGCATTAATAGTAATAATTAATTTCATTAGTCAGTGTCGCTATCTGAACCGGAATCACTGCTATCATTCGAAACATCTATAAGCAACTTATCAACAGTTAGATCTAGAACTTTTTCACGTTCATACCATTCTTTAATCTTTCTCTCAGTGCTTGCCACACATGCTCTCCAAATTTCAGGTGAACACCGCTGTAATGCTTCAGTCCACATTGCAAGAACTTTATCATCTCCATACCCATCTCTACCAATGTGGTCATCATAATATTTTTTGCATATGGCCATATTAATTCAATAGCGTTGAACTCGCAGTGGTATGGCGGTAATCGCAAAACTTCATGCCCATGACTTATTAAATCATCTACTTCATATACTTTGTCTTTTCTATGCAATTTGGCTAACTTCAATAAATCTAATCTAAATGAAGTTGGATCATGAGGGATGTTCTTGTTATTTAACCAATCTATAATATAATGCGTCGTTTTGTCCATGATTCTAAATTATTGAGTAAGTTGTCAACAAGCCATTCCTTAAACATTTCTGAATTTATCTCTCCATGATAATCTTCTTTCAAAAATTTTGTTGCAAATAACAGAGATGCATTTTTAATGAATCTTGCTGTACACCTAGCATGAACAACAATAAAGCGCTTTCCTTCATAACCTTCAGGCTTTCTAACACTTTGTATGTTTGAGTCTTGCCATGATTTACCAGGATTTCCTTGAAAATCGTACGACACTCATTAATGACCAATAGCAAAATTAGTTCAGGAGCCGTAACCAAGACAATAAAAAAATTTCGTGGAAATTTTTTGTAGGTAGACTAACCTAACTGTGAGGGTTTGTGGCGTTACGATTTTCTTACCGAATCTGCATTCGAGCATTAATTCATATCCGGAAATTATTTTCGTGCATTCCAACAACGTCCTAATTTGCCCTCGCGTCCCGCTCGGGCAAATTAATACGACGTTCTTGGACCGCACTCAAAAAAATTTCCGGAAAGAATTAATGCTCTTATGAGATTATATGTGAGAATAGATCCAAGTCTCATCCATGAAAACTGCTTGCAATGGTGACGATAAATTGATGTTTAACATATAACTTTTTAAAAACTGAAGACGCAAACTGGCGATATTTGATTTTTCAACTAATGCTCTACGATTGTTGTCTTTGAGAAATGTAAACCCAAGGTCATGCAGAACAACGTTTAAACTGTTTCTGCCTATTAGAATGTGATCCTCTTGAAGTTCATCATTTAAAGATTTGAGAGTAATGTGTTTTTCTGGAATAAATATAAAAATTCACATTTATACAATCAAATAAACTTTATAAGTACGCTTTACTTTCACTGTACATCTTATATACAGTTTCCCTGCTGACCAGTTTAGAAGACTCTGGCAGGTCTGCAGTTTTCGATTTCTTGCGAGATTTTTTTTTACCAGAACTAAATAAAACTGGTTGGTTTCTACTACGAGCCTTGATCCTTTTCACAGTAGCAATGCCTATCCCTAAAGCCTCAGCTGCTCGCTGCAATAAACAAGCAATTGTACAATAAAATCGTAAGCACTTAATTAACGTGACATACCTCTTGCACACAAGATAAAGGAAGTAAACCCACCATTTTCTTTTTCCTTCTCAAAATAACTTAACAGATTCAGCAACAATTGTTAAGACTGCGAACACAAAGTCTTGCCTTGCACTGACACATTGATGCGTACGTCTTATTAGTTCTGACAAGAACTGCTTCTTGTTGACCAAAACTATCAAAAAACGTTTGTACGCAAAAACTAACCTCGAAAAATGTGAAAGACAAGTCAGATGTTCATCATATGTTTGTGGACACATACAACGTTGCCTATACTTACGGATTTTTTTACAAAAATCTGTAAAAATCTTAAATTGGTCGTAAAATTAATCTCATTTATCTGTAATATCTGAATTAACCACACTCAATTTTTTCAAAATAATGTTGCCGATATATCTAGTTTATTTACTGTTTACTGATAATATCTCTATTTAATCTAAGGATTTATTATTAACGTCGGCAACACTATATTTTACAGAACAATACCGTGCTAGTCAAATCCACTCCCAAAAACCCAGAGACGTGCTAATGTTATGTTATCCTTGTCGCACTCGCAAATAATGAGAGTGACGCATACAAAAACGATTTCTGTGCTAACTTCGTGTAACGATGACGCAGGGATCATCTTTGGCTGGATCCATAGCAGAAATCAATATGAAATACAAAGTGTATGTACTTTTACTCATAAACCAGAAAAGACAAGAATTGCGACCCTACTATTTTTTTAATCCGCATACCTGGTTACCGTTGAAGTATGCATTGTCTGTCCTTTCTTATCTGTATCTATTCTTGTTTTTAGTACTCGGCATGGAAGAATTAAACATTTGAATTCATGATTTCTTAGTTGTTATTTGATTAATCACCATTTACTAAACATAATTTCAATTGGCGATAGTTACCTCTAGAAGTGACGAAATTTAAAGAGTATAGATGTAGCAACTTTTATTCTTAATAACAGATAGTCCCATTTTAAAAAAATAATTACATGTTAACGAAAAAATAGAAACATAATTATATTGCTTTATAAACGGCCCCCAATTATAAAGTGTATGTGTATTCAAACAGATTTTCAAAACAGTAACAAATAACGACAAAATCACAAATTAACCTATTTTTTTTATTTGAAGAGATAATTTTTTTTTGTTATAATTCTGTTAATAATGTCAAAACTGAGGACTGTCCAGCATCGATACCCTGTTCATTAGGGTGGTTCTACGTTATACTTAGTGGAAAAAACGTTTTCGAATTTTTTTGGTCGCACCCCCTAAAGTCGTTCTAATGCCGAAAAAACAAACGTATACAAAATTTTAACCCAATCGAATAATATTAACACGTGCCACCGAGCCCCAGAAGTTTCCAAATTGCAGATTTTAACTTAATTCACTTATTATCAATTAATATCTCGCGAACATTAAGTCGTATCGAAATTTTGATAATGACATAAATAAAAGGAAATTTAATTTGCTACTAATTTAGTTATATGTATTTTTTTTGTAAACTTGTTGGAATTTAAAAAATATGCGTTAAGTATTAAAAAAAGTAAAAATTCTTGAAAAATTGCTTTTTTATATTAATAACTAAAAATATAATATAATGAAGCAAATATATTTATTTACACATCAAATAAAACGAGCAATATTAAATAATTACTGAAGTTACATAAATTGAAAGAATTATATTTACAAACTTAAGAATAAAACAAATATACCAAGTTACCTATATGTAAAACAATTAAATGCATATCACAATAATTACCTTTTTTTTCTAAGGAAACTTTACTGGAATTCGGACATTGACGCCGATAATCACTAACAACTTGTAGCAAGTACTGTTTTTGGTCCTCTTTCTTGGTAATTAAGCTATTATATTTTTCGACCAGTTTAATACTTCTTTCCGCAATATCATTTGTGACGTGAAGTAAACAATTACATATACTTACTTAAATTTTCCATTTCTTCGTAAGTTCATTTTCTTATTGCATCTTCTCTTTCCAGTCGTTATTCAGTTCTCTTCTCTTGTTGATGTAACCTGATATCAATACCAAGCATACTACCCTTTTTGCCTTTGAAGAGGCAAAAACTGTTTATCTTCTACATCTATTAATTCTAGAGCGTTCGCATGTGCGATATCGAACAAGTCGTCAAATTTTTCATAAAATTGTTATTCCTTCCTTTCATGAATCCGTTCTTTTATTTCCTTGTTTTAGCAGACTCCTTCATTCAGAGTATAATAAATCCAGCTTTTGTACAGAATGATGTTTTTCCTTAGCTGGAATCCGTGCTTTTTACCAAAACACTATTCCTAGAATAATTAATTTTGCACTTTTATGTAAATTCAATTTAAATATACGCATATTAAAAAAAAGTACTTGTAAAACTTGTTCGTTTGAGAGCAATTTACTACCAATAATTTAATGTGCATCATTTCCTATTAAAAGTGCTTAATCTTTTTCACGAAGAACCTTTAAAATTTAAAAATGGTACCTATATCTTCCCTCTAAACATCTGGTTTGTATTGACAAACAAAGAAACTGTGTTCGACAGTTTCACTCGTTTTTTTTAAATAACTGATTCTAAAAATATTTCAATATACTTAAAATTGGTAAAAAAAATTATTATTGAATTTCAACATTTATATATCATAAGATCTATTTACTTGTATTATCAAAAATTGCCTAAAATTGAATAATGGATTGCAATTTACATCAAAATTGTAATACTTCTACGTTTTCAAATTAAAAATGGAAAGAAAAAAAATCGAATTATTACGTTTTTCTAACACTTGACGCATTTTTTTAACATCTGTTAGGTTTGCGGACAAATTGCATATAACTACAATTGTAGAAAATTAAATTACCTTTTATTTATGTTATTATCAAAATTTGGATAGCACTTCCGGTTCGTCAGATATTAATTGATAACAAGTGAATTCAATTAAAATCTGCAATTCGGAAACTTCCAACGCTCGGTGGCACGTGTTAATATTGTTCGATTGGGCTAAAAAATTTTATGAGTTAGTTTTTTTGGCATTGGAACGAATGTAGGGGGTGCGACTAACAAAATTCCGTGGTTGCAAAATTAGAAGCACCCTACTGTTCATCTATAGAAGGTAGATATATATATATATATATATTTATATAACAAAGTCCTTTTCACAGCTCGGTGGTTACTACACAAGGCGAGGAAATTTTTGACTGGGAAAGGGGTTATAGTCAACACCAATCTCAATACTGGGGCAACGATTTCAAGAGCTATTAATGGTTTGTTGAAATAAAACCACTTGATGCTAAGGTCGACGTTTCGATATTTATTTATATCATTATCTAGACCTAACAACTTGTGGTACAGAACCAGAAAGGCACATGTAGTTCACAAAACATGTGACCAGATTTCAAATTTTAAATTTACAAAAGCAGCACTGAACGAAGCAGCATATCACACAACAAAAGTAATGCTAGATTTCCTGTCACCAGGTTACATGTTAAAAATTCACAAATACATTTAAAATTAATTAATTACTACAATTTTTATTGGTTTTAAGCCATAATGGCCGTGAAATTGATAAAATTGTTTAAACCCTACAAGGAATGCAATAAAGTTATCTATATTTATATATATTGCAATGACCCTATACCAATAATAACATTTGTATGTTTATAATTAATGTGATAAATAAAAAGAGTCACCACACAATATTTGATTTAATTCTACCACTTGCAAAATCAAACTAACTGATTAATTAATTTCGTTGGGTACGCCAAAATTGAGAATTACTCTTATGGTAGTTTGCCCTTTTTCTAATCCATTCATCTGATTTCCTAACTTCGCTAGCTCAATTTTAAATAGAGACATGAAATTAAAACTCAAAATCTCGGGTGTTGGGTTCCGGACTTTCCAAGTTAAAAATTCTACGGTACGCCTCTGAAAAGTAGGCAGATTGACCTGAAATGTAGGCGTAATGTGCCGTTGTTAAACTGAAATGTCAATTCTATAGCACCAAGTTCTCGTTATGTCAGCTCGCGTGTGAAATTGACTTATTAACAATTAAATGAACAAATTTTACGGTAAGATTTTGAATAATTGCCTTCAAGTGGCGTCTCTGTATTCCTTTATTTTCCAGATCGTTATTGGTGCATTTTCAAAGAGGACGCTAAAACTCGTTTGTTTCTGGGGCTCCAACTGACGATTTTAATTGCAAATCCTGGGAAAACACTTCGCCATCCACGGGAACTGTTATGATTTTCGTGTTCTCCAGGTCGTAATTTAGGTATGCTCAAATTTTCACACCGATCGCGCGAGTCGAAATTTTAAAATCCACTAACCTCACTTTGGTTGTCGTAGCTGGGCTTCGTTGTTATGAATCTGGCTGAAATCTTGCTCCCCGGGCTGCTCGTGATGCTGGGTTATGTTCTGGCCTGATGTGTGGAGCTGCCGGAAGAATCCTGACACCCTATGCCTTCCCACGATGCTGCAGATTGATGCTGCGGGAAATCGCCTCCAAGCCGTGGCTGCCGTCGTCGCCTCGGAACTCCAAAAACTCAAATACCTGGAATCTCTTGCCTCCAATTGTGCTGATACACTCGAATTCGCTGATTACGATGGTGCTATTTATTTTTTAATACGTTTATGCCTTCTATAAAATTTTGATAATTAAAGATTGAGCAAAATTTAACCAACTTTCATAATTTATTCAGAACAATTGCTATCCTTGTTTATAATGACGTCAGCTTATCTACTGATTCGCCATTGGTCCCTGTGGGATCCTACGCGGATTTGAACCGCTTACCACTACAATGAAGGCCTGGGGCCTTAGCCATCTGAGCTAATGTGCCAGTTCTTAATTAATTTTAGATTCGGCTTTCAGTTTGTGCAAATCTATTATATTATGATTAAAATTATATTGCTAAACCCAATACACGGAATTTGAGCTTCCATATTTCTATGCCTATTCAAATACAATCAATTTCATTGGCGAATTATACCAGTGTTATTATGATTTGGCAATTTATGTGAATTTTCTCAGATGCTTGCATTATTACAACTCTGTGCTTTAATGATTTAATTTGCTATTTTTGAAAGTTAGGTAAAGTGCCTTTTACAGTCGAGTCTAGTTTATGAAATTTTTTCTATTAGTGTAGTATATAATAGTGAGTATGTATACCAATATTCAAATAGATATCTCTACGTTTGTAGAAATTAACAAAAAAATTAAAAATTAAAAATTGAACTTCAAGGCCCTATAACTTCTTAGTGAAGGGACTTTGTATTAAGGTATATTAGGTTTAATCGATTTATTATGTCGTAAGGTATCTATGGCTAATCGGTGTCCCATTCTTTTTGAGACACCCTGTATATATAACAGCACTTCAAGCCTTAAGGTCTATGGCTTGAATCGTCTTTTTCCATGCTATTCTGTCCTGTGTTAGGGTCCGCCAATTCCGTATGTTGTAGTCCGTTAAATCCTCCTCAAGACATTCCCACCACGTTTTCCTCGGCCTTCCTTTTCAATTTCTTCTCTCTGGTTCTAGTTTTTGGTTAAATCTTCGTCACTCAGCCTAGTTATGTGGCCGAACCACCTCAACCTATTTTGTTGCACTGTCACTTTTATACTAGGATCTTGAAACATTCCCTCCAACTCGGAATTTGTTCTTCTTCTCCAACTACCGGTTTCTTTAACACCACCGAATATCTTTCTCAGAATTCTCCTTTCCCATATTTCTAAACGTTTCATGTTTTCCATTGTTAGAGTCTATGTTCCACTTCTAAAAAGCACTACTGGCCGCACTACTGTTTTATACAATTTTAGTTTTAAATTTCTCATAAGATTTTTTCAGAAAAAATGTTGTTCAACGCACCTGCACTTCTGGATCCCACCGCAATTCTTCTTAAAACGTTTTTAGAATGGTTACCATCACTCGTTATTTCCGCACCTAAATATATTACACTATTTGTAAGCTTGAACACATATTTCTTCTTCTTGTCTAATGACACAATTTCCAGGTTCTGGTCTTCTTGGAGTTTATTACACAAAATCATACCTATAACTTGATCTGCTCTCATGTATTTGTAGTCCAACTACAGAGGCCTGCTTCTCTAAGCTTTTGAAGATAGCTTTTCATTCTTCTTGTGTTCTAGCAAGAAGTACCACATCATCCGCATAGGCAAGGCATTGGTGTGAATTATTCAAAATAATTTACGGTGTTCTTTAACGTCATCATCACTAATCTTACAAGCTCTGCTGGTATCTCTAGATCCTTCATAGCTTTGAACATTTCATTCCATTTTATTTTATCATATGCATTTCTGAAATCGATAAACATTGCGTGCACTTGTAGGTTTTGTTTGCTACATTTTTCCTGAATTGGATTTAATACAAAGATGTGGTCTATTACAGATTTTCCCTTTTTAATAACAGCTTGGTATTGACCAATCTTACCTTCTACTATATCTTGTATTTTCCCATTTATAAGGTGTGCTAGGCTCTTGTACATCACATGCAGAAGTGATATTGGCCTGTAATTGACCGGCAATTGGGCGTTGCTTTTTTTATAGATGGGGCATATAATTGCTGTACACCACTCTTCCGGCATCTTTTTGTTCTTCCATATTTTTATAATAAGTTCGTATATTCTATTAATTACATCTTCATCTGCATGTTTGATTAGCTCTATCACTATTTCATCAGATCCTGCACTTTTGTTATTTTAGATTTTGTTTATAGCTTTTATAAATTCTTCAAAATTCGATACTTCTACTTGATTTCTGTTACTTAACGCCAGTCTTTCTTGTTCTTCTTCATCCATTATAGGTTCCCACACATTGTTTTTGAAACATATTTCAGCCATTTGTGTTTCGAGATGTAATTCGCCTGTTTCGTCTCTCAAACCTACTGATTGTATAAACCCCTTTCTCTCTGTCTTTATTTTGTTATAAAAACTTCTAGCATTTTTGTCTGTGTATGCTGTTAGAATACCTGCTATATTTTTCTTCGTTGCTTCCCTTTTTTTGATCCGCATAGGTTATTTGCTTCGTTCCTTATCTGTCTATATTGTTCTTGCAGTTCCTCCGTTTGTTTAGCTAAGCATTCAAGTCTGATTTTTCTTCTTTCTTGCACTATTTTTTTACAATCGGGCGTCAAACCAGTCATTCTTTTGTTCAGTTTCTTCCTTTCTTATATTATTTGCACTCCATTTTATTGAGTTTTTTATAAGTTTCCATTCTTCCTCAACGCTTTAATTTTTTCCATATTTGTTTATTTCTTCTTTAGTGTTTACTGCATATTCTTGTCTTATTGCTTCATCTTCTAGCTTTTTTATTTCCCATCTAGTACCTCTACTTTTGTTAATTTTTGCCATATCCGGAATTATTTGCTTTACTTTTGCTTTAATCAACACACTTCTGATGAATCACTTTATTAATTGGAAAGATTCATATGCATTTGCAACGCCAATGGGGAAAGAAGATAAAACATGAGAGCTGTAAATACATTAAGAAAACTTGCATATAGCTCCAAGTGAGGCGTTTTTATCACAAGTAACTGCACAAGAGGTGCTTTTTTTTTCGGATATAGTAGTCTTTCTAACGAGAACTGGGTTGCCAGAATATTTAACGATACAAACCATCTATGATAAAATTGCAAGTCACTACGGACTTAATAATAATAATAATAATAATAATAATAATAATGTTTATTCAACGGATTATACCATTTACAATATTATACTAAAAAAAAAACAGCCAAATACAACAAAAGTTAATATTTACCATATAAAGAAAATAAAATAACAGTAACGAAAAATAAAACATGCATGCAGGGTTGCTGGGTTACATATCAAATAAAGATTTTATATGCCTAATAAAAGTGTTAAATGGTATTCCAATAATATCAGCTTTATTTGTCTTATTAACAGTTCTTACAATTCGTTGCAGCGGACTATTATTACAATAATTGGTACGGCGATACTCTTGTAGCAGCATATGCTGTAACCTGACATTGAATGCAGGAACACGTAAGTTAAAAGCAGACAGTATCTCCGGGCAGCCTATAAATCCATTTAACACTTTAAAAGCAAAACATAACTCAAAATACTGTCTTCGTATATACATAAGGTGAAATCCAAAATATTGTAACAACTGTTTATAATCCAAATCTTCATGTCTTATGTTAACTTTAAAACAAAGAGCTTTGACAATTTTCCGCTGAACACGTTCAATCCTGTCAATATGTATATTATAAACAGGTGACCAGATCATACAGTTGTAATCCAATATTGACCGTACAAGTGATACATATAACATAACCAGACATCTTACATCTGTAAAACCTGTTGTCACTCTTTTTATAAAACCTGACAGTCTCATAGCTCTGCTGACAATATAATCAATATGATTAACAAAAGATAGGGATCTATCTAATAAAACACCAAGATCTCTGATAACTGAAACATTCTCTAGAATTTCATCGTTAATGTAATATTGAAAGAGAACATCATCACGTCTTCTGCTAAACCTTATATGCTTACACTTATCAATATTCAAATGCATATCATTGACTGTACACCATTGCGCCAGAGCATCCAGATCCTTTTGCAAGGAAATGCAATCCACAAATGATTCACCTTCTGTAGCTAAATCCTCATTCATAGTAAAAAGTTAAAACTTCAGTGCCTTAATACAAATAACTATGCACTAATTTAAACAGGTTTTATTTTCATATTATTATCAATATACAACATATATGTTTACATACATTATGGTGGAGCGCTATAAATAAATAAATAATTTATAAACAAGTTCCTATATTACAGCCTCCAAATGGGTGGTTTTACATGCAACAAGACACTACACATCAGATTGTTACATTAGTTTTTACCATTCTGGGAAGGAAACATGCCATTGACTAAATGAGAAGAATGGGTCAGTGTCAACTTATCTGAGAAAGGGTTAAACGCAAGTCGTAATGAGAATCATATAATGGCAATAAAATAGCACCTTATAAAAACGTGTTGTAATCACTGGTACTAACAAACCATGAAACATTTAAATGTATAAGAACAAAACTTCACATAAATACAAAAAAACCACAGACCAAATCTAAATAACACTTAAAGATCACAAACCATACCTAATTACTTATAGCTAGCATATAAATCATAAGGAAGCCTCACTTTTAGTAATTTGTTTACTCTAATTAAATTGGGAGCAATCGCTGTGAAACACCGCTGAGAGGAAGGCACAAAAATTAACATCTTGCAGTAATAGTGCTATTTTTATGAAATAAAAATATTTCTTTACAAGAGGGGTCAAATTATCCAGGTTCCTGTATACTGCCTACGTTCAAACCAAATTATTTTAATTGCTGGGACAGCAAACCACCAGGCAAAATATGTTCTTGAAGTACTGAACTTTTGACTCCTTTATGCTAACATGCTAAAGGTTACCAACGTTTTCAACTCTTGGTTATATATGCTATCTTTATTCAGAATTAAATATGCATCTTAACCCCGGAATTACGCCTCACTCTTCAAAAACTAAAAGGGTGAAGCCTAAGTTGTTACAACATTTGAATAAACTTGAACGATAGATAATTCTTCTTACGTGATTTGAAGCCTCCAAATTATGCAGAGATGTTACAACTACATCTAATTACATAACCTGCCACTCAACGTTGTAAACACATGGAATTCAGCATCGAGCACAGCTCGTTCTACCAGAATACCTGAATGAATTCTGTAAGAAGCAATCTAAACCACCAGCCACAAACCTGGCTACAATAAGGGCTAGAAGGATTGTTCAACCTGAAATCTCTTCATCGAAATGGTCCTGGGTATTGAGCAAAGGGTTAATCCCACCCAAAGGTCACCAAGATGCCTGCAGCCCTCCTCGCAACAATCACCGACCATAGCAAACCAGATTAGGGCCTTAAAATTCGCCTTTAAGATTCCGCCAGTAAAAAGGCTACTGAAAAAAAAACAATTAGATGATTAATTCAAAGAGAAATAAACGCTTACCAGAACTCTGCTCCTTATTAAGCCCTAAAGCTACAAATTAATTCACCACTCTGCACATGGCCCCAAACAGTTTGGAGATAACGACTTCAAAATTCCCTGATCTGACACTCGCCCACAATTCCGCATCGAGATCTGAACTCCTCCAGCTCGTGGTAATCTCCACAAAAGCCACAAAACCTCTTCACATTAACGTGCTTTGATACTATTGGAACCAAAACGTTTCGGTCCAAGAAACGTTTAGTGTCTATTGAAGACAAATGACGCATAATTAGTTGCAAACATAGCAGGCGATATTTTCCACTATTGCATTTAAATGGCTTCAAGATATAGTTCACTTAGTGGCAGTACATTTTGTAATTACTTTAAAGCATATTTCCATGAGATATAAAGCCATAAAACAGTGGTAAAAATGTTCTTCAAATGTTTAACTGCAATACAATTTGATGATGTGTTATACTCACAAATTATACAAAGAAAAGGTTTATCTCCTGCATTATCTTCATAAGCACATTTAAGTGGCTTCGCCTTGTTGATCTATACTCACATATAGAACAACCATAAGCATGAGTAGTCATATATTCAATTAAACCGCTTTTACATTTTAATTTATACACATAGCCTAAATTTGTTGTTCTAGTTTGTAGCATGAGTTTTCATGGTACTAATAATGAACTTGTTATTCCCTATTGGGACATCCTTTACAGCTATTACACTACCTAAATACAATTTAAACTTGTTCACGTATTCAGTTTCATTAGTCATTACACATTTCATGCACTTGGTTTTATCAATATTTATCTTTCCACCTCGTCTTTAAATTGTTAATTTTGCCCTGCATGTATTTTCCTGGGTGTGCTAGAAGACATATATCATCAGCAAAATCAAGGTCCTCTAGTGTTTCAAAAGGGTACCACTGTAACCTACTTTGCTGGTGTCGCATGTCCTTCTTTAGAACATCATCTAGCACTATTACGAAGATCAAGCGAGAGAGAACCAACCCTTGCCTCACTCTATTTGGGGTTTGAAAAGCATCTGACAGTACCCCTTCATGCATGCGCCTACACATAGTCTTTTTTCAACATGACTCAGAGCAGGTCATGACCATACAATTTGGAAGAGATTTATTTAAAACCCAGGTTTTGATGTTGGTTACAAATGAAGTTAGCAACGTAACTAACAACCAAAGTTTTCACATATTTTCAACAATTTGCAAAACTTACGAATGCAGCAATGAATCACTTACTATCTTTTGTTAGCATTTTTGTCATTTTAAAGGTATATTCAGCGTACATACATCAAACAAGTAGAGACACTCATGCCAAATGTTGAAACCTGTCTAGAGTGCCTAGGACAGTAACTCGGGGGGTATTTCTAAGCTTGACTATCAGATGGCAGCACAAAGTTCTACCAATCAGAGCCAGTTACTGAATATGTGATAAAGTAGTGGCGCTATCGATTAGTACTATCGGGAAGTAACCCCCGCCGCCCCCCCCCCCCAACCGTTCAAGGTCATTAAAATCGGTATATTTACATCAAAGGAACCGAGAGTGAGTGTCTCTACTTGTTTGATTTATACACGCTGGTATATTATACAAAACTATGTAATAACTTTCACAGTCAACTGTCAAAAGTGACATTAGTGATATTTCTTAGGTTGGGTTAGTACACTTGAAAAAATATTAGAAGACACAGCCTCCTCTGAGTCATGTTGAAAAAAGATATAGCTACTATATGCTCCACTAATCTATTTTTCTGGGCTGCTTTAAACCCACAAAAAGAGGAAGATTAAGGTTTTTTATCTCTATGAATTTTCATATGTCTCATTAACTTACTTCTCTCAGTTGCTTTATAATCGCAAAATGAACAAGAATAAGGTTTTTCTCCTGTATGCGTTTTGATATGTCTCGCTACACTACTTCTGACGGATGCTTTATACTCACAAACAGAACAGGAAAAAGGTTTATCTCCTGTATGTGTTTTCATATGTCTTACTAAATTACTTCTGTCAGATGCTTTATACTTGCAAATAGAATAAGAGTAGGGTTTTTCCCCCGTATGTGTCCTCATATGTTCAACTAATGTATTCTTCTGGGCTGCTTTATACTGACAAATAGAACAACAATGAGGTTTTACTCCTGTATGCGTTTTGATATGTCTTAGTACACTACTTCTCTCAGATGCTTTATACTCGCAAATAGAACACGAATAGGGTTTTTCTCCCGTATGTGTCCTCATATGTTCAACTAATGTATTTTTCTGGGCTGCTTTATACTGACAAATAGAACAACAATGAGGTTTTTCTCCTGTATGCGTTTTGATATGTTTCACTAAACGACTTCTGCCAGATGTTTTATACTCACAAAAAGAACACGAATAGGGCTTTTCTCCTGTATGCGTTCTCATATGTTCAACAAATGTCTTTTTCTGAGCTGCTTTATACTCACAAAAAGAACAATGATGAGGTTTTTCTCCTGTGTGCGTTTTGATATGTCTCACTACACTACTTCTATCCGATGCTTTATACTCACATAGAGAGCAAGAATAAGGTTTTTCTCCTGTATGCGTCCTCATATGTTCAACTAATGTATTTTTCTGAGCTGCTTTATACTGACAAACAAAACAAGAATAAGGTTTTTCTCCCGTATGAGTCTTTACATGTGTAACTAATGTGTGCTTGCTACTTGCTCTATATTTAAAAACAGAACAAGCGTACGGCTTTTCTCCTGTATGTGTTTTCATGTGTCTCACTAAATTACCCTTCTGGGTTGCCTTATACTTACAAACAGAACAAGAATAGGCCTTTTTCCCTGTATGTGGCGTTATATGTTCACGTAATGTATTTTTCTGGGCTACTTTATACTCAGAAATAGAATAAGAGTAAAGTTTTTCTCCTGTATGAGTTTTCATCTGTTCCAACAGATTACCCTTATTTTTTGTTTGATATTCAGAAGTTTTGAAGTTCACAAATGATGTCGCTACAAGAACTGTATTTGCTGGACATGTAGCATGCACTTCATCCTTTATATAAAGTTCCTCCTGTTTAATAGGCACTACTTGATTTGTTGCTTTGTCGAAAATCCCTTCGCCTTGCTGTGCAGGTAAGTTTCCAACTGCTTCATTTTCATTGAGTTTGCTGGTCGTTGGATTGCACCAATTATAATCAATTAATTCGTGCTTTACTATGTCCATTGTTGTAAATGCGAAGAGCTCCAATTTATTAAATCAATAACTACAAACGATATAAAATTAGTTCAGGTTAAGCTCGTTATTTTCAATTAAAATTATACAACAAATTTCATATTTACTTCTTTTACTTACATGAAATATATATGCGTAATAGTGAAATTAAATAGGTTACTCCTACAACGGAGAGCTTAGCAGCAAACAATGCTGTGCAATGAAGAGTTCTATACAAACTTGTAGTCCATTTACTTGACATCTGCGCTGTCAAACTGACATTATGTTGGCACCACTGCTATTTTTCACATTTTAACAATTAAATTACTGTACAGTCTAATAAAAAACCCGTTATTTTTGAGGTATAGTCAAGACATTTTTTTTTAATTTGACACTGACAGTGCAGATGTCAAGTAAATGAACTATATTTACAATGAAATCTGATTAGGTCAAATAGAATTCAAAAGAACTACCTCACTGTATAGGTGGTTTACGAACCCTGGTAACTGCTAGGTTGGCCAAACACCTCGGCAAAATTATAAGCAGGACTAAGGTACCTGGTACTCTGCAGGCCTAGACCTTGTCTACGGGGTGGACAAAAAGGACCTATGAAGGGCTCCTTGCTTGACATCAGTCTCCCCACAACTAATAGGTACTAACTAACTAGCCAGACACTAAGGGTAAAAACAGTGGAGCAGGTTAACCTGTCGCACCACTCGCCAGGCATATCGCCGTATGGCGATGAAGAAACAATCCCATAAGAAATCTATACTAGCGAACATATTGGAGTCGTTCCGAGCACCTTGCCTTACTTCAAGGTACAAAATCATTTGTTTTTGGGGTGCAGTTGCCTGAAACTAGCTCCGTGATTGGTTCTCCCGGGGTCACGCGTCCCCACTTTCTTTATTTTAATACTGCATGTCTGCTGTTTGCAATAACCAACAGTAACTCACAAGTTATCATAATAAGCAAAATCGTGTCAGAAATAGAACATTTTGTGTTTATTTAAAATATGGACAAAAAGAACTTAATTAGTGTAATATACCGAAAGCCCCAAATATGGGACCAGCGACACAAATCCCACCACAACAGATATGTATTGGACAAGTGTTGGGCAGAGGTTGCTGCTACATGTGGAGTTACAGGTAGGTAAAACATACGCTTATTAAATATACTTTATTTTTTAGTTTATAGTACACATTACTAATAATTAAAGATCAATTCTGAAAAACTAAACCGAAAAATGCTTACTTGTAACCAATTCATACCGTTGGCTATTATTTCATATAACATATAATAATGCAAAAATCACAACACATTCCTTTCAGTAACAAAATACTCTTTGTACGTATTCCTCACTGTCATGACGCAGCCTCTCCTGTAGAACGGTTATTTCTTCTAGATACTGGAATATCAGGCAGCGAGTTGTCCATCTTTGTATCGTCCCCAATATCATTTAGGTATTATGTTTTCCCTATCAATTCTAACATTATGAAGGACGCAAACAGATTTAGTAATTGCATCAGCAGTATCGGGATGTGTTTCAATGGCTCTGCACAATATTCTCCATTTCGTTGTTAATATTCCAAAGCTACACTCAATAATTTTAAGTTTTCTGTCTCTTCATTTAAATTGTTCCTGGCGTATGGTTTTATCAGGTTTTTCAATTAAGGGTAGGTACCTACGCTTCATCATTTATAAACACATAAAGGACCCAAATGTTGGAATTTGCCAATCATTCGTCAGTAGGAATATTCAATGTCCGATTTTCCATTAATTTGTACAATTCTGACCCACAAAAAGTCCCTCCATCGTTTTGTTTACCATATGCCCCAACTCAATGGCAATAAATCGATAGTTTGTAATGCAGTTTTTCACTTAACTCTAAACTTGTTAAGTCATTTTGCTGTCGCAGATGCTTAATCGCATTTCACGCCTTTAGGGCAATTTGTTGCTTCAGGTCATTTTGGTATTTTAAATAGCCACCTAGGCTTTAAGGCAGCGTGCCCGTATGCTAAGCCCTTTTAGTTCTTTATTTGGCTCCATCGCCTAATTCCAGAATCACGATGTTGCACATATTTAGCCCCAAAAGCAGTATTTTCGTCGCCTTGCGATTGGCCGCCGAGGTTTAGTCACGTGGGGACGCGACCAAGGTGACCTTTGCCAGCGCTTCCCTCTGGGCATTCAGCCGAGAGCCGTCGAACGAACAAGTGGTCAGATAGTGTGTGAGTTCGTGCGACGCTCCCGCCCTTGGCGGGGGCGTCAGCCTTTTTCCCGTCGAGTGCTGTTTCAGCAATTACGTGACAAACGTTTTCGCCTTAGTGGCAGTTGTCCGCAGCCCGTTGCAGAGAACGCTCGTGTGGTGGTTGTGAGTCGGAGTTTTCGAATTGTCTTCGGCGTAGCGTGGGTGTTTTTGAGCCCAGTTCCTGCTTCCGTAAGTAAGGGGTCGTGCCCCCTTCATCTCGACCTACGAGGATTTGTTCCGCAGAACGAAAGTGGCCCATTTTTTTCGTCGTCCCGTTGTACGCGTCATTGACGCGTCTCCCGTCGCCATTAAGGCGGTTGTGCATTCACCCCTATAGCCGTTGTAACATCGAAGGTACCTGCCACCTACGACTGCAGCCTGTCGCAACTCAACTGTACCAGGCTCCCTCGCCGCCTACGCATTAAGGTATGTGTCTTTAACCTGATTACCGCTGTGAACGCGAGTGCTAATTTAAATCTTCGCTGCCCGCTGCGTAAGGCGACGCGCATATTCGGACTCATTACTGCTCTTGTGCATTCATTCAGACTTGCAGACTGTTCATGCCGCGAGTGCTAATTTAAATATTCGCTGTCCGCCGCATAAGGCGAAGCGCATATTTGTACGCATTACTACTTATTACTGCTCGTTACTGCTCATTACTGTTCATTACTGTTCACTACTGTTCAACATCTGTCGTTAAGTTTAGAGCGCGCGTGCCAGCTGGTGCCCTTAATTATAGGTTAAGTATAGATATAGGGCGACGCACTCTGCTGCCCCATTGTAACCCGAAGTTCAATATATGATTGGTTAGTTAAGGGAACTATTGTTTTGTTTCGACTTGTGCATGTTCTGTTACAGATAGACGCCCCCTTCATTGTACTGAATATTGTACGACGGAACGAGGAAGCTTTGAGCGTGCAGGTGGGTGAGACAGCTGCGTAGCCGCGGTCGGATTGACACCTAATTACAATCCTTGCATAAGGCCATCCCGAAATTGTTATTTGACCTTGCAACTCTTGAGTAATCCTATTGGCGGAGTATTTTGCATGCTTCGCTCCCGTCTAACCGTCCAGGCCCGGTTAGCCGGGTTAAGACAGGCTTGGTGGCGCCCTCATGATTTCGACATACCCTGTATATATTATGCCACCACGCGCTTGCCCAGAACGTATCGTGTGACTCACGCCCGACTCCCTGAGCGTCCCAGCCGTGGCCCCTTAGCCTATTTCGAACCGATTTCAGGGCAAGCGTGCCAGTTTTTCAGGAGTGATTCCGTGGTGCGATGCTCACCTTGGGTGGGTGTCGTAAAGTTTTTTTAATACCGTAACAGGCTAATTTTGGCTATCCCAACGTGTGGGCCTGTTTTTTTCTGATATTCGTCTTCTCGTCAAGCCCCGTCGTTGTGCGTCTTAATTTTGGGCGTCCAACATCTGGTGCCTTGTATGTTCGTTTTTCTTATTAAGCCACCCGTTGTCTGCCTAATTTTGGCAGCCCATCGTGTGAGGCCTTGTGGGGCCTTGTGGGGCCTTGTGGCTCCTTTGTTCTCGTCAACGCGCCTAATTTCGGTGCTCCAACGTCTGGAGCCTATTGGTGCACGACAACGCTCGACCTCATTTTGGGGTTTTTTTTGCGTTGTGTGTCTTAATTTTGGCGCGACAACGTGGGACGTTGGTGTTCATTGTTGTCTGTTATCATTTATATTGTTGTCACAAATGTTTTTTTTCTCGTCATTTCGAAGTGGTATGGACTGGTAAACCGTTTTTTTTCTTAGTAGAATATTTTACCGAGCTTCTTTTCTTGTTTTCTATTTGTCTTTTCCTGTTTTCCTCTGTTTTCTATATGTCTTTTCTTGTCTTTTCCTGTTCTTAGTTTATTTTCATTAGTTTTCTTGACCGTGTATATGTTTTTTTTCTTATTTGTCATTTGTCTTTACGTTTCTTTTCTTGTTTTCTATATGTTTTTTCTTGTCTTTTCTTATTTTCTATTTGTAGTTTTGTGTTTTCTTGTTGTTTATCGCCTTTTTGAGTTTTATTTTTGTGTTTTTTTTTCATGTCTTTTCATATTTTGAGTATCTTTTTCGTCATTTTTACCGTCGTTTCTTGTTTTTCTTAGCCAGTTCATACTACCGAGATCTCTCGTTGCATTTAGTGCAGATTTTATCCCGTAGTAGTCGGATTTAGTACCAGATGTTGTTGAGTGAAGATACCGACCTTGTTTTTTTTAAGTCTTTTCGAAGGCTTAGTTGGGAGTTTCGATTCCCTGTCGTTTACATTGTTTAGCCTTGGGCTAAGTTGACACTTTTGTTGTACAGAACTGACGTTTATCGATTTTGACGTTCCCGTTATCGAGGTTTATCGATTTTGACGTTGATGACTACCGATTTTGACAATTTTTTTTCTCTATCGTTTGGTGTTGTACCGAGTTGATTTTTGGTGAGCAGGTTGGAATTCATTTTCAGCTTCATGACCGTGTTTTGGTTTGTTGATAAGTTTTGGTGTGTTGTTGGTGTGCTTGTGGAGATTCGCTCGTGCGGTTATTACGTCCCTCAGGCCATCTTCTTAGTTGGTTTGGTGTAGTTATTTTCGTTGGCCTTTATCTCATACTCATTATTATCATGTACCGCCCAACTTTGTTTACCGACTTCTTCATGGACACCCCGAAAGTTATCGCAGTGTTTTGTACACTTACCGTTAGCATTTAACGAGCTTTTGCCGCTGGTCGGAATGTTTCGTACTTGTTGACGTTTTGTTGTCATTTACCGTACCCTTTTTGTCTGATGACGTCATGTTGTCAAGTGTCGTGTTCCTTGTGAACAGTTTCGTTGAAGCTTCTGAGCTTTGTGTGGCGGCAGTGCACGGCTGTCCGCACGGGGTTTCTTGACTAGAAAGATTTTGAGTGTCTAAAGGTTGTTGACTTTTTTTTTGTAGTGATGCCCTGTTGTTTTCGTGGCCTAGCGCTCTTTTACCGTACCGTTGGCCGTCGCCATTTTCAATCACCTGTGTGGGATTACATAAAGAGAGCGTGTTTCTGGTCATTTTGTTTCGTGCGGACCCTGTCGTAGTAAGGTAGTCCCTTTGGGCCGCATGGAGTTCTGAAAAGGATTTATTGGGCATGCGTCATCGAACGCCTACACCCTTGGAGACTTGGTTCTTCCGGATTTTCTTTTGGTGTTCGGTGTTGGAGTCACTTTCGAGCTCGCGCTTTGCGGTTTAATAGTCGACTTGGCTCCGGCATCGGCATTGATTGAGGATTTCGGTGGACTGAGTTTTTCCTATTACTGATTATGACTATTTTTGACAGTTTCTGTCACAACCATTTCCCTTTTTTTTGTGGTTCATCCTCTTCTCTTGGGTACTCATACCAGTTGTGGGATCCACACAATGCGCCGATCTCGTGACGCGCAGCGTGCCCTCTTCAGGTAACCCTTGGGTGGGACTTTGGACTTCCATTTCTATACCCCCCCCCTCCCTGTGTTCTTTTGGAACGGTTGGTCGGAAGTGTCCACAGGTGTAAGACTTATTTGTACCCCATTTAGACCCATATTTTGTACCCGATTGTGACCAAATTTACGTATTTTCTACTGGCGTATCCAGTCTTTCTTCTTCCTCTTCTCTCTTCCCACCTTTGCACCCTATCTGGTGGCCAGTGTGCGTAATCCCTTTGGGGGTGCACTCTATCGTATCGAATATTTTTTTTGTTTTGTTCGTTTTTCGTTGTTGCGTTTTCGTTTGAGTTCTCGTTACGTTGTCGCAAAATGCCTCGTTGTTTTATAAGAGACTTCGGGGAACTCTCTTTCAAGTAAGGGGAGTGTTAAGTCATTTTGCTGTCGCAGATGCTTAATCGCATTTCACGCCTTTAGGGCAATTTGTTGCTTCAGGTCATTTTGGTATTTTAAATAGCCACCTAGGCTTTAAGGCAGCGTGCCCGTATGCTAAGCCCTTTTAGTTCTTTATTTGGCTCCATCGCCTAATTCCAGAATCACGATGTTGCACATATTTAGCCCCAAAAGCAGTATTTTTCGTCGGTTGGAGCTCCCCTTTGATGGCGTTTTTCCGAATTCCGAATCTTCTAGAAAGCACGCTGTTGTGGCGTGATACCATCGTGGCCCGCATTGGTTTGTTTCATTTTGTCGCCTTGCGATTGGCCGCCGAGGTTTAGTCACGTGGGGACGCGACCAAGGTGACCTTTGCCAGCGCTTCCCTCTGGGCATTCAGCCGAGAGCCGTCGAACGAACAAGTGGTCAGATAGTGTGTGAGTTCGTGCGACGCTCCCGCCCTTGACGGGGGCGTCAGCCTTTTTCCCGTCGAGTGGTTTCAGCAATTACGTGACAAACGTTTTCGCCTTAGTGGCAGTTGTCCGCAGCCCGTTGCAGAGAACGCTCGTGTGGTGGTTGTGAGTCGGAGTTTTCGAATTGTCTTCGGCGTAGCGTGGGTGTTTTTGAGCCCAGTTCCTGCTTCCGTAAGTAAGGGGTCGTGCCCCCTTCATCTCGACCTACGAGGATTTGTTCCGCAGAACGAAAGTGGCCCATTTTTTTCGTCGTCCCGTTGTACGCGTCATTGACGCGTCTCCCGTCGCCATTAAGGCGGTTGTGAATTCACCCCTATAGCCGTTGTAACATCGAAGGTACCTGCCACCTACGACTGCAGCCTGTCGCAACTCAACTGTACCAGGCTCCCTCGCCGCCTACGCATTAAGGTATGTGTCTTTAACCTGATTACCGCTGTGAACGCGAGTGCTAATCTAAATCTTTGCTGCCCGCTGCGTAAGGCGACGCGCATATCCGGACTCATTACTGCTCTTGTGCATTCATTCAGACTTGCAGACTGTTCATGCCGCGAGTGCTAATTTAAATCTTCGCTGTCCGCCGGATAAGGCGACGCGCATATTTGTACTCATTACTACTTATTACTGCTCGTTACTGCTCATTACTGTTCATTACTGTTCACTACTGTTCAACATCTGTCGTTAAGTTTAGAGCGCGCGTGCCAGCTGGTGCCCTTAATTATAGGTTAAGTATAGATATAGGGCGACGCACTCTGCTGCCCCATTGTAACCCGAAGTTCAATATATGATTGGTTAGTTAAGGGAACTATTGTTTTGTTTCGACTTGTGCATGTTCTGTTACAGATAGACGCCCCCTTCATTGTACTGAATATTGTACGACGGAACGAGGAAGCTTTGAGCGTGCAGGTGGGTGAGACAGCTGCGTAGCCGCGGTCGGATTGACACCTAATTACAATCCTTGCATAAGGCCATCCCGAAATTGTTATTTGACCTTGCAACTCTTGAGTAATCCTATTGGCGGAGTATTTTGCATGCTTCGCTCCCGTCTAACCGTCCAGGCCCGGTTAGCCGGGTTAAGACAGGCTTGGTGGCGCCCTCATGATTTCGACATACCCTGTATATATTATGCCACCACGCGCTTGCCCAGAACGTATCGTGTGACTCACGCCCGACTCCCTGAGCGTCCCAGCCGTGGCCCCTTAGCCTATTTCGAACCGATTTCAGGGCAAGCGTGCCAGTTTTTCAGGAGTGATTCCGTGGTGCGATGCTCACCTTGGGTGGGTGTCGTAAAGTTTTTTTAATACCGTAACAGGCT
The DNA here is from genome assembly GCA_940337035.1 of Agriotes lineatus. NCBI lineage: Eukaryota > Metazoa > Arthropoda > Insecta > Coleoptera > Elateridae > Agriotes > Agriotes lineatus. The sequence goes on along the minus strand of OW679203.1, from coordinate 17,264,447 downwards.
AATTTTGGCTATCCCAACGTGTGGGCCTGTTTTTTTCTGATATTCGTCTTCTCGTCAAGCCCCGTCGTTGTGCGTCTTAATTTTGGGCGTCCAACATCTGGTGCCTTGTATGTTCGTTTTTCTTATTAAGCCACCCGTTGTCTGCCTAATTTTGGCAGCCCATCGTGTGAGGCCTTGTGGGGCCTTGTGGGGCCTTGTGGCTCCTTTGTTCTCGTCAACGCGCCTAATTTCGGTGCTCCAACGTCTGGAGCCTATTGGTGCACGACAACGCTCGACCTCATTTTGGGGTTTTTTTTGCGTTGTGTGTCTTAATTTTGGCGCGACAACGTGGGACGTTGGTGTTCATTGTTGTCTGTTATCATTTATATTGTTGTCACAAATGTTTTTTTTCTCGTCATTTCGAAGTGGTATGGACTGGTAAACCGTTTTTTTTCTTAGTAGAATATTTTACCGAGCTTCTTTTCTTGTTTTCTATTTGTCTTTTCCTGTTTTCCTCTGTTTTCTATATGTCTTTTCTTGTCTTTTCCTGTTCTTAGTTTATTTTCATTAGTTTTCTTGACCGTGTATATGTTTTTTTTCTTATTTGTCATTTGTCTTTACGTTTCTTTTCTTGTTTTCTATATGTTTTTTCTTGTCTTTTCTTATTTTCTATTTGTAGTTTTGTGTTTTCTTGTTGTTTATCGCCTTTTTGAGTTTTATTTTTGTGTTTTTTTTTCATGTCTTTTCATATTTTGAGTATCTTTTTCGTCATTTTTACCGTCGTTTCTTGTTTTTCTTAGCCAGTTCATACTACCGAGATCTCTCGTTGCATTTAGTGCAGATTTTATCCCGTAGTAGTCGGATTTAGTACCAGATGTTGTTGAGTGAAGATACCGACCTTGTTTTTTTTAAGTCTTTTCGAAGGCTTAGTTGGGAGTTTCGATTCCCTGTCGTTTACATTGTTTAGCCTTGGGCTAAGTTGACACTTTTGTTGTACCGAACTGACGTTTATCGATTTTGACGTTCCCGTTATCGAGGTTTATCGATTTTGACGTTGATGACTACCGATTTTGACAATTTTTTTTCTCTATCGTTTGGTGTTGTACCGAGTTGATTTTTGGTGAGCAGGTTGGAATTCATTTTCAGCTTCATGACCGTGTTTTGGTTTGTTGATAAGTTTTGGTGTGTTGTTGGTGTGCTTGTGGAGATTCGCTCGTGCGGTTATTACGTCCCTCAGGCCATCTTCTTAGTTGGTTTGGTGTAGTTATTTTCGTTGGCCTTTATCTCATACTCATTATTATCATGTACCGCCCAACTTTGTTTACCGACTTCTTCATGGACACCCCGAAAGTTATCGCAGTGTTTTGTACACTTACCGTTAGCATTTAACGAGCTTTTGCCGCTGGTCGGAATGTTTCGTACTTGTTGACGTTTTGTTGTCATTTACCGTACCCTTTTTGTCTGATGACGTCATGTTGTCAAGTGTCGTGTTCCTTGTGAACAGTTTCGTTGAAGCTTCTGAGCTTTGTGTGGCGGCAGTGCACGGCTGTCCGCACGGGGTTTCTTGAGTAGAAAGATTTTGAGTGTCTAAAGGTTGTTGACTTTTTTTTTGTAGTGATGCCCTGTTGTTTTCGTGGCCTAGCGCTCTTTTACCGTACCGTTGGCCGTCGCCATTTTCAATCACCTGTGTGGGATTACATAAAGAGAGCGTGTTTCTGGTCATTTTGTTTCGTGCGGACCCTGTCGTAGTAAGGTAGTCCCTTTGGGCCGCATGGAGTTCTGAAAAGGATTTATTGGGCATGCGTCATCGAACGCCTACACCCTTGGAGACTTGGTTCTTCCGGATTTTCTTTTGGTGTTCGGTGTTGGAGTCACTTTCGAGCTCGCGCTTTGCGGTTTAATAGTCGACTTGGCTCCGGCATCGGCATTGATTGAGGATTTCGGTGGACTGAGTTTTTCCTATTACTGATTATGACTATTTTTGACAGTTTCTGTCACAACCATTTCCCTTTTTTTTGTGGTTCATCCTCTTCTCTTGGGTACTCATACCAGTTGTGGGATCCACACAATGCGCCGATCTCGTGACGCGCAGCGTACCCTCTTCAGGTAACCCTTGGGTGGGACTTTGGACTTCCATTTCTATACCCCCCCCCTCCCTGTGTTCTTTTGGAACGGTTGGTCGGAAGTGTCCACAGGTGTAAGACTTATTTGTACCCCATTTAGACCCATATTTTGTACCCGATTGTGACCAAATTTACGTATTTTCTACTGGCGTATCCAGTCTTTCTTCTTCCTCTTCTCTCTTCCCACCTTTGCACCCTATGTGGTGGCCAGTGTGCGTAATCCCTTTGGGGGTGCACTCTATCGTATCGAATATTTTTTTTGTTTTGTTCGTTTTTCGTTGTTGCGTTTTCGTTTGAGTTCTCGTTACGTTGTCGCAAAATGCCTCGTTGTTTTATAAGAGACTTCGGGGAACTCTCTTTCAAGTAAGGGGAGTGTTAAGTCATTTTGCTGTCGCAGATGCTTAATCGCATTTCACGCCTTTAGGGCAATTTGTTGCTTCAGGTCATTTTGGTATTTTAAATAGCCACCTAGGCTTTAAGGCAGCGTGCCCGTATGCTAAGCCCTTTTAGTTCTTTATTTGGCTCCATCGCCTAATTCCAGAATCACGATGTTGCACATATTTAGCCCCAAAAGCAGTATTTTTCGTCGGTTGGAGCTCCCCTTTGATGGCGTTTTTCCGAATTCCGAATCTTCTAGAAAGCACGCTGTTGTGGCGTGATACCATCGTGGCCCGCATTGGTTTGTTTCATTTTGTCGCCTTGCGATTGGCCGCCGAGGTTTAGTCACGTGGGGACGCGACCAAGGTGACCTTTGCCAGCGCTTCCCTCTGGGCATTCAGCCGAGAGCCGTCGAACGAACAAGTGGTCAGATAGTGTGTGAGTTCGTGCGACGCTCCCGCCCTTGACGGGGGCGTCAGCCTTTTTCCCGTCGAGTGGTTTCAGCAATTACGTGACAAACGTTTTCGCCTTAGTGGCAGTTGTCCGCAGCCCGTTGCAGAGAACGCTCGTGTGGTGGTTGTGAGTCGGAGTTTTCGAATTGTCTTCGGCGTAGCGTGGGTGTTTTTGAGCCCAGTTCCTGCTTCCGTAAGTAAGGGGTCGTGCCCCCTTCATCTCGACCTACGAGGATTTGTTCCGCAGAACGAAAGTGGCCCATTTTTTTCGTCGTCCCGTTGTACGCGTCATTGACGCGTCTCCCGTCGCCATTAAGGCGGTTGTGAATTCACCCCTATAGCCGTTGTAACATCGAAGGTACCTGCCACCTACGACTGCAGCCTGTCGCAACTCAACTGTACCAGGCTCCCTCGCCGCCTACGCATTAAGGTATGTGTCTTTAACCTGATTACCGCTGTGAACGCGAGTGCTAATCTAAATCTTTGCTGCCCGCTGCGTAAGGCGACGCGCATATCCGGACTCATTACTGCTCTTGTGCATTCATTCAGACTTGCAGACTGTTCATGCCGCGAGTGCTAATTTAAATCTTCGCTGTCCGCCGGATAAGGCGACGCGCATATTTGTACTCATTACTACTTATTACTGCTCGTTACTGCTCATTACTGTTCATTACTGTTCACTACTGTTCAACATCTGTCGTTAAGTTTAGAGCGCGCGTGCCAGCTGGTGCCCTTAATTATAGGTTAAGTATAGATATAGGGCGACGCACTCTGCTGCCCCATTGTAACCCGAAGTTCAATATATGATTGGTTAGTTAAGGGAACTATTGTTTTGTTTCGACTTGTGCATGTTCTGTTACAGATAGACGCCCCCTTCATTGTACTGAATATTGTACGACGGAACGAGGAAGCTTTGAGCGTGCAGGTGGGTGAGACAGCTGCGTAGCCGCGGTCGGATTGACACCTAATTACAATCCTTGCATAAGGCCATCCCGAAATTGTTATTTGACCTTGCAACTCTTGAGTAATCCTATTGGCGGAGTATTTTGCATGCTTCGCTCCCGTCTAACCGTCCAGGCCCGGTTAGCCGGGTTAAGACAGGCTTGGTGGCGCCCTCATGATTTCGACATACCCTGTATATATTATGCCACCACGCGCTTGCCCAGAACGTATCGTGTGACTCACGCCCGACTCCCTGAGCGTCCCAGCCGTGGCCCCTTAGCCTATTTCGAACCGATTTCAGGGTAAGCGTGCCAGTTTTTTAGGACTGATTCCGTGGTGCGATGCTCACCTTGGGTGGGTGTCGTAAAGTTCTTTTAATACCGTAACACACTCTACTGTGCTATCAACTTATATTGCCCTGGGTTCGCTAGCTTAATCAGTCGAAGGGGTATAAGACTCTATTAACATCGTCAGTGCGGCTTAGGAGCAGCTAATATTGTTTTGTAGTTTCTCCTTGTGACCTGGAATGCTGAAATGAGGAATGCAAACACTGCAAGCAATAAAAACCCAACAGTTTAGCTGTTTCTACTCGCATTATTGGCAAATACACAATATTCATTTAAAAAGGATGTATGCTACATGCATGAAAACCCCTTAAATAGTGCGCTAATGTTCAACTGTGTATGCAAATCCAAACACCGAAAGTGCGAAATGTAATTAAATTTCGCGTACAAATGCACTCGGCGAAGTTGTCTATTCTTGAAATGCGTTGTCGCTGGAAATGCTGTCCGGGCACATTCAATTCGAGCGACGCACTGAGTGGCGGATGACGCAATAACTTCGCGTCGGCTTGCCGGTGCTTATTTCGTATTACGATTTAAAATAGGAACTAACCTTGCATTCGGTTGCTCCCAAGGATGACGCTTCTAAGACGTTGACACAACGGCTTCCTTGCGGCAGCGACAGCGGCCTTTGGAGGTGCGGCCCAAGTATTTGATGCCTTCGTAGTCGGTGTTCTCACTTAGGAAACTCTCTGTGTCGTAGGCGATGATTGCAAGCTAAAACTTCACAGTTCTAGCACTTCTGGTCGCGTTAAATAGCAGGCTTCGTACCTTGGTTAGTTGGCAAGCACATGCATCAGTCGCCTATCTGATTGCTACTGCCTCGTTTCCGCGGTCGTTCACGCACTCAACGCAGGCTGAAGTGCCAATAAAACGGCGGTCAAACACCACGCAGTAACCGTTCTATTTTTAACTCCGCTTCCTGGGATTAGCTGTCTTGCATATTTACAAATTCCACCACGCACGTACGATGCACTTATAATGCGTAACCAAGTAATACAGGGCAACTACTTATACTGCTTAACTACTTGGTTAGGACATAATGACACATACGGTTCGGCATTATAGCTAAGAGAATATAATAAAAAGATATGAAAATGCATATGTACAGGTGGCACGAATGGGTCCGTTACAATTTTGCGTCGCTGACGGCTTGCAATATAATTGCAAAATATTGCTTGTCGTTGTAAAACATCGTTCCCGACCGAGTTGGCCACTTCATTCGAACGTGCTTACCGTCAATTGCGCCAAGGCAGTTTGGCTTCTAACTACTGAATACATTTATTCGAATATCATATTCGCTTTAGAATTCAAAATACCTTTAATGGTGTATAACAATAAAATAATAAGATAATAATTGATAATACTTGCTGCAATATGTGAAATTGTAGATCTAATGTCTAATTTGCTTTAGAGTTCATGTGTAACTAATAGTGTAAATGATATCTAATTCGATTTAGCGGTGCGCTCTATGTGTTTCCAGAATATACAATGGGACATGTATGGGTGACCGTCGATTCATTTAACATTTTGGGTTTTCGCTTTGGCAATTAATTAACCTGTAGTGTACTGCAAAAGTGCTGTTCATCGCAATTCGATAGGTAGCAACCGGCGAAAACCGAATGAATAATATTCATTCGTTCCGTTCGGCTTTGTGCTACCGCGCTACCTATCGCCTTACCAGTTCGCTCATTTGCCATTTCGATTGTTTCTCGATAGCGTAAATGACGAATGAATAAAACCATTCATTCGTCTTACCTATCGAATAATTTGAATAATCGGTGACTACCGAACTATTCGATAGTTTTCATTCCTTTGTTCCCATCACTACAATTTATTAGTGCAAAGCATTACATCTGTACGGGCTGTTATTATCTGCTGCACGAACAACAGTTTGTTAATTGTTTTGATGGCAACTTCTGGGTGCTTCTACAAGGTAATCTCTATTCCAACACTAATATTATTTAAGTGGGTTCACGTCATGCAATATCAACTCCATAAATAACCGCGCAAATTGTAGTGAAACTGTTTCTATCGCATCTCGGCAATGCGATGGTTGTCGTCGCTCACTTCACGCTGCATGCCTACAATTATACAGAGACGCTACCAGGCCATCAAGAAAGTAGTTAGAAAGTATTTGAAAAACATAAAATACTTTTTCAATAATTGTTCAAGTTCTATCGATCAATTTGCGGAATTAAGAAATATAATAACTTCGATAAGTGAGAAAGTGAAGGAGCTTAAGCAACAATTAAAATATACGGTACCCCCACCCAAGAAAAGCACCCTTCCGTGCTTTCCAAAAATACTTCGATACTCAGCATCACTCCGTTTTGCTAATACAATGAAATGCTAAAAACCAGTTATTAATTTAAAAAAAAAAATTTTTTTTGTCGACGACCATAGCTCAAAAGTTGATGTTGCCTTCATTTTTGGAGGACCTATCGTAAGAAAACGATCCAAGACTTCAGGAAGGTTCCTGGCGACCGGAATCGTGTACACATACGAACATACTTCCCCCGCACAGCACGTTTAGGCACCCCCCAATGCGGGGGATTGATCTAGTGGGCTGGGATCTTCACCAAAAGATCCGCACCGCCGAGACTGAGATTTGATATAGTGGGTTCATTAGTCGGTTGGCTCGAATTTTAGAGATATTTGACTCAGAGTGGTTTTCGATATGAGGGAATTTCAATACTTCGTACACTTCGTGTCGAAGTAATAACCGTCAAGTGAAGTGCCCCACTAATGCTACTGAGATAACCTAAGACGCAGTGGAAAGAATTTCAAGATCCGAAAACATTATCATTTTCAAGGTTTCGGAGCACAATGGCCAGGTCTTTGCAGCAATAGTTGTTGAATCAGTCAAAACTATCATTGGAACTATAATAATCAACGATAACACTATTATCCCAGAAAGTGGTCCCAGGCCTATTAAAGTTATACTACGCCATCGATTCTTGGCAAAGACCCTACTGAGGCTCAAAAAACCTCTTTCCGGTTCCCAGTACTCCAACGTGCAAATTCGTAACAACCAAACACCTATTCAGTTCATATCTTTCATCTCTAAGAGCTGAACCAAAGGCTCGTACCACCTTCTTGGCCATCAAGTGCGTAAACGGAATACCAACAATTACCAACAACTCCCCAAAAAACTAACAACTTACTCGATCGATTGGCGCTTTGACTCTGACTGATCCACTTCTCCAGTTGTCAGATTCGTTTCGATTTCCACGGATCGTGGCAATAATGATTGGCCAGTCTCTTCTTGGAGCAAATCTTCAGGTAAAAAGTCGGTAAAATCATTGATTTTTCTATTAGATCCTTCAAGAAATTCTTCATCTCGAGTAACTTCAACTTTTCTTTCACAGGGCAACCACAGATGATACCCTTTACTTTCTTCTGACTAACTCAAGAATATGCCTTTTTCGGGGGTGATTCAAATGTTTCTCTATTAGGTGGCCTAATGACATAGAAAACGTGACAAACAAATTTTTTAAAGTGACTTACGTTGGGTTTCTTTCTGGTCCACACTTCATAAGGTGTTTTTCCATCAAGACTTTTAGACGGACGGTTTCTAATGTAGTTAGCAGTAATATCTGAGTCTGCCCAAAAACAGGTTGGAAGGCCAGATTGTATTAATAAGCAACGAGCCATATCCAACAGAGTCCTATTTTGTCTTTCAGTGATTCAATTTCGCTCGGGGTTATATGGAATCGTGAGACGTCAAGTGATTCCACGTTTCTTCAAGAAACTGTCAAACTCGTCTCCTGGTGTATTCCCCATCAGTTTGGAAATACGTCACTTTCTTCTTTTGCTGATACTCGCCCGTTGTCATAAATTCCTTTGTGGCTTCTGACACTTCACTTTTGGATTTGAGAAAACGAAAGACGCACCATCTAGAACAGTCATCAATCACCTTAAATATTGCGAGTTGTTCATCAATTGGACGCGCATTGGCCTGGAAACGTCCGAGAGTATCAGTTCTAACAATTCACTGACTCTGTTAGATCGTTTCGAGGAAGGAGTTCCATATTCCCCTAAGGACATACCTTGCACTTAATCGAGTCTTTTGGGAATTTTACCGTTTTTAAAGCTTCGCGTCCAGGCAAAAAACCTTTAATTATAGCCTCGACCAAATCCTTCGAGTTTAAATGGCCTAAGCGCCTCTGCCACATTTTAAATGTCTCATTGGAAGAAACACCCGTCGCGAAAACCGAATCTGAAGTTGATATTTTAGTATCGCTTTTACACGCCGTAAAGTTCACCAATTCTGTCTGCAACTATAGCTTCACGCTTCCATCGGTTCGGGCACCTTGCTCGATTGTAATTATTATCGTTACTCCCCCGTGAATATTTTATAATGATCTTCCATTTTCTGCTGGTAATTATTATCAAACCATTGCTTTTTAAAACCGTAATTTCTCCGGGATCGATTATAATGTTTCCCTTGTTCATTGTTATCTGTTTCTTTTTGTTGTTTATTGGCATCCTTTTTCATTCTTCAAAGTTCTTGTTTGCTTCAACTGCTACTTTGCATTCTTCTTGGTTCGTTGTATGACATCCCCTATAGTATTTAAAATTTCTTCTTTCAATCGCTGGATACTTTGTTCTAAGATTCGTCTATTTTCTTTTGTGCTTCTTGCTGTTTCTATCTCGACCTGATTTCTTGCTTTTTTTCAAATTAGCGTTAGTAAATTTAATATTAAATTCAATTTAAATAATTAATACTGTATGTTTACATGCAGTTTAATTTAATATTTATTTTTAAAGTATTTCATAAATCTTTCCCTTAAACACTGGTTACTTTGCTTGTCTTTAATTTATTGATAATTATCTTCATTCACCCAATGGACTTGCATCTACTGCATGAACTGATTACTTGCATCCTTGTCAGCAACGCCTACTAGTTACGCTTTCCGCATACGCTCAATATGTTCATATTTCTTTCTTCGAAATTTCTCATTATGACCACTTTTATTTTATACATACACTTCTACTGGGTATATATCAGTATTTATATCATATAATTCAATTATTATAATTTTAGTTGATTTTAAAAACTGGTGTCATTTTTAATTCCAAATTTTACACACACACAATTGTTATTGTTGTTTTTTCTTATATTCTCTAAAACCTTGGAAATCAAATATAAAAAAAAATCCTACTTTTCAACCATTGTGACATTTAGCTAAACATGTCATATTTTAGGTTAAGTTGTTCTCAAATTGTGCCTGTCTCCAATTATTATGTATCATTGTGCAACAATAACCTCTTTATACAACAAATATCTAAGAAACAAACTTATTAAGTAACAAACGACTCGAGTTTCGCCTCTGAAGGGGTTCACACGTTGAGTTACCATGCTCTTCTGTCCCTTCCCTTGCAAAGAGTTTCGCCTCTGGCGTGGTTAACACGTTGAGTTACCCTGCACCTTTGCTTTTTTTCCTCCTGATGAAGCCCCTTACGAAAGTGGACGAAACGTTGAGTTCTTCGATCTCAATCATGACACGGTCCGATCCCGGAGGTCGTTTGTTACTTAATTACAATGGCCGTGAAAACCTCAAAAATCAAACAAACTTATGTTTTATCCTTTCTAATAATATTTACTTTTGCAGATAAAAACTCACTAATATAACAACTTACTTCAAAATTACTGTCATCAACCAAATTTGCGTTACATTAGGAATCAACGAATGGACAATAATTGCAGCTAATTATTAGCTGGTATCGTTTACAGTTTTACATGTAGGTACTGATTTTTGTTTCAGTTAATGGACACTCAAATTTGCTGAAGAACTGTCGATACCATTGTATGAAATAGAAATTTTAATGATTATTTCACTCATCATACTATTGTATCCAATGATGTGGCCCTATTCTAGAAAATCAACCAATCACATGGCTTTATAAGTGACAATTTCTCAAGGGAAATTATCGCCGCGATAAAGTCCCAAGGGAATTTCTCGCGTCTTGCCAAGCATTGTTACTTGTATCCTTTATATAAACAAATTTTACATTTTTACTTACGCCGCAGTCAATTATAGCATGGAAAAGCTGCGGTACGCCTTTTAAGTGAAGTTTACTTAGATTTTGTACTTTTGCTAATGTTTATTTCACTGTTACATCAATATTTGTGGTAGCATATCTTAGAATAAAATTAGTAGAAAAAAGGTCGAAAAATCGTGTCTGCCGTGGACGACGAAAAATTTGCTATTTGTTTTGTTTGTTTACGGGTCCGCGTCAGTCATCAGCGCTGGATCCTGTCAACGCTTCGTCGTATACAACAATGAGTCGTTTTGGGAATATGAGTGTGTAACAAATCAACGAAGAAATCGAAAATAAAAAGTCCGAATACACGAAGAAGAACCAAGAGTGTTTGTGGAGAGATTTTATGAGTTTTTGCGTCGAGAAAAAGTATGTACTGTTGCCTACGACGCCAGTGACTGAATTAGTCAATATTTTACGTAATTTTGCCTTTAATATGAAAAAAACCAATAATGAAAATTATAAAGAATATAGTGTAAAAACCATTTGGAACACTATTGCTCCAAAGAAAATACTTTGAAGAACACGGTGTGAAATTCAACCCCTTTGAAGACATCGAGTTTAAAAAGCCCGTGATGCTAAAAGTGCTTTAAGGAAGAATTTACAGTTGCGTGTTGAAAAAAGAAAGAGAAGTTCCGATGCTCTAAGAATGGATGAGCTTAACCAAATAATAGATTCTTGTGACGAGAACACCCCAAATGGTCTCCAACAAAAATTCTACCATGTTGTTTCATACGAGCTTGCCTGGCGTGGAGGGGAAGCTACGAATTGTATGACGTGGTTTTTTCAACAGGAGAGAAAAAATGATGGTAGTTGTTCCAATCGGATTATTTATAACCCGTTATTTACGAAAACTTGCCAATGAGGGGACAAAAAGTGCTCTCAAAATAAATGGCTAACTGCAAACGTAAACCACCCAGAAAAATGTCCAGCTAGATTGTTTAAAAAGTTAATGGAAAAAAGAAGATCCAATATAACTACCGATAGAATGTTCTTAACTCCCAACTCAAACTACAAAAAATCATATTGGTATAAAGATATGCCTGTGGGAAAAAATGAAATTTCAAAATGGACGAAAATGGCTGCGGAAAAAATTGGACTAGATGTTACAAATATAACGATTATGAACCACTCAAAAAGGTAATACATGTCGTATTTTTTACTAATATCTAATTACTGACGAAATATTTTAATTTTTAGATCGTCAGCAGTTTCTCAACTGACAAAAAAAGGTGTAGGTGAACAGCAATTAATTAAATTAACAGAACATTCTAGTGCCTCCTCAATAAGGCCCTACTTACAAATGAATGACGGAACACCACTTGCAACTAGTCAGTAAGTTACGTGCAACAAAGACTACTATAGTACAAGAAACAACAACGACGGCGTCAACAAGTAACGCATCAAACGTATTGCCTGTAGCTAACGAGCTACGTGATACTAATGAAAATGCAAAACCTACCATTATATTTCAAAACTAGCTTTTGCCCGCGGCTTCGCTCGCGCAGGAAACCTACTTAAAAAAGTACCTAAGGGTTAAGACTTCTTATTTTTTCAGTTTATACTTAAAGTACCTCTTTATATACTACATTAGAGGTTCTGCCTTCAGATGCTAACACGACCAGACTGCTAGGTGAGCTCACTCTAGAGCAGGCCACGTAAAACTGGCCGTGCGAGAAGCAATCCCCCTAAGATCAATTCCTGCTGTTTTCAGTGACTGACCCTGAGACTTATTAATCGTCATTGCGAAACAGACCTTAAGGGGGAATTGCAGCCTTTTAAACTCGAATGGGTACTCCGTCGGTATAACTGGTATCCGTGGTATATACACCGATTCACCTTGAGCACAGCCAGTAAATACAATGGCCTCTACCACGTTTTTATGTAAGGCTTTCACACGCAACCTTGTCCCATTGCACAACTTGGGCGGATTGAGATTTCTCAGTAGCATTACTGGAGCTTCCACTTTGAGGATAAGTGTGTGAGACGGTAGACCAGGTGGGTTGAGTGTATTTAAGAACTCCACAGGATAGTGTATAGCATCATCCGTATGCACCACAGTGTCCACAGATTTGTACTGGTACTCTGAACCTTCAAACGACTTCAACAAATTGTCATTAATGACGGAAGCCTGATCGTTCTTAGGTGTCAGAATCGCACGTTCGCACAGCCACTCCGTGGATTTGCTGTGTATGTTGTGAACATCTGGATATATTCGGGCTATTAGGTCGTCAACAGTCGACACAACTGAGGCAAGATCTGGTGGAATTGTAATCTTGCCCTCAGTTTCCGGATATTCTCCGTTTCCTATTTTAAGGAGGAGATCGGAGAATTGTCCAACGCAAACATCGCCTTTCAAGTGCACCCGCATGTTTTTCTTAAGGTGGAGTTTTTTTATTGAGGGCCAAAGATTTGAGGCTTTAATGCAAGCCTTAACTTCGTCAGCTCGAGTTCCTCTCGGCACTATCGGAAGAGTCTGACGGAAGTCTCCAGCTAACAACACGGTGACTCCACCCATCATGTCATTGTTCCCTCTGATATCCTTTAGAGTTCTGTTTAGTGCTTCGAAACCCCCTTTATGCGCCATTGTGCCTTCGTCCCAAACTATAAGTTTACAATCGCGCAGCACTTGGGCCGTATTACTTTGTTTAGAAATGTTGCAGAGTGGAGTTTCGATGTGGATGAGATTTAACGGCAGCTTGAAGGCAGCGTGAGCTGTCTTTCCTCCCTCCAACAGTGTTGCTGCGATTCCTGACGATGCGACGGCTAAGGCTATGCCACGATTACTCCTTACTTTTGCCAATAACAAATTGATAAGGAAGGTTTTTCCAGTGCCACCAGGAGCATCCAGAAAAAAAATTTGCCCAATTTCTTTCTCAATATTGCCAAGAATCTGCTGATAAACATAAAGCTGTTCATCCGTCAGTAACTCCTCATTAGACGACACCACCTCTCTAAGGGCACCGGGGTCATAATTGGTCTCCCTCAGATATTCTGGATTACCGAAAGTTGCTGCAGATCGTTTTGGCTCAGGCAATCCGTATTGTGCCAGGTTTTGTCCTGATTGTGCTAACACTGCATCCTCGATCAATATCAAGCATCTATTGTACACTTCGTCTATGAGCAGTCGCGCACTATCTTGCAATTCTCTCTCCAGTTGCCGTTTAATGTCTTCCGAGAGACTGCCTTTGTATTTCTCCCAGAGGCTTAAAGGATCGGAGAGTTGGCAGAAAATTAACATTATTGTAAATAGCTCTCGCAGCTTCAAAGGAGAATCGCACAATGCAGCTTCCTCTAAAGTACCGTCCCAATGCTTGTCGTCTTCGAGCAATCCAAGAGCCTTACATGCAGACTGAAATGTTGGATGGAGGATACCATTCACAGTCTTTAAGTCTTCAAAAGATGTCGGTCCTCTAACTTCATGGAGCAGCAGGCGTAGGTGGTAGCACTCGGTGTTGTTTGGATGAATGGTGTAGACCCTACCCAGAACGTGTTCTTCTAGAAAATTTTTTGTTGTCCCAGACAAAGTAAGAAGGGACTTCAGAGTACAGCAGCGTCTTAGCATAATTGTCCGTTTTGCAGATTTCAAAAAAAGCTAGCAGCGTTGTCTGAGGTGGACTGTTTATTTTCTCTGACAGGTTATTGGAGGTGAAGTATACACGCTGGCCGTTTTCAAGATGAACAGCGAGATGTAAGACGGGGGGGAACCTTTCATGAATGGGAAAGCTTAAGATCCTCCAAACTGCTTCAGAACTGCTTATGTACCTGCCGCTTTCGTAGATTTTCACCTCATTTTTCTCATTCTCTACAGTAAAGGCCGCTTGATCACTACCCTTGTTGACATACTTACAAATATATTTGATAGACTTAACAGAGCTGCAGTACTCCACATTAATATGACCATTGAAAGTACGTAACAGGACAGGATTGTAAGGCACCACCCAGCGGTTGTCCAACTCAATTTCATTATTTTTTATTGTGTAACCACCGTCAGCTGGAGACCTCCTCCTATATTGCGGATACCCATCGTCTCCTGTCTGTGTGTCCTTGAGAAGTGGTCGAGGATACCTCTTACTACAGCTACCATCTTTCATGCAGAGCAATTTGTGGTTTAAACTACCGCATGGGCCATGTATCATGTTGGCCTTCACAATATCGTAGAGAAGAGGGTCTTTCTCAGGATCAGGTATTTCAGCTCTAATAATGTTGTCGATCTTATCTGGGGTGATACGCTGCTCTAGCCATAGTAAGATGTGAATATGGGGAAGACCCCGTTTTTGCCATTCCACCGAGTATATAAAGCAACGCATCGCCCCAAACAGATTACCTTTGGTTAAAAGAGCCATCACCTTTTTCACCTTAAGGTGGAATACCCTGGCTATAATGTCATGGCGATCATGTGACTTTTGGCCAGGTAAGAGCATATCTGTGATGTCTTTCCATCGGGGGTTACACGTAAATGTGACAAAAAGATCGGGACGGCCGTATTGGCGCACGTACGTCATGGCGTCTTGTGTACGCTCGTGCATATAACGTGGTCCCCCGGTAAAAGATGACGGGAGCACCACCTTTTGACCCAGCTGCTCACCATCAGCGTCCTGCCTCCCTATGGCATCCCGCAGGTGTATGTAACTGTCAGCCCTCAGCTGCGCCTGGTTGTTCTTGATATAGTTCAATCTTTCCGTCTCTATTTTGGCGTACATGTCAACTAAAAACTGACTAAAAAGAGAACGGAAATACAGCAAGTGATTATCTCCTCCTTGTCTAATCATTATACGAAAAGAATAGAAACTCGCAGCGGAGACTGTCTTTTTAAGTGTTTGCTTGGTCTCAGGATCACGCTGGGGTAAACAAATGGAGTACCCATCCTCACCACGGCAAAACAAAAGCGGATACTGCAGGGCGTCGTACGAACGATGGATCTCACTAATGCGCTGCAATGAGTTATCGTGGCTCTCAAGTATAATGTCTCGTTTCTCAAATTGCTGATCAACCATTACTAAGGCCACCTCATTTGACGTAGGTGCATTGAAGCGACCTCTATGGCTGTCCGGTGGCTTCCTCTCAGCATTAATGACTACTTTGAATGTTTTAGAAGTTGCAGGAACCTTGTCCAGGGCGACCTTTAATTCTCTTACATAGGCATTAAACGTATGTAGCATTCCCTGTAGTTGCCTGACTAAGCCAGGTTTCACATAGGGATAGCTATTGCACCTCAATTGTACTTCTCTGTCGTCTTCGCCAACAAAATATATTTGTAAGAATTGTGGTTCCTTTTGAGGTGCTGGTAACAAACTTCCAACTAAGTGGTATACCTGGCCCTGAACTTTAAAAGTAGGCATAAAACCGTCCTTTATTATTTGTTTAGCACCGAATGAAGTCATTTGAAAGGAACTATTATATTTGCGAATACCGTTCATGAAATGTTTATGGTCTGGATGTATATTCATTATCAAGCTGTAGAGAGGCTCGGGAAGCTGTTCATAAGGCGGTAATTGCACTTTCCCAGCGCTACAGCACATGCCGGGTGCCTCCTCCTTCCACTTGAGAGCATTGCACCACCGGCACTTGTTAGTCATGGAACCCAAGGTCACGTTGCTGTCGCTTTCATACTCTGTATCGATATCATATGCCATGCCGGAGTGAGCCTTGATCTTCCAAAATCGTCGCTTCCTTTCTACTCGTCTACCAGGATTATTTTGGTCATATCGAGACTGTGACGACCTATGCACCTCAGGGTGATCTCGCTGGTACTGAGCCACAGCTTCTCTATGCATCTCAGGGTGAGCTCGCTGGTACTGAGCCACAGCTTCTCTATGCACCTCAGGGTGAGCTTGCACATATTTTTTAGAAGCGTTTTGAAGTTGTTTTTTCCGAGTAGCGTCGGTGCATCTGGCACGACGTTTTTTAGAGCATTGGGTAGAAACGGTAAGAGATGATAATTGATACGGAGATGAGTCACAATCTGGTTCTGATGGCAACGGTGAGATAGTAGTCACTTCACTTCTTCTCTTAGTTATCCTCTTGGCGACGACAGGGTGAAGTGAAGAAGAGGGGGCGGATCCGGATGTTGTCGCAGCCACTTTACTACGTACGTATACATCAAAATGACCACGTGATAGATCATGAGAAAAACGTAGTCGTCCCACGGGATTACCCGCAGTACCAAAACTTACATACAGCTCACCGTTACGGTAAACCTCAAAGACCCATGGAAAGAGTTGCCCTGCCGCTTCCAGCTCACACAAACTACCGTAAGTAAAAGGGCGTGACATGTCAATGAAGTATTCAGCGGCACTGGAGTAATTGTCTCCGTTAATGTCGTGGGACATAACAGCAAACTCTTCCCAGTTGGCCACCACATGGCTAACGATTTGATTGCGTACTTCTCTGGCCATCACCTGTGTGCCATACAATAGATAGGAGATGGCCCGAAACAGACAGGCTCCATCTCCCATTATAGGAACTACGGTGTGAGACACCATAGTGTTGTCAGTTTTCAATGATTCAACAGCCATTGTGATAAATGACAAACAAAATCTATCTAAAAAATGTATCCAATGTTTTGAACTAAAAAATATTATAGAAAGAAATAGAAATTTAGAATAACAATTTTCGAAATTCGGAAAACAAAGAATTGCGCTGAAAAGCACAGTTTTAAAAAGATAGTTTTGGACTACAAAGTACTATTCAATTGTACCGTAAACGATCGCAGCGTTTGCGCTAAACGTGTTATCCAGACAAATGTGGCATTTATAATGAGTACGCCCGCCTTCTCGCGCTGCTTAGGTATATACTATACGGGAAGCGACGCGTGCGACTCTGGTGGATGAAATTACCTTTTAACTTTGAAGCAATGGTTTAGTGATAACAATTTTCGAAATTCGGAAAATAAAGAATTGCGCTGAAAAGCACAGTTTTAAAAAGATAGTTTTGGACTACAAAGTACTATTCAATTGTACCGTAAACGATCGCAGCTTTTGCGCTAAACGTGTTATCGAGACAAATGTGGCATTTATAATGAGTACGCCCGCTTTCTCGCGCTGCTTAGGTATATACTATACGGGAAGCGACGCGTGCGAATCTGGTGAATGATAATGACCTTTTAACTTTGAAGCAATGGTTTAGTGATAACAATTTTCGAAATTCGAAAAATAAAGAATTGCGCTGAAAAGCAGTTTTAAAAAGATAGTTGTGGACTGTAAAGTACTATTCAATTGTACCGTAAACGATCGCAGCTTTTGCGCTAAACGTGTTATCGAGACAAATGTGGCATTTATAATGAGTACGCCCGCCTTCTCGCGCTGCTTAGGTATATACTATACGGGAAGCGACGCGTGCGACTCTGGTGGATAAAATGACCTTTTAACTTTGAAGCAATGGTTTAGTGATAGCAATTACCTACTTACATGCGAAATTATTATTATCTGCTTTTAGAATTAATTATTTAAGGGTTAAAAAGAATAACCATTACTCTACAAATATTTACTGTTGTTTAACTAATGCTTGTTATACTCCACAATGTCCACAAAACACAAAATATGTCTACTCGCGTTAAAACTAACTCGCTTTTTATTGTATACTTGATCCACTAAAACTCTGTCACCAGGTTGACTAAAACACTAACATGGTCTCTCTGCCAGGCAGAACTAAATAAAAAAACTTAGAGCTGAGACCCAGCTACCCCTTATATAGCTATTAATATTGTTGTAGTTGTAACTTTCTTGGCCTGTAATAACTCGGCAGCGGGCACCCAAAATGGTAACTGAAGGCATAGAAAGAGTAAGGCCTAACTTTATAACATATATTATATTAGGTATATTTACGGAAATAAGGCAACTTTAAAGCTAAAATATATAATTATCCCCTTTATTCCCTATTCTAAGGGGTCGATTTTATGAAAATAATTACTTATATTTTTACTGAAGTAAACCTACGGAGGTTCGAATTGAAAAGTCTGTTTAATATTGTTTTCCAATACAAACTCTGAAACCCCGTTTCACCACTATATGGTTTTAATTTTATGTCGTGTCCACCGTCTTGGACTTAAAAATAAATGCCATTTTCGCAATCAACGTCCCAATAAACCTCAATAACGACACCCATATCGATTTTTAGGCTTACTTACCCCATTTCACCCCCTAAGGGGTTGATTTTCGGAAAATCACGAAATACGTGTTTGCTTATTTGTTTTTAGGAGTACTCCTACGAAGTTTCAAGTCGAAATGTCTATTTAATATTATTTTTCCATACAAAATTGGAACCCCCATTTTACCCCTTTAGGGGTTGAATTTCGAAATATCCTTCCTTATTCCTTGTATACATCATAAAGGAAACCTCTGTGCAAAATTTCAGCTTTCTAGGTCCAAGGGTTTGGGCTGGGCGTTGATGAGTCAGTCAGTCAGTCAGGACTTTTAGAAATATATACAGATTGTCCGAAATCCGTTTTGAACATAGGAAATTAATGAGTGCGACAAGGAAGACATAAACAAAATGAGTAGAGGGACAGAGATAGAATGTAATCATGGCCAGCTAAATTTTTAAACTACAATTAAGTCAATGAAACAAAAACACTTCTGTCAAATATTTTATCTGTCATAAAGAGTATAAAGTGAGGTTTAAATAATTAAAATAATTATGTGAATAGTAAACAATAGTATATTTAAACCTCACTTTATACTCTTAACAACAGCTAAAATATTTGACAGAAGTGCTTGTTTGTTTCATTGACTTAATTTTAGTTTAAAAATTTAGCTAGCCATGATTATGTTCTGATTTTGTCCTGCTACTCATTTTGTTTATGTTTTCCTTGTCGTGCTCATTAATTTCCTATGTTCAAAACGGATTTCGGACAACCTGTATAAGATTGTATGATAAATTGCCAAACATTTAATGCAAAATAATACCATTTCAGCAATATTCCCGTTTTTTTTAATAAGTAAGTAATGTAGGTATTACATGGCATTATTTAATAATAATTATTGTGTTATATGTTATAATTCTTGTTAAGTTATTATCATTGTCAAACAGTTAATGTAAATAAAGAAGCTTTTCGTATTTTATTCGTGAAATATTCTCAACAAAAACCACACGCGACGTAATTTTTTCTTGATAAATTTGTTCTTAAGCACTTTTTGCCTTAAGCAAGATTACTTGTCTAAATTGCCCTCTTTATTTTCAAAAATAAAACCCCTCGAGCTTCGCTCTCGGGGTTTTATCAGAAAATAAAGAGATCAATTTACACTCGTAATCTTTCTAGGCAAAATAGTGCTTTCGAAAAATTTACGATAAAATTATCGTCTCTTGTGGTTTTACATAAGATAAAATCGTACCTACTGCTGGACTTAATATCCTTTTTATTTGCATTATAATTAAGCTGCATGTTAATTATATTTTATTTAAAATGCTTTGCCATTTTAAGACCATATCAATATGGATACTGTAAACATAGGAGAGATATTAAAAACACTAAGGGCCGGTTGCAGAAAGCAATGTTAAGTCTCGTGTTAGATAACATCGCGTCAAAGTGAACAAAATCGCATCAAATTTTGTTTACTAATGTATTAGTTACCATAAAGATTTGAGATTTGATGCGATTTTGTTCACTTTGACGCGATGTTAGCTAACACGAGACTTAACATTGCTTTCTGCAACCGGCCCTAAACCTTCCCCATGTATCACAATTAATAAATGCTAGGTTAATACAGCAGCGACATGTTTCGACTAAAAAGTCATCATCAGGCTAACTACAATTAATATTACAAATTAGTAAAATAGAACCGTTAAGAGGCGAGAACTTACATGTTAAAACAGTAGTTTAAAAGATAAAACCATAATTAAGCAAATCAGAGAAGAACCTTGAAGAGGTGCATGTGTGAACCATATGTGTCGAGTCACATGGAAAATTAAGGACCTAGTCGGTCGTGAAGGCGCAAATTACATGCTAAAAAACAATCTAATTAGTAAAAATAGCTTAATCAAAGGTAAAACTTACGGGAAAATCTTAACAAACTAGTTGAAAATAATTAAAACCTATTTAAGGCATATTTAAAAACAAAATTAAACTATCATCCATCGTGAGGCGAAGTAAGACAGAGAATGCCCGGAAATCGAGCAAATTTGAAAATTTAACCTAGCCGGTAAACAAGAAAACTGTAACAATAATAAAACTTTCTGTAAACCAGGTGACAACATTAAGAACTAACGCAAGAATAGCAAATCGTGGTTTAAGTTCAGGACTTCGTTAAGAGATGACTGGGGGTTGGAATTATGATTTTTAAGAATTTCTTTAGTTTCCAACGAATTCAATTTAAGCCCCTTATTGCAGACATGAAGGATGTCAAAATTGGTGGAGGAATTGAAGGAATGGCCGGAGTCTAAAATATGATTGGCAAAAGCAGATTTTGAAGGAGAAATCGCTAAGTTGTTGTTTTTAATACAAGTGAGGTGTTCTTTGAATCTAGTTTTAAACTTCCTACCCGTCTGGCCCACGTAAGAAGCGTCGCAGTCTCCACAATTCAGTTTGTATATACCTGACTGATCTAAAATGTTGATTTTATCTTTAGTATTAACCAGGTAAGATTTGACATTCTGTTTGGAGGAAAAGGAAATGTTTAAGTTGAATTGTTTGAAAATATTCTGGAATTGGTGAGAACACGGACCAATGTAAGGGAGAGAATAATAAATTTTATTAGAAGTTATTGTAGGAGTTAAAGTGGTATAAAGTTTAAATTTATAAGACGAAAAAATTTTATTTTGAAGTTTTTTAATAAGATCAAAAGGGTAACCATTATTAAAGGCAATCTGATAAATAATTTGAAGTTCACTATTAAAAGAACACTGGTTAAGCGGTAAGTTATAAAGTCGATTAAAGAAAAACCTGAAGGCAGCCATTTTGTGTGACATAGGGTGA
Organism: Agriotes lineatus; assembly: GCA_940337035.1. Lineage (NCBI taxonomy): Eukaryota > Metazoa > Arthropoda > Insecta > Coleoptera > Elateridae > Agriotes > Agriotes lineatus. The sequence goes on along the minus strand of OW679203.1, from coordinate 17,243,272 downwards.
AAAGAACAAAATGGAATAACATTGTCTGTAGTAGTAGGTTTTCGGTAGATACCAATGGAGAGAGAATGACAGTTCCTAGTGATGGACAAGTCCAGAAAGTTTAAAACCTTTTCGGTTTCCTGTTCGACAGTAAATTTGATGTTGCTGTGAACTGAATTCAAGAAACTGTGACAATTAACAAGATCAGAGTCGTCACCGTCGAAGACAACAAAGATGTCGTCGACATACCTCTTATAATAAATAAAATGTTTTTTAATTAAAGGGTTGGTGAAGATATGGTTGACTTCTAAATTTGAAAGAAAAATGTCTGCTAAAAGAGGAGACAGATTATTCCCCATGGGTAAACCTGTAATTTGTTTAAACATTTGGTAATTAAAGAGAAGAAAAGTCTTATTCTCTCCCTTACATTGGTCCGTGTTCTCACCAATTCCAGAATATTTTCAAACAATTCAACTTAAACATTTCCTTTTCCTCCAAACAGAATGTCAAATCTTACCTGGTTAATACTAAAGATAAAATCAACATTTTAGATCAGTCAGGTATATACAAACTGAATTGTGGAGACTGCGACGCTTCTTACGTGGGCCAGACGGGTAGGAAGTTTAAAACTAGATTCAAAGAACACCTCACTTGTATTAAAAACAACAACTTAGCGATTTCTCCTTCAAAATCTGCTTTTGCCAATCATATTTTAGACTCCGGCCATTCCTTCAATTCCTCCACCAATTTTGACATCCTTCATGTCTGCAATAAGGGGCTTAAATTGAATTCGTTGGAAACTAAAGAAATTCTTAAAAATCATAATTCCAACCCCCAGTCATCTCTTAACGAAGTCCTGAACTTAAACCACGATTTGCTATTCTTGCGTTAGTTCTTAATGTTGTCACCTGGTTTACAGAAAGTTATATTATTGTTACAGTTTTCTTGTTTACCGGCTAGGTTAAATTTTCAAATTTGCTCGATTTCCGGGCATTCTCTGTCTTACTTCGCCTCACGATGGATGATAGTTTAATTTTGTTTTTAAATATGCCTTAAATAGGTTTTAATTATTTTCAACTAGTTTGTTAAGATTTTCCCGTAAGTTTTACCTTTGATTAAGCTATTTTTACTAATTAGATTGTTTTTTAGCATGTAATTTGCGCCTTCACGACCGACTAGGTCCTTAATTTTCCATGTGACTCGACACATATGGTTCACACATGCACCTCTTCAAGGTTCTTCTCTGATTTGCTTAATTATGGTTTTATCTTTTAAACTACTGTTTTAACATGTAAGTTCTCGCCTCTTAACGGTTCTATTTTACTAATTTGTAATATTAATTGTAGTTAGCCTGATGATGACTTTTTAGTCGAAACATGTCGCTACTGTATTAACCTAGCATTTATTAAATGTGATACATGGGGAAGGTTTGGTGTTTTTAATATCTCTCCTGTACTACCTTTGTGTTAAATTGTTTAACCTTGTTCCGGTTGAGATTAAGTCTTCTTACTCATTAAATTCTTTTAAAAATAAAATTAAAAAATGGATAAAAGAAGTGGGATTGGATTATTACTCCTATTTGATAAATTTGGTAAATTGATTTGACAGTTTGAGGTATGAACATATATATTTTGTTTAATTTTTTAAAGTTTTTGGTTGCTATCATTACAGTAATATAGTTAGTTTTTTTTAAATTAATGGCCGCGCGCAAGCTTTGCTTCTGTGGCCATAATGTTTATGTATAATTTTTTTATGTGTAATAATACTAATTCTATTTACATATTTTTTTACTCAATTTATATTACGAGCCCTGCAATTTTGAGATAATCCTACACCTGCGTAAAGTACTAAGTTTAAATACTTAAAAATAAAAACTACCAAAAATTTATTAAAAAACAGAATTAAACTTTTCTAAAAGAATAGTAAATTCTCCTCCTTTCAAGGTAAACAATATGTTAAAATTCCCTGACTATAGAATTTTTTATTTTGGAATAAATAAACTGTAGTTTTTTCATGTATCTATTTATATTTGTTTATTGTAAATGAAATAAAATGTGCATTCATACATGTGCTGCGGCGGTCTCGCTTGGGTGTCGCAAAACGTCAGGCGAATCGCGTGCCTGCGGTGCCGGTGGTACGGCCGCTACACAGTGGTTCAAAATCAAAAAAAGTCGATCGAAATTCATATCTCGTGAAGGAATTGCATTTTTCAATTAAAATATTGTGGTGTAAGACTACAAATACAGACTAATGCTTTGATAATAATAATATTAAAAAATAACAAAAATAATAATAATAACGAAATAATTTTTTTGCGATTTTGCAACAGAAATTATTTTAAGAGGTTTATATGTTTCAATAGTTTTTAGAAATAAAAAAAATCAATGCATTGATAATAATAATAATAAAATGACAATAAATTTGTTTTTCGCGATTTTGCAACTTACAAATTATTTGAAGGGGTTTAAATGTTTTATTATTATGTAAAAATAAAAACAATTACACAATTTTTAAATTTAATTTTAAAAACATTAAGCTATAGAAATACAAATTAATTAAAATATTGATATTGTAAAATGATATAATAATACCTAATAGCGTAGAATACGATATCATGCAAAATCATACTTAATATTAATTAATTGGAGGATATCAACATCAGTGATCTTCTGTTTTACTTTGCCCTGTAAAAAAGAACTTGATTTGTGATCTGAACAGGGCCGGGCCAAGCCAGTGTGCAATGTGTGCACCGCACACGGGCGGCCAAATTCAGGGGCGGCCAAAAAGGTTTAAAAATTATATACAAATTACAAAAAAAAAATGTAAATTTTTTTACTTTACAAATTTTAGAAGTTCAAAAATATGTACCTATATAGGTATAAAAAATGTTTATTGTGTAAATGAACACCTGATAATATGGTTACATGGACTATTGTTTATGTAAATTCTCGAAGTTAGTTTTTATTCCGTGGCGGCTAATTGTTAAACGAAGCCAACTTGAAGGAACGCTTTCCATGCATCTTGATGCAATGATTACAAAAAAGCCGGATATTTATCAGAAGCAACAAAACGTGACTTTTCAGAAAACTGGCGGCTGGCGGCTTTTATTGACTGTGAAACATATCGTATTTATGAAGTAGGTAATTATATTATTTTTGATCGGGGTGTCGGCGATCTCTTTTGTCGGTAAGTACTTAATTGTTTAAAGCTGATTTTAAGAAATATAATATTATATGATGCTTACATTAATGCTGTGGTAATATGGGTGCAATGATAATTATTTGGTCATTTAATTTTTGAATTGGCTGCAGAGAAGATCGAGTAGAGAAAATTAATTTTGTTAGTGATTGTGTTTTGAAGAAAGTTGAAGAAAAGTTATAAATATGGTAAGTACCTACATATATATCAATCATATATCAATCAATACACAGATAGTTACCTACATATTCTTAAATTGTATTAAGTAATAAAATTGTTATAATTTTTCTAGAACAGAAAAACGAAAAGGCTGTCGGGTTTTCAGTATCGAAAACAAAGTCTACAAAAAAAAATAAGAGAAGAAAAAACTGGCCAATACTTTAGAAAAATATTTGAAGCCAGCAAATGTGTCAGCGGAAGCATTAGAATCAAGCTCTAGTTTTCTTTCCGGGCCCCTTAATGAGCCGTGCGTCCAAGAAGTCGAAATGGAAATTATGAGGGAAGATTCCGAATCTGGGGAAGAGAAGGTGACTTCATCTGACTCGGAGTCTCCAAAACCAGAGAGAAGAAAAGTTGGTGACGCTGAAGAAGCCAGCACGTCATCCTCATCAAGGCTTTCTGAACTAAAGAAATTTGGCTGCTCATCAGATTCACAGCAGTCGCAGCAGGACACAGCAACCTCAGATGATCCTGGAGAGTGGCCTGAGATAATATCAACAACATTAACAAAAATTTTAGTAGAAAGAGGGCCTGTTCAGGTAACGCAATTTAATTTCCCAACTAATGAAAATGGTCAAAGGTTTTCGAAAAAATATTTCTACAGTTCTCCTCCAAATGGAGAAGAAATTAATAGACCGTGGTTAGTTTATTCAATAAAAAATAATGCAGTTTATTGCTTTTGTTGTACAATATTTGGCAAAATTAAAAACAATTTTTCGCAAAAGGAAGGTGTTTCTGACTGGCAGCATTTGTCACTATTGATTTCAAGGCACGAAAAAAGTGATATTCACAACGCAAATGTTAAGAATCAGTTAAAACTTATAAAATTGTTATCAAAAGAACAAAGTGTAAACCAGACGCAACTACGTTTGTTGAATGCAGAAGCAAAGCACTGGCATGCTGTGATTGAGAGAATAATTTTAATAATACAATATTTGTCACGACAGTGTTTTGCTTTACGCGGGCAATCTAATAAATTATTTGAAAGCAATAACGGTAATTTTTTAAAAGCTGTTGAGATGATCTCAAAATTTGATTCTGTTATGTCAGAACATGTGCTTCGGACTCAAAAGTCACAAAAATATGAAACACGTCATTGGTAACAAAATTAGAAATAATATTTTGGATTTAATTAGAAAATGTAAATACTATTCTATCATTCTTGACTGTACACCGGATATTAGTCATATCGAACAAATGACTATAATTTTTAGATTTACAATGTTGAATGAGTCCTCAAAAAAAATTTAAATACGCGAGAATTTTATAGAATTTTGTCCTACTAATGATTCAACTGGAGCGGGTTTAAGTCACTTTTTAATAAATTTACTTTCAAAGTTGAATTTAAACATTTACGACATGCGCGGCCAAGGGTACGATAATGGGGCAAATATGCGCGGCAAACATAATGGTTTGCAAAAAAAAATTTAGAAATAAATCCGCGAGCATTTTTTGTGCCGTGCACAGACCATACATTAAATTTAGTAGTGAACGATGCTGCTAAAGTTTCTTTTGAGACTTCTGGTTATTTTGATATAGTTCAAGAATTATTTGTTTTTTTTTTCTGCGTCGGTAAAAAGATGGTCAATTCTGAAAAAAACACACAACAAACTTAAATTTAAAACCACTTAGTGATACACGGTGGTCTAGTAGAATAGACGCTGTGAAGCCCCTGCGTTACCAAATTGGGCAAATATATGATGCATTGGTAGAAGTAATTGAAGATCGTTTATCCGTACAAGACCACAGTGCTTCACATCAAGCCAAATCTTTGGCATTAAAAATTCAGAGTTATAATTTTTTGTGCTCAACAATTATTTGGTACGATATATTAATCAAAATTAATGTTTTGAGCACGATGATCCGAAATCCTACTATAAATATAAAAACTTGCTTAAAGCATTTTAAAAATTTGTTAGATTTTTTTTAGCTCTTCGATCAGATGAAGAATTCAATAATGTTCTTACTGACGCTAATACACTTGCGGATGAACTCGGTATTGAACCTAATTTCCCTGCTGTTTAGTCTGTTAGACCACGAAGAAAACCCAGACAATTTGATTATGAACACAGTGATGAACCAATTATTGATCCAAAAAATTATTATAAAGTTAACGTTTATTTTAATATATTAGATCAAACTTTATCGTCTTTAAGAGACAGATTTGAGGGAATAACAAGATATGATACTATTTCATTTTTTAGAAAAACTCCAATCAGCTAATTTACATTTATGATAAAAAACCATGAAAATAGTAAAAATATATTTCGACTTCAATAAGTCTTCTTCAGTTTACATGTATTTTTCATTATAAAATTCTTTCTTATTAGTCAAAGGGTTCCTTTATAATTTTATTTGTTTCCAAAATTGTTTATTTAAAGCAATTTTCACTTCTGGATTCATTATCAGTGCTCTATACGTTATTCAATTTATTTGTTTCTTTCCCACGTGACTTATTTAGTTGTAGAAAATTCTCTTTGCAGAATTGTTTTATAGATATGTTTGATTTTCCAATGGTTAGGAAAATTTGCTAGTGATTTCTGTTATGTTTTGCAGTTTGAATATTGTTTTAATTTCCTTGGTTTTAACGATTTTTAAAAAATCAGATGATTTTTTTAAATAATTTTCAGGCCATTAATTAGTAAAGGAAGAAGATTTCTCTTAATTCGTGTTGATAATTTAATATTTTCTATTGTTTAGCAGAAAGCATGTTGGCATCCCCTAGGCGAAAATATGGAAAGATTGAAATTTGAAGGTCGTTTTTATTGTTAAACATTACTAAAATATTTCTTGTTCCAAAGTTTTTAAATTTTTAGTTATAAACGGCAGTTCGTGATACTATGTTTGGATTTCTCTATAATATGTTTGATTTAACGGAAAACGAGCTATTACAATGTTGTAAAGATTTACATCTTCATCTAACTGATGATTCTAGAAAGGAATCAGATGTAGATGGAATAGAATTATTTGAAGAGATGAAATCTTTAAAATTACATCTTAAACCTACTTCAGCTGAAAAGCATCAGTTAGAGCCCCAGTCCATTCTTGAATATATTTTTGAAAATCAGCTCATAGCATCATTTCCAAATATGTCAATAGCTCTTAGAATATTACTCACGTTACCAGTTTCAGTTGCGTCTGGTGAGAGATCTTTCTCCAAACTAAAAATTATTAAAAATTATATGCGATCCACAATGTCACAAAACAGATTAAATAATCTGTCTATAATAGCAATAAAAAGCGACACGATGGATTCCATCGATTTAGAATTAGTAATTAAAGAATTTGCGGAGAAAAAAGCTAGGAAAGTTGCTTTTTTATAATTTTCTAAAATTTTGTTGTTTTTTTTATTAATTTTATTCCACTATTTTTTTTGTAAATTTTATTGTTAATAAAACTTTTTTAAAATTTCTGTTTTTCACTTAAATTAATTTGATTTGTTACAGTTAAACTAGGTATGTACTACATAAAATTTATATTTTACAACAAAAATGTAAATTTTGGGGCGGCAAATTTGGCTCTGCACACAGGCGGCCATTGATGCTGGCGCGGTCCTGGATCTGAACTCAAAATTAATTGGTGGAAAACATCTTCATTTATGTTCAGCACATAATTTTCCTGGCGTGGGGTTCCCTATATCGCCGCAAATCTTTATTTTTTGCTTCTTGTAGGTACACAATGAAGAATTTTATTTCTTCGTCAAGCCAATGGCCAAATTTCTGTATAATCCGTTCATTATTTCGTTTTACATTCTTCCAATTTCTGATATATGGCGCGAAAAAGAGTGTTCTTATGAAAACTATAAGTGCCTTTGTAGCAACCTCATTTCCGTTTGTATGAAAAACATCTTTTAGATACTCTACAGTCTACAGTGTCCGCCAAAAAGTCGGCATATGGGAAAATTTTTTATTTTTGATATTTCAAAAAAACTTTTTACGTCAATAATTTGTGATTGTCTAAAAACCTATTTGTCCCCTATCATATATACCGAGTGATGTTTACTTCTTTAGAAAATTGAGTTTTTCGAAATTATCAAAATCCGAAAGTGCTATTTTTCGGAAACTAAATTAGATTTCAAAGAGTTTTTTTAAAGCGTGTTATTTTTAGCGAACTGAACAATCTCAAGGCCAGAAAACCCCTATTTTTTTAACTTTAGCTAAAAATTAATTTTTTAGTTTTTAATATTTTTAAAAATTTCACATATCAAGACTTAATATTAAAATTTAAATTTTTTTATGTGAAGACTAAACATTTATAATGGGAAAAAATAATATAAAATGTTAATTACTTCTTTAGATATTTTATTATTTACCAAAAAGTAAGTATATTTGCATCGTTTTTACGATTTTTATGCAAGGTGCTTTTTAGGAGAAATATTTTTCAATTCTAATTACTAATGTCTATTTAAATGGCTTCAAGAAACTCTAATCTAGCCCTGTTAATGAATTACAGATACAAAAATCCTGTAAATGTTCTTTTATAGTTATCTAAATGAGATTTTTCTTTATCCAATTACATGTTCTAAAAAATCTCCTCATTTAGACAACTGTAAAAGACCGCCCCATTACATGTCGTAAGGGGTGCAGGGGCAAACCGATGCAAACCAACGAGGTGTTTTTGTTGACCGAAGATCCTAAGCAATAATGTGAGCTACGAATAATTTTGTCCTCTTGTGTCCTCTGTTACGTAGAGTATAAATAGTGCGAAATTTACTCGAATATGGAGAGCCCATTAAGTACCAGCGAATTTAAAAACGGCTAAATTTAAAAAAAATTGTTTGTTTGTTTGTTTGTTAATGGACAAGGTCTAGGCATGCAGAGTACCAGGTACCTTAGACATCGACTGCTATGGTCATATGGTCAAAGTCCTACTTAGAATTTTGCCGAGACTATGGAGTTCCAACCCTAGCAAGGAATCTTTTACATGCTACACATCGTAGTAACATGGGACCCACGGCTACATCACTTCCGAATGATGGCATTCTGTAGAGGCTTTCATCTGCATTTTTTTGAAAACCTCATCGTGACCGGGAATCGAACTCGCGACCCTACGATCAGTAGCCAGGATGCTTACCACTGAGCTACCGACCCCGGCTAAAACAAAATAATACACTCAGGTGATAGCTAAAGGTCCAAACTTTCTTAATATACTAATTTTTCTTAAATCTTTTGCAAGAGGACGTCTGTACAGCTCATAGCAAAGGCCGCATTTAAAAATAAAATTTCTTGTTCGAAATGCATGTTTCATCGCTCGTTTCGGGACTAATATTGTCTTTCTACGTAATTTAATTTTGGAATTATGTATGTCAGAAGTTGGCCAGGTACTAGAAGAACAATTATGTGTTATGTTTAGCATCATATAAAACAATAAACATTTTGATTTTCGATCGACTTTTTTTGATTTTGAACAACTGTGCGCTAATCGAGATCCAGGCAACCTTGTAGATTGTAGGGAAACAAACCAAGAAAACAAAATCCACGAAAAAATCCAGAAAAAAATCCATGAAATAAAAATCCACCGGAAAAAAATCCATGGAAATAAAATCTAAATTTTAAAACTTATTGTTGCTCAAAGTACTTCATTTATTTTTGCTTTTACTGCATCTTCTGTTATACTAAAGGACTTGTAGACATTACCTATAATCAATTATTTTTGTTGTTCGTGCCACTTTGTTTAAAAGTGCTTCAAAAATTAGAGCAAAAGTCACGGTAAACACAAGTTATTTAATGATGTCAATAAAGTGTGATTAAGTACTATATTATACCTCGTAATACAATGATTTTTATAATACGACGTAAGAAATCTCTAATATTGTTGAAAATAATTGCAGGGCTCGTAATATAAATTAAGTAAAAAATATCTAAATAGTATTAGTATTATTACACAAAAAAAAATTATATATAAACATTATGGCCACAGAAGCAAAGCTTGCGCGTGGCCGTTAATTAAAAAAAACCTAACTATATTACTGTAATGATAGCAACCAAAAATTTTTAAAAATTAAACAAAATATACCTCAAACTGTGAAATAAATTTACCAAATTTATCAAATAGGAGTAATAATCCAATCCCACTTCTTTTATCCATTATTTTATTTTATTTTTAAAAGAATCTAATGAGTAAGAAGACTTAGGCTCAAACGGAACAAGGTTAAACAATTTAACACAAAGGTAATATGCATGATTTTGGGAATGTGCTGTACTTGTTTTAGGAATTATAAGATTACATTTCTTCTTACCTCTTGTATCGCGCTCATGAGACAAAACGCTAAAGTGCTGTTTATCTATATAGACAAATATAGCAATTGATTGTAAAAACAATTGACGAACAGAAAAAATGTTGACTTCGGAATAAAGAATAATATCGGTTGGATAAATAAAGTCTATTAAATATGTCCTGTATAATACGCTTTTGTAAAATTTCTAGTGGATATAAATAACAGTTTGCAATTCCACCCTAGCCAATAACTCCATATTAAATTAGAGACTGAACTTGAGCGAAATAAACGCTTTTAATAGTGTTGAGTTGTAAAATATTTTTGAGCAATTTAAATTTCTATGTTATCTTTGTAATTTTTTTGACTAATTCTTCTACATGCGCTTTCCATTTAAGTATCGAATCAATAATTATACCTAAATATTTCACCTGAAGAACTGCTTTTATAGTTTGTGTACATTTGCAATTGAGTTTGTTGTGCTTTAAACAGTTTTATTGATGAAGAACGATTTCTCTAATTGGCTGTGTTTGCGAGTTTGTTAAGGAAAATTTAATAAAATGAGTGTTTTATAAATTTAATGATAGTAAATCGCAATCCAGTTGACTTTTTATTAAAGCTATGCCGTATCCAACTTTCTACAGTAGCTCATCGCAGTTCTCCGATGCAAAAACAATCACAATATCATCAGCAAATGAAATAATTTTAGCATTTACATCAAGTTTAGTTAAATCAACGATATATAAAGGGTCCAGCAACTGGTATGACCTATCTTCCAAGACGTGTCCTAGGGATAAAAAATAATGGATTGAAACAAATTTGAGATGAATATCAACTTTATTATGTGCAATTTAAGTTCCTAAGAATTACTTCATTTAAATGGCCTCCCTGAGCCTCGATGCAGTACTGCAATCTTTATCTAACACTCTAACGTTTTGCATCACTCTTCTCAACAATTATTCTGGTCCAATACTCTCTATTTCTTCTGAAATACTCATTTTAAGGCCTTGTATTGTTTAAGGACGCTTCTCGTAGACCTTTTGCTTTAGATATTCCCACAAAAAGAAATCAGGAGCCGTCAAATCGGGGAAATTGGACCGCCATGTTATGTTACCAAACCTCAAAATCCACAGTGTTCACAACTGATTGACTTTGTATAAAGCTTTTAACGACGTATACGCGTTGGTTAATTAGAAAATTATCCATGATCTATTAAACTGCATAAATTAACGCACACAAATCTGACAATAGAAATGCCAATAACAAAATAATGTTTTCGTAACAACCTACTAAAAATAGGTCATACTAGTTGCTGGACCCTTTATAAGAAAAAGAATGGGCCCTAATACAGTTTCCTGCGGTACACCCATCTCAACTTGTAATTCATTGCTGATGACACCATTGACTTTAACAATCTGCTTTCTGTTTGCCAAATATGACTTTATAAAATAATTAGCGGGACCTCTAATACCGACATTTTCTAATTTGCATAAGAGAACCCGATGAGACACAGTATCGAATGTCTTCGCAAGATCAAGAAAGACAGCCAAGGTCTTTTTATTATTATCTAAATTTTCATAAATAGTTCTGGTTAAATAAAAAATAGCATCATTACTACTCATATTATCTCTAAAGCCATATTGTGTTCTCGATAATATACTAAATTTCTCCAAAAGGGTTACTAAAATTTACGAAATATGTACGAAATAGTGACCTTTTGCATGCTCAATCAGTCTCAAATCGAACGAAATTCCATCTATTATTTGTCCTAGGAACTTTCGGTAAATGCACTTCCTATCTTCCTCTTACTTAAAATTCTGTATAACTTGATATGATATTTTAATTAAACCACCAGACGTCAACATAAATATCAGTAAATATCAGCAGTTGCGGTGTAATGTTTTACATTAAAAAATTTTTGCACGTATTGCAGAGCCATCTTTTTTTACCAATATATAAGATAGTACCCCACGAGCCCTGAAATTGTATTATTAAATTGGCAGCACCTGCACTGCAAAAGTTCACGAGCCGCCACTATTTAGGAATAGTATACCATAAAATAAAACGAACGAAGAAAATCTAAAAGTTCGTAATGGCGCTTCTTCAAAACTTTGGAAATTTTCAAAAAAATATTACAAGAAAAAGCTGGCCCCACTTTTTTGTATAAATTTTATAATGCATTTGGGTATTAGCTATATTTTATTTTTTTGGTAAGCGCCAAAATTTCACTCTGGCGCTCTCTATGGGGGTGTTAAAATCGAATGTTGGTGCCTATATACGCCCTTTATTGGTCAAAATATTCAAGAAATATAAATACATACAGTACCTAATTTTATATCACTTATACTTTTACGATTTGGAAACGTCGATTAAAGTAAATAATTCCAAAAATTTTAATTCATAAAAATATGCATACCTTTGAAGAAAGTCAAATAAAATATGACAGTTGTCAAAAGTTTGTGTGGTTAATATCACAAAAATATAATATTTGTTAATAGTTAGCGACCGGGATCACCTCTCTGCCCTCCCACACGCCCATAGTGCCCGTTTGCAAATTTTGAAAGTGATCTGTGCCGCGGTGTGGATTTGTGTACCAAACATACACACATACTTTGAATTTTATATATAAATGAAGAAAAAGAAGAAGAAGAAGAAGAAGATAATTATGAAGAAGTTCAGATTACATTATGGAAGAACTAACTACAACTAAAATTCGCGAAATAAACAAAAATACTAGATAATCATAGATCACGCGTTATTAATGATTTCAGAATTAATGGATTTATGTTATTTTATACTCTAGAGACTATGACGCATTAAATGACGCAATTATATAGATAACTAGTAGTTACGTGTTGATAAACATATTATTAAGAAATACACGTAACTAATACTGAATGGGGCCAACACATAACAACACAGGGTGTTTAGTTTTCGAGGTACAATAGGCAACATTGGTAAATGACTCGATCAACGCTAAAACACAGCGCGTCGGATGGTTGCGTCATTTGACGTCAGCAGCGATGCATATCAAGTAACATGATGCACTTTTGGTGGTGTGTAAAGTCGTTTTGAATCACAATTAAATGTGTTTTGATTGTTTCAACAAAGCACTCCCATCCGTTTTCTGTTTTTATAGATTTTCTAAAGTACAGGAAAGTCCAGGCGGGTTGGACCAATGGCTTTGCTCATTTTGTATAGCTATATCAGCGGGTAAACCTTGCATTTACCCCCCTCTGATATGTGGCCGATGTGTCCACGTCCGCTATGTGGGCGACGTGTCCAGTGTGGAGGATATGGGCATACAAAAATTCTATGTGGCCGTTGTGTCCAGTGGCCGTTGTGTCCAGTGTGGCCGTTGTGTCCACGTCTGAAATGTGGCCATAGTGTCCAGAGTGGCCGATATGGGCATAAAAAAATTCTATGTGGCCGTTGTGTCCAGTGGCCGTTGTGTCCAGTGGCCGTTGTGTCCAGTGTGGCCGTTGTGTCCACGTCTGAAATGTGGCCATAGTGTCCAGAGTGGCCGATATGGGCATACAAAAATTCTATGTGGCCGTTGTGTCCAGTGGCCGTTGTGTCCAGGGTGGCCGTTGTGTCCACGTCTGAAATGTGGCCGTAGTGTCCAGAGTGGCCGATATGGGCATACAAAAATTCTGTGTGGGCGTTGTGTCCAGTGGCCGAAGTGTCCAATGTAGTCGTTGTGTCCACGTCTAAAATGTGACCGTAGTGTCCAGAGTGGCCGTTGTGTCCACGTCTGAAATGTGGCCGTAGTGTCCAGAGTGGCCGATATGGGCATACAAAAATTCTGTGTGGCCGTTGTGTCCAGTGGCCGTTGTGTCCAGGGTGGCCGTTGTGTCCACGTCTGAAATGTGGCCGTAGTGTCCAGAGTGGCCGATATGGGCATACAAAAATTCTGTGTGGGCGTTGTGTCCAGTGGCCGAAGTGTCCAATGTAGTCGTTGTGTCCACGTCTAAAATGTGACCGTAGTGTCCAGTGTGGCCGTTGCGTCCACGTCTGAAATGTGGCCGTAGTGTCCAGAGTGGCCGTTGTGCCCACGTCTGAAATGTGGCCGTAGTGGCCAGAGTGGCCGTTGTGTCCAGCTAACCCTGTGGCCGATACGTCCAAGGTGGCCGTTGTGTCCACAAATCGTTTTTGGCCGTTGTGTCCAGTGTGGCCGATATGGCTATGCAAAATTACGTGTGGCCGTTGTGTCCAGTGGCCGTTGTGGTCTAGACCCCTTCGCGGTACATGAATGGGCCGGCACTGAGATCTCACGGAAAATCCGCCAAACGACGCGATAAGGAGCCTGCCACTCCACGGTAAACAAAATCTCAAAGGGCTACAATAAATGACACAACACCCAGTTCGCCCGCTACGACGTGCAGTTCGATTAGTTCAAAGCAAGGCGAAACACAAAACTGGCGGCGAAGCCACAAGCGTCCAAATCATAACAAAACACACTCCGGGGCACAAACATTAGCCGGTAAACATGAAATAATTAAAACGTGAAGAATTGCTTGCGATTGCAATCCCCGCGCAGGGGAAACTGCCGCGGGGGCGACAATTCAAAAACCAACTGTTGCTTTCAGACGCCGGATCGATTCTCCTAGAAAAATGCGCGCAGAGCTTCGCGATCGATAAAGTGGTGGGAGCAAAAACTGAACCTCACTCTCTCGAACACATAGCAGCTGTCTTTTAAATTCTCCCTACGGAACCTGCAGGAATGCGCCCCACAGACAGATCGATATTTTAACATGCGCTTTTCTTAGCGGGCCAACAGATTATAAAGATCATTATACTGGTTTAATTTTGATATTGTGGCGTATAATGATTTTTATAACGTAGTTTGCTGGTTAATTAATTTTTTCTTCTCCAATGTGGTGTTTTTGTGAATTTTATTGCTACCTCGTCTTCAACGTTTTAACCTAACCTTATTTAACCTACAAATGTAACACGTGGTTTTTTAATACCAATAATCATTTTGGCCCGAAGATGAAACCAGTCTGGTTTCGAAATATGTTGCCAATTTAAATAAATTATACGTGGAGAAGACTACTGAGTTTTATTGCTTAGTATTTTACTTGTCTTATTATTCTTACAACTAGCAGCCCAGTGCGACAAATGTCTCATTTAAAAAAACAAAAAAGACCGTTTTTCAAATAGAACGCGTATTAAATAAAAACTGTATCCAGACCTGGAAGGTATCAAAGTGGTTGCCTAACCGATCGAGGTTTTAAGGCGCAGAGGGTTGCAGCTCTGTTTGGCTGCCGAAACAGTTTTTATTTAATACGCGTTCTATTTGAAAAACGGTCTTTTTGTGATTTCTCGAAAACCGGAAGGTTCACGTGACTGAAATTCGGTTCCTGAGCTGACATGACCATTCCAAACATATAACTTTAATAACTTTTTTCTCTATCTCTTACGGTTTGGCTGCTGAAACAGAGTCCCAGACAGACAAAACAGCGTCCCGGACAGACAAGTCTATTAGGTAAAGGATTCATTGCAGCGGACTATTACTACAGTACAAGGTAGGGCGATACTCTTGTAGCAACATATGCTGTAACCTGACAGTGAATGCAGGAACACGTAAATTAAAAGTAGACAGTATCTCCGGGCAGGCTATGAATCCATTTACTACTTTAAAAGCAAAACATAATTCAAAATATCGAGTGTTAAAAAAAAATCATTTGCAGCATGCCATGATCAAATTGAAGTTTGCCTTAACTTAATACGGTTTGCGGAAAGTTCATTCCCCACATTTCGTTTCCAGGATATTTCGTCTCCCCACATCTCGTACCCGGAAACTTCGTTCTCGAGTGAGCTCAATTTGTCTCCTAGATCCTAGATTACAGGGTGTTGAAAAACGAGTGCAGCGATCGGAATGCAGTTAGAAAAATAAAGGATATTTTAATTAATTTATTTATAATAATAAACATATAAGAACTATATACAGTATGTCACAGTGGCGACAATAGAGTGTATTCTTTTTTATTGGTAGCTCAAATCACGTGGTATCGGCTGCCATTAAGAAGCAAAATTTGTTGATGCTTTTGTTTGTTTATACCAAACTCGAGGATAGCAGGTTAGGTTTTGCGTCAGTATGTGTCAAATTCAAGGTTAGCAGGTTAGAGTATGAGTCAGTTTGTGTCAAAACTAACGCAAAACCTAACCTGATAACCTCGAATTTGACATAGACTTGCAGTGCCACCAACATATTATTCATACGTTGTATAACCATGAGGATTCAAAAACATTCAATTTATTAAAGCTAGTAGGCCATAGGCCGCCATTTTGAGGCAAATTATGCCTATTGTCGCCACTGTCTCTATCAAGCCACTGTACATACCCACTAAAGCAAATGAACTACCATAAGTCAGAGAGAACTAAATTACATTTTCCTAAAAATATACAAAACACTTAATAAAAACAATTTTGATCGACTGATATGATTAATACATTCGTTGTTGTTGTGTAAATGCTATCTTATTTTCCTTTTTGCTTGATACAAGTAAACTTAATGCAGTGTAAACTTTTGCCTGTCACAGTGACAGATGTTTTCATAAACAAAATGCAATCTGACATTCACCTACAGAATTAGGTTAAGACATGACTAGATTTTTTTATCTTTCTTTCCAAGACCTGCCCTGAACTAGTTTTTTTAACACACTCTTCGTATATACATAAGGTGAAATCCAAAATATTGTAACAACGTTTTATAATTCAAATCTTCGTCTTATCTTAACCTTAAAACAAAGAGCTTTGATAATTTTCACAATATTCACGAACAACAAGAATAAGGTTTTCTGCTCGTATTAGTTTTGCTACGAGAAACTAAATGATCTCTTCGTGCTAATCTAAGTTTACAAATAATACCTACTGCAATAAGGCTATTCACCTGTATGAGTTTTCACGTGCTTAACTAAATTATGTTTTTGAGCAGTTTTATATTCACAAACCGGACAAGAATAAGGTTTTTTGCCTGTATGAGTGTTCATATTGGAAAATAAATGCTGTTTGTGGGCAGTTTTATATTCACAAACAGAACAAAAAAAGTTTTTTCCCCTGTATGAGATTTCATATGTGTGACTAAATAACTTTTCTGAACACATTTATATTCGCAAACAAAACAAGAAAAAAGTTTTTCGCCTATATGACATTTTATATGTGCGACTAAATTACGTTTGTATGCTGTTATAAATCCACAAACGGAACAGCAATAAGGTTTTTCGCCTGTATGAGCTTTCATATGTTCGACTAAATTATGTTTAAAGGCAGTTTTATATTCACAAAATGAACAAGAATACGACTTTTCGCCTGTATTGTAACGCTAGCTCCCGTTTGAATCCGATTAATTCAATATTAAATAATATTTGCTGATTTAAACGTCGCCGACCTTTAGCGTTATCAAGAACCCGGCGTGTCCCAGCAAGATAAGATAGCGCCGACCGAAGTTCCGCGCAAACAAAGGTATGACGCGCGCCGTTTTTCCCCACCTAACAGCATTTCAAGACCTATAAAACCAGTTGCAGAGTGTATTTCAGGAGAGATTCCCCAGAGATTTCCAAGAGATACCTGATTCTCCTCCAGCAAACACCTAGTCCCCGGTCCTTCATCCTGCCCTGTCCAGAGAGTCCCTCCACCAAGCCGTCCTGAGGCTGAGTTTAATTCAATGGTTTCTATAAGAACGCCTGGAACACCAGTTAATTATCCTGAAAATCACTGACAACTGAGTTTAATTCAGTGGTTTCTATAAGAACACCTGGAACGCCAGTTAATTATCCTGAAAATCCCTGACAACTGAGTTTAATTCAATGGTTTCTATAAGAACACCTGGAACGCCAGTTAATTATCCTGAAAATCCCTGACAACTGAGTTTAATTCAATGGTTTCTATAAGAACGCCTGGAACGCCAGTTAATTATCCTGAAAATATCCTACGCCGAAACCCGTTGGTCAAATAGCAATTAACGTAATGTCGAAATCCCAGCTCCCTTGTATTTTAAATTCACCGCCTTGCTATTCAAGCAGAATTAGAAGCGTCGAGCTACCTAAGTAGAATTTACCTGAATTAATCCTTGAGAATTGTAGCGGCCGTCTTGCTTGGGAACTCTGCGGACCGCACTGATAGCTTCGCCAAAGAGTTCACCTGCAGGTGCCGGGGATTGTTAACCTCAAAAGTCACGCCGATTCGGAGTTTCGTTCTTCAAGCGAAGCCCCGTCGGGCGGCGAATTCCTCGGAGTATTTCACCACCGAACTGTAGTTACACGTATAGGGTGAGAACCCGCGTTAGCAGTTTTAATTTGTTATTTGTTTACAGAAGCCAGAAACCGCAAACCGGCGAATTTGACAGATTACACCGCGCCGCCAACAGCGCGCAGTTCAACGCCGATCGGGAAGCGCCGACAATTCTCGACGCTTTCGAAGCGGAGCTCCTAGGAAGTCGGCAGACCCTGCCGGCACGGACGTGACGCGGGTTGCAGCAGTCGCAGGAACCGACAACGTTATTTCAAACCAAAAATGTTAATTTTGAACAATAGAAATCTCGTTTATTTCCTTACATGAATATTTACTTATGTACGATAGATATATAGAATAAATGTTATACAGGATACTCCGTTAGTGTGTTTTGCTTATTTATGGTATATCTGAGCTAACAAACGAACCCTATCTCCGAAATATTAGCTAACCCGTGGTAGATAATTAGTACAACCCCTATAAGCAGGGGCGGATGTTACAGTATGAGTTTTCATATGCGTATTAAATTATCTTTGCGGGCAGTTTTATAATCACAAACAAAACAAGAAAAAGGTTTTTCGCCTGTATGAGTTGTCATATGTTGAGATTTTACATGTGTGACTAAACTTCTTTTATAGGCAGTTTTATATTCACAAACAGAACAAGAAAAAGGTTTTTCCCCTGTATGAGGTTTCATATGTGTGACTAAATAACGTTTATGGGCACATTTAAATTCGCAAACAGAACAAGAAAAAGGCTTTTCACCTATATGAGATTTTATATGTGCGACTAAATTACGTTTGTATTCTGTTATAAATCCACAAACGGAACACAATAAGGTTTTTCCTCTGTATGAGATTTCATATGTGTGACTAAATAACTTTTATGGGCACATTTAAATTCGCAAACAGAACAAGAAAAAGGCTTTTCACCTATATGAGTTTTATATGTGCCACTAAATTACCTTTGTATACTGTTTTAAATCCACAAACAGAACAGCAATAAGGTTTTTCGTCTGTATGAGTTTTCATATGTTCGACTAAATTATGTTTAAAGGCAGTTTTATATTCACAAAATGAACAAGAATACGACTTTTCGCCTGTATGAGTTTTCATATGCGTAACTAAATTATCTTTGCGGCTAGTTTTATGATCACAAACAAAACAAGAAAAAAGTTTTTCGTCTGTATGAGTTGTCATATGTTGAGATTTTACATGTGTGACTAAACTTCTTTTGTAGGCAGTTTTATATTCACAAACAGAACAAGAAAAGGGTTTTTCGCCTATATGACATTTTATATGTGCGACTAAACTACGTTTGTATACTGTTGTATATCCACAAACAAAATAGCTATAAGGTTTTTCGCCTGTATGAGTTTTCATATGTCCGACCACACTCTCTTTATAGGCAGTTTTATATTCACAAACAGAGCAAGAATAAGGTTTTTCGCCGGTATGAGGCTTTATATTTGTAACCAAACTCTGTGCTATTGAATTTTGAGCCAAATAATTTTGGTCTTTAATTTCAAACTCACACCTAAGATCAATTTCCAAATCATTACTTATGTCATTACTGTTTTCAATGATTTGCTGTTTGATTGGTAATTTCTTAATATCTTCATTCCCATCGAAGTCTCTTAATGTATGCAATGAAGTTGCGGTTGAACCATAAAAATTATCATCTGCGGTTTCTTGATTGGAGGTCATCATGGCTAGTTTAAAGTTGACTTCGGAAGTAGTACTTTTTCGCTCAATAATATGCGATTACGGAAACATCTGGGATTGCAACACCTGGAACAAACAGGTACTATTAGAAGTAACTTGACGTATTAGCAAATTTAAGATAATTACATTTATATACTGTTCTATAAAGTAAACTGGATTATTTTAAAAATTATATTTTAAACGGAATTATTGTTGCAATAAAACTAAAGTCTGTACCAACAAAAAAATCCACTGCTTAGAGAGAGTACACTAATCGTCAATGTCAAGAGATTCTTGTTATCCTGTTGATCAACAAACTTACGCATTTACCTATTGTTGTGGGATATTGGTTCTTATAGGCAATGTAAAAGTAGTACAGTAACTGCTATAATTCACAGTGCGCTGGGTTATGGTGGCAATTCTGAACAATTTGTTCATTTATTTATTTTAAAAGTTATAAAACATGAATATACATAATTGGAATATTTTTAATAAAAATTCACACTTGAACACTATAAGTTGAGTAGAAAATCAGTATTCAGTGAGAAGCAGGAATGAAAGCTTGCAAATCATATTCTTAGCTTGTCAAGAGCGTTCTATGGACTTACAGCTAAATTCATACGCCAGCTTAGAGACCTGCGCGGGTCCAATATATAGGACCCGCACCAGGCCCGCGAACCGCAATTTCTGAAATCTTAAACCCGCACCCGACCCGCGACCCGCAAGTTTTGCACTTTTAAAGCCGCACTTGACCCTAAATGCAAATATTAGACCAGCACGTACTAGCAATTTGCTTCAGATAGAATGCCCATACACAATAAAAAAGTAATTTTTACACTTCGACGGTCAAATCATTATTAATTTTTTTTTATACACAAACAAAATTTATGTTGAAGAAATGAAGTTATACCCGACCCGCGACCCGCAGTTTCAAATCCGCACCCGACCCGCTACCCGCAATATTGATATAAATCCTACCCGCAACCCGACCCGCAATGCGGGTAACCCGCGGGTACCCGACCCGCTGCAGGACTCTACGCCAGCTCGCTTACCAGTTTGCAGAAGTAAACGGATTAAAACATACTTTTCCAGAAAAAAAATGTGTGGTAAAGATTGGCTTTACGCATTTATGTACCGCAATCCCAATTTCAGCTTCCACAAACCGGAAGCTACACGTCTGGCCCAAGTTTTGGCTTTTAACAGAAAAGAAGTAAACTTATTCTTCGATAATCTAGAAAAACTTTATGAGCAGTATAGATTTGAAGCTCATCGCAACTTTAATGTCGATGAAACTGGTATTAGGAATGTCCACGTGCCTGTCATTAGTAAATTGTAGTGTAAACATTCATACTTGAACATTACTATTATAGTTGTAATTAATAATTATCAAAATAATCCAAAGATTTCATATTATATAATTTCTTCATGCTTCATAACTTCTACAATAAATAAATAAAAAAGCAGTTTACATTTATCATTGTTATTGTAATTATTTAAAACACGCAATTTTTCATTGTTTTTTATTGATTTTTCGTCCATCTGCACGAGACAATAATTGAGGTACTACCATATTTAACTAATTAATAAATAGCTACCACAACACAGCTCACTTTGAACTGTAGCCGTTACTGTACTACGTTTGCATTACGTACAAGAACCAATATGGTGCACAAGTTCATCGAACAATACGATTACCAGAATTTCTTAACATTGATATTCGTTTACTCTCTCTAGGCAGTGTAGTTTCTCATTGGCATGGAGTTTACCAATCTATCGTTGACTTACTAAGTTACTAGGTCATTAAAGCAGTTTCAAGCAGCTTTCAAACAGTCCAATTTATTTTTATTTGTTCTCTTCATATGCATGGGGTCTATTTGGAAAATTGATATGGCTGTGCTATAAAGCCAAATTTTAAAATCTTCGGCGTATTGAAGTACTCTTGAATGTCAAAGTTAGCATGTACGACCTGTATCAGGAGTGTGTGAGCTTACTTATTAAATTTTGATTATTTAAGACTCGAACAGCAGAGATGGGTAGTTCGCGAACAAACTGATAAAATGAACGAATCTTTTAGGTGAACTAAATGAACTAGTTCGCGACTTTGAAATGAACTAGTTCAAAATGAACTATCGAACTTTTAGCAATCTTTAATATGAATTAGGTAATCGATCGGTCCATAGTTCGCAAACTACTGTAATACAAATCATTCTCATCAGTCAGCACTGTTTGAACGTGAAACCTACGAATAACATTTTGCGGTCGCCGGTCGCGATAATCGGCTCATGACGACTTTTGTTTGGGCCCATTGGAGCTCCGCACAACAAATAACTGCTTTATTATGATAACACTCGCTGCAAACGAAACTCAACTTATTGTCTGTGGATTACTACATATGCATCGCATATTATTTTATTTATTATTACATCATTTAATTTTTGTGGGCCAGTGTGAAGTATATATTTTGCGTTAAATAACAGTAATAAGAAAACATTGTATTTTATTTAAAATAAAAATTGTAAGTAATATTTTTACAAAAAGAACACGAAACCATTCAACATCACAACGAACTACTTTTCGGTTTTCCCATCTCTATTGAATAGTGACCATTTCAAATTTGATAACCTCTTTTACCCTTTTGAGTGTCGAGATGAAAGTCGTATTTACATAGGAGAAAACTGCCATGCCAATTACTTATCTCGCAATCATACCTACCTAGCGATCGTTTTGCTTCTAATGTTGAGTGATTTCAATTTACCTTAATAAACAAGAAGTTCTTATACATTGGGTAGAACGCTGTAGAACTGCTCCAATAATAAAACTGTCGTCCTTTAAACCATCAATAAAGAATAATACTTAGTTAGTAACTATACCTGTCAACTTACACGATGAATAACCTAAGTTTAGAAGTGTTTTGTTGCCGATGAAACTCAAGTGTATCTAAACAGCGATTTCTAGCGTCAACGTTGTTAGAGAATTGAAGCCGGTCATTTCATCAGATACTAGGCGAAAAAGACGAATTCATTAATTAATTACACTCATATTTTCCTTTCAAAGAACATCAACAAAACTTGAAAAACCACGTCAACAACGATTTATAATGTAATACAGTGTTGCCAGGTTGCCATTTGCTAGACGCTTAATGGTAGGAGCAACTTCATATTAATGGTATTTTGGAACAAATTATGGTATAGCAACGCTTTTTCTCAGGGAGTATTTTCAGTAATAGAAATATTATACTAGGTGAGTTTTTTAAAGTGTTACCAGGCGATATCTCGAAAATGGTATAATAGTAATTTATTATACAAGACGATAAAGCTAAATTTTATCCACGAGTGAATCGTTTAACGCCGAGACGAAGTCGCTACTGTAAGATAAAGTAATTGAATTTTCTAACTTTTGTTTAAATTAAATATGACAGCTTCGTATTATCGTAGCAACCCAATCTAGCTACTGACATTTTGAAATGTGATTGACTGTCCTTATTTTCTTTTGAAATTGTTAAAGTTCTTGCTATAGAAAAAAATATTGTATTATACACGACTATAAAGTTATTTCTATCCACTCTTGAATCATTAACGTCTCGCCTTCGTCTCGACGTTAAACGATTCACTCGTGGATAAAATTTAACTTTATCGTCTTGTATAATAAATTACTATTATCTTACAGTAGCGCCTATTACCATACATTATACAACTGTTTTCAGTGACTAAAATAAAGTTTTATTCACAAGTTAGTTTTCATTATTCATACTACTGCATTGTTGGTAGCATTGTCAAGCTATGTCAAATTCGTAATTTTCAGGTTAAGTTTTGCGTCAGTCTGTGTCAAATAACAAACCAAACCTAACCTACGAACCTCGAATTTGACATAGACTGACAATACACTTCAGTACTGCCAATACACTTCAGTACTGTCAAACGTATATCACAAATCATAGGCGACTAACTAAATTTACGACATATTCTGACTGCGCAAACTATTTAGGCACAAGAATTGCTACTGTAAGATAAAACGTTGTATATCACACGTGAGCGAAATGCCATTATAAGCTCGTGAGAAATTGTATCGCTCATGCTGGGACACTCGCGATTCAAAATTCTCACTCGCAAATAATGATGCATTTCTCTCACTTATAATATAATCTACTATTATCTCTCCTTGATGTTAAAGTGCTACTTTATCTACTCTTGCTGTTAAAGTAAAACTTGACCTTTTGTTTTGAGTTGATAAAAGCACACTTTAACTTGTGCTATAGAAAAAAATATTTTAATGAAATTTTGGTGAGGTAATAGGGGGTTAGGGGGACACATTTAAACATCCTCTCTCTATTTTGAAGGGTGCGGTATGTGCACAAAAAAAATGATTTGCTTTTCGGTTACGGAATTATGATTTATTAGGTTATAAAATAAAAAAGAATATTAATCGTTAAAACGTCAAATTTCTCAACTGACTTAAATAAAAATGACTCACTTCTAGGGAAACAAATAATAATTCTGAAATAAGTGAACTTGATTTATTGGTAAAATTTATTTACTACCTTCATGTAACTAAATTATATGTAGCTTTAAAATAAGATACTTAAATTATATTAATATCATAAAACTTAAAATAATTCTTCTGCATCTTCTATACCAACCATAACTTCAGAGCATTCCAAAAAATAAATGCGAAATTAGGCAACAGATAAAGTTAATTTTTTTTGCTATAATACCTTTCAAACTGTTGTAAGGTTGGCAAAAATTGACAGTGAATTTTGTTGGAAGATGTTTTGAGCCCTGTCTGCCCGTCGCGCTGACAATTTAACAATTAATTATTTTAAGTTACCTTGGTCTCCTTCAATTTTTGCCTTCATTCCTAATGTTCTTCTTTTTAGGACATTTACCATTTTGTATTCTGTTAAAATAATTTAAATTTGTTTATTGTTACCAACTTACCTATTTATTTTCGTAATAGTGATTTGTCATTCTGACTGTGACAGCTACTTACGTTATCTAACCTTACAGTCTGATTAATAAAATTTGTTACTAGAAACCAGAGGTAACAACATAAATTGTGTAGGGACCCCAACAAATACCAGGAGAAACACTAAAGCTCTGATACTGACAGGTATTATAGAAAAAATATAAACTGTAGTTACATACTGTTAAAAACTCACCAAAATCATAATTTTCTTTTTTTTGTCAATATACAGTCTCTCCCAAAAAACGGGTTACCTTTTTTGACCTAACTCTCAAAATGCGAAAACAATGGCTGACATTGGCAATTCTAATTAATAAATGTTATCAAAATTCATTACTGAGATCTAAACAATGACTTTTAATGGCATTTATTAATCAGAATTGTCAGTGTCAGCACTTGTTTTCAAATTTTGAAGATTAGGTAAAAAAGAGTGTCCCGTTTTTTGGCCGCGACTTTATTTGAAATCATTTTTCTAAGCATTTATTAAGAGGGTTGATATTGATAGTGATACATAACACCCATGATTTTTGATGTTATCTGATATTACTACTAAAGACTTTATTGATTTTAGCGACAGTTTATTTCGAATTTTAGTTTTGATTAAAGTGTGGGCCCGTAAGAGGTTACAATGGCGTGATCAAGAACGAGTGGTACAAAAAGAATTGAAATCTGAAGATGATTATAGCTTGAAAAATTATTGGAGGATGAGCGAAACAGTGTTTATAAACTTTTAAATTTAGTCCCAAATACAATTTCAAAAACC
Source organism: Agriotes lineatus (assembly GCA_940337035.1). NCBI lineage: Eukaryota > Metazoa > Arthropoda > Insecta > Coleoptera > Elateridae > Agriotes > Agriotes lineatus. Next base: position 17,218,002 of record OW679203.1, on the reverse strand, counting down.
GACACACTGCTCAGAATCACGTCAAACAGTTGCACGGAACACGGAAGTTATTAAAGTACGTTATATTTTTAGAGATGTTTGCCAAACACGATTGGTGAAGTCATAAATACATCATCATTGATGTATGACAAACAAATTTAATGCAACAAAATGATCGTGTGATCTATGCTTTAGACAGCACCCTCTCACACTTGTCATTGGAATGTGGTAGAGATAAAAAATCTAATACAAATTCAGACAAATCTATATAAATAAAAATCAATTGCCGCATGTATGTTACATCATCACTGGAGAACGGCTCGACCGATTTGGCTCATTTTTTTTTTGTTGTGTTAGCAATTGTCAGGTCGAGGTTTGTATGAGAGAAAATTTTGGGAAAATCCACCCAAAAAGTCGGAAAATTCGGAAAATCAAAAAGATGATTTTGTATGGGATTTCGTATGTTTTCGTTTTTGAATGGCTTTTCGAAGAGAAAAATGGGAACATCGGAGTGGAAAACTGTGAAAATTCGTAAAATTGGGAAAAGTGGATTTTTTTCAGGATAGAAAAACCGGAATAGAACAATGGAAAAGTCATGTTTCAAAACATTCACGTATAGGTTCAAGTAATATTAGGGCGTTTTTGCACAACGTTACGTTAAAATCGAAACATTCGATTTGGATTGGCTGTATCATTGACGTCGCTAGGTAACATAGGCTTTAACGGGCCGTTATTTCAACGGAACGTTATGCAAAAACTCCCTATTATGCCTGGGCAACGCCGGGTAGGTCACAGCTACGATGTATACAAGGAATAAGGAAGGATATTTTGAAATTCAACCCCTAATGGGGTAAAATGAGGGTTCCAATTTTGTATGGAAAAATAATATTATAGGTATACAGGCTGAGTTTTTTATCATGTAACAACTTGTAGGCAACCCATTATGCAGAAGCATACATAATGCATGCTTCTACATAATGGGTTGCCTACAAGTTGTTACTTGATAAAAAACTCAGCCTGTAGACATTTCGATTTGAAACTTCGCATGAGTACCCTTAAAAACAAATAAGCAAACACGGATTACGTGATTTTCTGAAAATCAACCCCTTAGGGGGTGAAATGGGGTAAATAAGCCTAACAATCGATATGGGTGTCGTTATTGAGGTTTTTTGGGACGTTGATTCGAAAATGGCATTTGTTTTTAAGTCCAAGACGGCGAACATGACATAAAATTAAAACTCTATAGTGGTGAAACGGGGTTTCACAGACAAATTATTTTTGGGCAGAACAACGTTTGCCGGGTCAGCTAGTATTTATATAAAGAAGCTCCAGAATGGTCATCTAAATCTCTCATTTTAACCCAATAGGAATCAACGCTTTGTTCACGTTTTATATCGTCAGGAAAATTAGAGGAATTATGCAATACATGTCTCCACTGATTACTACCTGAATTATATCAGGTTCAGTGTCAATCTTTAAAATTCTAGGAACTCGTTTCACAAAATTAGTGGTGTGTTTGGTTTTTTATCGCATAGGGGCGACAGACTATATAGCTGACTCAATAAAGGATTGTCAAAGTTTAACGTTGTCTAAGTAGTTCACACGCAGTTATCAAAAACTTGCGACAGCGAATATAAAAATCTGTTAATTCTTGGCTATTTAAATTGCTTTTACAATTTAGCATAGCTACACCTAATTACATTACCTTAAAATGTAAAAATTTAGAGCCATTTTCTGGATCAATTTTACTTATGTCATGAAAATATAGTTTCAATTCATATTCCACATTTCACCCATTTTGGCATGTAAATATGTGACTACCACTTTTTCTGTTTGGAAGTATTCATACATCTTAACACATTTTGGTAATGCCCATTCTAAAAAAACTTAAAAAATTCACACGGTGTGATCATTAATTGACATGTACAAAGTTTTATTTGCCCTAAGAAAATTGCTGCGGTAGAATTTATTGAGCTGGTGTAAATAGTGACATTTAAGGTATAAGTTGTTTTAAGGATAAATATAGAAGATTCTTGTATGTAATAACCATATAACTCATAGTTGGAATCAAGTTAAGCACACGTGTAAAGCATTTCACACAGTACCAAGTACGATCAAAGTTCTCTCGTGTTTGTCCACAAAATGTGCGCTTATGTTTTGGTCAAACCAGGTTAAATTCGCTTGGAGATCCTATTTTTAACCACACAAAGAGCCAGCATACGTATAGGGCCACATGTTAGTATTAGTTGGCTCAGAATAAAATATTTTTGACACGTTTATTTACGATTCAGTGTTTTCATCAAAATGGCGTCTTCAATCTAAACATGCAGTGTAGTTACGGTTGAAGTGCGTATAAAACCGGCGGCTGTTCTGAACCGGTTATATAACTTTATACACTCGTTGCACTGGCGAAGCAGATTGGGCCGTTGGTGTGTACGGGAACTACAATCGGAGCTGGTCTGAGGTCGAATGGAAGCTCGGGTTGTCGGCAAACACAAATTGGAGGGCCGCAGCTAGAAAATTCGAGGGCTATAGCTAAAAAGCATATGTGTGTTTAAATTTGGGGCTTGCAAGCAAAGGAAATTGGATATTATGCAAATACCAGTGATATTCAAATGGTTCCAACTAAATTATTGCAACCAAACAAGCTTCAGAGGAGTCCGTACAGTTTATAAAGTATGCATATAGTTAGAGAAAGTGCTGCTAAAAATATTGTGACTATCAACCGCTAGCAGAGCTGTGGGGCTCCTCGGCTTCGTTCGAACGTTCACGAACATGCAGTGGGTTTACGAATCCACTTTTCAGGTATCACATATGGGTTGTGTGTGAGGTGAAGCCCTTCTCATGCTAAAATGGCATGGATCTGAGTGAGATTTTGGGAACTTATGCAGTGGAATGCGCTGCATAAGTCAGTGCTATTAGTTTTGCGTTTAAATGTAAGGCATTTGTACAAATAGGATAAGAAGCTTAGTAATTAGCGATCAGCATTCGTTTAAAAAACATGATTTTAAATTTTTTTGAGGTGACGTGAAATTCGAACAATTAAAGGCCAGAATTAAACGTGACCTTTTCTTTTTCGGCAGCCATATAAGAGTAGAGCGCCGAGAAAGCAAGAAGTTCTTAAATTTTCTCCGTCGCGATACGACACACATTTATTGTCGTGCAGTCGGCCATTTTGAGCTTAAAAACTTGTATTTGATCTGACGTATGTTCAAATTGGTTTCCATTTGATTATTTCTTGATTTATTTTTGGTGAAACAATACAATTGTTTCTAAATAACTGAGTTGTTCGAGGTGAAGCCAGCAGCCATCTTAAAGTTATTTAGGATGCAGCGTCGTGCAGTTGCAGATTCGAGAGGGGTCTCGACGGTGGCGCGGTAAACAAGTTAGCTTTAGTTTGAACAATGATTGTAAATGTTGAGCTCTAGTTAATTATCAATCTGGCGAAAATGGGTGTTTGAAAAAGTCAGGAGTAAAACAAAGTTTTTTTATTGTCAAATAGTTTTTTATCGTTTACTTCCACGAATCCATGATCCTGTTTGATGTGTTGTGTTCTCAATAGGCATGCCCGTAATAAATAATTTAAATGCAGTCAAGTACCAAAAATAAATTGAAGGTGCAAGGATATCTGTTCAGAAATTAAACATATAAAATTAATTATTATACTATAATAAGAATTCGGCAGCGTAGTTGCATCACAATAGTATATATTGTAATGGTATTAAGCCCACGACTTGGCTCTGCTAGCAGTGCAACATAATTCACCGATTCAATAAGCACAGAGTTGGGGTGTTTTATGTAACTGCAATGTTGAACTAAAATAAAATATTTAATGCATTGACAATGAGATGCGAGAAATAGTAAAGTAGTTGAGTAAGGAAGGGCAAAGCCAAAGCTTACTTTCACAGGGGTCTAAATTGACTTTTAAATAAATAAAAATAATAGGTTTGTGCTGAATGTAAAGCCGAACCAAAAGAAATTAATAGACACAAAAAGGTTTGCTATGTGCATGTTAAAAGAAGCGTAGTTTTCAATAAAGCCACGCAAAGTGAAGATTGTGAGAAATCTAAAAGGTAAAGTAAGCAATAATCAAATAACAGGACATTGCAGAGAGCAATTTGAGAAGCAGGCAGGACAGGAAGCATATGAATGAGAAGTGGTGAACTCTAATAAATAAGTGCATTTAAAATTACAAATAGTGCAAAGCAGAGCAGTGACTAAAACTAAAATAATAAAACTTTTGTGTGTGGCGCAATGAAACAATTTTAGATATAAATAAAAGACAATAACTTAAATTGTAAGAAAAATTTAAATTTAAATTTATGTAATCAAATTTATTTTCGTTTTGTCCTTTATTTTATCAAACCTAATTTGCGTTAATATTGTAACCTAGCAACTAGATGCGATATTTTTTATAACGGGGGAGAACAGTTGAATATATTAATTTGAAGGTTGTGCGAATTTGTGCTCCATATTTAACGAATGTTTTGAGATAATAAACGTGTTTTACAAGCCATATAAAGTATACCATTTTATTTCCTAAGTGCCGCTGTACATGTGGTAGTATTTTCATAAGGTTACTCAACGAAAATTATACGAATTCGACCATTCCATCTCTAAGGATAACGGTGGCAATCAGCAAAATTCTTCGATTTTCGACTACGGCCAAAATTAGCATCGGAGCCAAGATATCAGCAGTCCAGGGGTTAGTACGAGTCTGCAAGAACGTCTCAACCAGATTTGGCAGCAAGGGGAGCAGTTATAGCTGAGAAAATCCAACGGCGTCATTTCCAGAGCAGTCGATGCAGTTCGACCAGATTTTCTAAGGTACAAAATTAGCCTTAAAATTAGTGTCAGCGTCCGGAAAACGAGTTGCGTACGAGATCAAACCTTGTTGAAGAAGATTCGATCATTTCCAAGGCTTCAGCTAAGCCGTATTTTCAGTAATTAGCAAGGCGTCATCAAAATCCGTGGTTTAGCGGAAGTTTGAGGCTGCCACAGGAAGCGACCAGAAACAATTGCAATTAGACGACGTCTGTCCTACGTCACGAAGTACGTCACTGCTAAACCAAAAAGTTGTTATTTGTCGCCAAGCGCGAATAATTTGTAATTACCTTGCGAATTCTCATATTTTCACGAGTATTTAAACTTTCAAAGGATCGCTGTTTGCGCGAGACAACCATTTTGTGATTTGGCAATTTGTGAACGTTGAACTAACGCGTATTTGAACTACTGGCTTAAAATTGCTGTTTACAGTACAATTCAGATCAATTTTAAATTACAGTCGACTTAGGAACCCACCCTGAACAAGAGCTTATGTTACCGAGAGCTAGCGTTTCTACATAATTGCAGTTAAATAAAAGATAAAGGGGGGCATACAACCATTAGTTTGTGCAGTAAATAAGTACATTTCATATTTTAACCAGCCTAGTAATTTACTGACAGGCAAAGTGCGAGCGCAGTATTAAAATAATAAACAGGAAATTGTGTATTAGGATTTGACTTTAACTTCAACTTAAAAAATATTAAATTAGTTAATAACCGAGCAAATAAAGCTAACCCCCATGGCAATATATGCTCTGAGAAATGTAAACGACGCTCCACCCACTCTTCCGTGAAAAACAATTTTAGTGGTTTCCATTGTTCCTTAATATGTTAAATTACGTTTACCGACGAGAGGCATCTTGTTTGCAATGGCATTAAAATTTTATGTGGTTCAACATAACACGATTGTCAAAATTCTTAACTCGATTGGTACTTGTTTTAAAAAAATTGTATATATCTTCCGCTAAATCTTCGTAACGTTTTTGTAATTGTTTACAAACATCACCAGAACAACGCTGCAAAAAGTGACAATACATTTTACTATTTCTGTGAAAGGTCTTCAGATAGTCTGGAAGCTACAGAATAAATTGTAAGCACCAATCATGGTATTGCATCCGTCTGATATTACATTTGTTAATGGTATATTATGTGATTCAAACACGTGTCTTATTCTATCATAAAGTTGAGCACTTTGTACCACCCTTAAACGAAGGGGTTGACAAGGCCTCGGCTAGTTCTGTTAACTCTCGGAAGAATATGGCGTGGTGTACAGAAGGATTAATAAAAATGGGGCGCCTTGTCGTTACTCACAACAGATAAAAACAAAACTAGCTAATTAATTATACGCCACCTACCTTGGGTGTTTCACTGCATACCTAGATTACTCGTTCAGCTAGAAAGGTTGCAGAAGGAAACACAACAGATAATAGCAATAGGGGCATTTAATTCAACCTAAATATCGCAGTAACACATGAATTATTTGCATTAGCCCTCAGGCCATGTGACAACAATTAAAGTTGTAGGACTATTGCCTATTAAATGAATTAATAAATCACAAATAGGAATTAACTTCTAAATATTCAATCCACAAAATGCTAATTATAGCTTAATATACAACTTCAGGATAACACTTGTGTTATCTCAATTGGCATAAACGCACAACGCCTAAGGTGCGGCTTATAAGTTACAATGCACATGCTTATTTTAGCAATTTTAAATTATTTAAATTCTCGTTCATTAGCGTTATAAAAGATTGAGCCAGAAGGTTGATTAAACACTTTTGGTTTGATTTGCTAAGATCTTAGTAGGAACTGACATAATTACGGCGAATCCCTTTGTCGATGCTGAAGTTCAGCGGTCGGGAAGTGGAATCCTGTTGCGTTGCATTTATACATGAAGATGCTAAGCCGGTATTGGCTGATAAATTCTTAGAATTCCAAGGTCGCCACTGTTAGAAAGACAGCTAACATCAAAAGAAAGCGGCACATATCGGGAATTCATGGCTTCATAAAAAAGCGAAATCGAGGAACTGAACCAGCTGAATTTTAGCCCTCATGTGAGCCCATACTTGCCGAGTTTTATTCTTCGTGTGAGTCCATAATAGCCCATACAGCCGGCCTAAATATTAAAAATTAGAAAGCGAAAATAAGCTAGGAGAAGTATTCTTATCCAAGGTGGTATCGGTCTGATTGCTCAGAAAACGGCACAGCAGCGGTTTCAATTATTGGAGGCGCAAGGGAATCCAGCTTAAATATAAAAATCAGTACGCAAAGAATAAAAATAAATAAGCTTCCTTACCTACGCTAAATGCGCACCTGCGAAAAACAACGCCTAGCAACTTCGTTTGTTAACCAACAAAAACGGCTTTTGTTTAGCCCAACAATAAAAATCCGCGAGAGCGTGCTTCTCGAAGAACCAATACTTATCCAGCTATTTTGCTGTTTGAGCAGCCTACTCGAATCGAAATGCGACAAACAAGCTGCGACAAGAAACCTGCAGATGTTTATCTCTTAGCACAAACACTTGCTGCGATAAACTTGAATTCTTTTGCTACAATATTTAGATATAAGGTGGTCCAAAAAAAGGTGCCAAATTCATTAACGCGCCATTGTAATGCAATTGAAACGGGGCGTTACAACTTATTTGTAAAAACAACTTAAAATACATACAGTTTTTCCTGTGATTCCTTCTTTAGCAGATTTTGCACATTTAAATACTTCTATTAATCATACAGTTTTTACAACAATTTTGTAGATGTTTATGAAAAACCTCGCACCGACGCATAATATCTATTTACGACATTAGGCCGACAGATAAGCATTTATGGCCGAGCTAGTACATTACGGTCGAGCCCATCAGGGCGAGATATGTGAAATAGCGAGACCGTGTTGTATATTTTATTGTATGCTGAACAAGAACAAGCACCATTTTGAGTTTATTAACTATTTGTTTTTAAAATACTGCAATTTTGGTTTTACGTTTGGCAGTACTGAAGTGTATTGTTGGTGACGCAGTTTAGGGTTTGCGTCAGTTTTTGTCAGACTGACGGTAAACCTATCATGCTAACCTCGAATTTGACATCGACTGACAGTGCTAACAATAATATACTTCAGTACTGCCAAACGTATAACACGAATGCTAAGTGCTACCGGCCTAGGCCATAAAAATGTACCTACCGCACTCGTTGCTAAGCTGGTAGATAGTTGCTGCTAGACCAATATACAAAAAAGATTTGAATGTCCCAATATTCATCAATACACTAAATTTTGTTATTTAATCATAAAGATTGCTATTGCGTTCTTTATAATGCTGGTAGCTTTTATTCTTCCCAAATGAATTTCTTCAGCAATTTTTGGGCCAGGAAAAGCTACTTGCGGAATTTTATTTAAATGCTCGGTTTTCGAAAAAGCCAAATTGTGTTCGGCAAAGCAATTTGTCGAACAAATTTCGGCTTCTTAATATCTTATTCTAATATTCTTTGCTGATTACTAAATTTAAAAGTTTTCATAATATGGTTTTTTGAGTTTTAAAGGAAATTTTCGCATGTTTGCTCTGTGTTTGACACTTTTAGCATGATTCTTCAAAAACGGAAATATCTGCAGTTATTTCTTTGTTGTGACATGTAATACATACTGCTCGTTTCTTATCAACAAAGGGCTTTAACAAATTTTTTAATTCTGACATATGTGCCCAGTCCAGACGATATTTTCGATTTTTTAAATTTTTTTTCTATGTGCTGAATTTAAGATAAACTAAACCCAGTAAAGCATAACTCAAGACAAGACCAAACATCCTGTTTCCAGAATTCAGTAATAAAAACGATAAGGATACGACTTCAAGCGATTTCATATTTCGAACCATCGCGTCGTCAAATAATAAGTAATACCAGGCATGAGCTTCTTAACGCTTAACGCTTGTTAATCAGCAGACGAAAAATAATGCATAATTTAATTTTTGGAGCTGGAGATTGACGTCTTACTATAAGTTTTACATTTTAATATTATCCTTTTAGAAATGATAGTATAATACGGCATGAAACTGTAAATTATGGTATAGTACTCGTGGTAGTTGTGGAGAGACAGAAGCCTAACAAGTAGGCAACCATAGGCCGTTTTTGCCAACCCCATGCCATCCCTCCCACATCTCGGGAAAATGGGATCTTCCTCTACCCCTACCAGTGCTAGGTGCCTCTTTAGTTTACAGTGGCCTGTCAAGATCCCTATCAAAAAATTTGTGATTCTCCGGCTCCTTTTCATTAGCCAGACCAATTTCTTTTAATAAAATCCTGCTATGTGGTACCTTGCCTGTCGACAGCCCCTGCCCTCTTTCCACTTTTCTTCGCTGGTCCAGGTCCCAGAAGGGGTTCCGGTCCAAAACAAGTTTTCTCGGCTCCGAGATTGGCTAGCTCGTCTGCCTTCTCGTTGCATTGGACCTCTGTGTCCCGGAGCCCAGACGAGCTCGACCTCCTTTTCCCTTGTCAATTCAGTTAAAGCGTCTTCATATTCCTAGACAAGAGCTGATCTTATCCTGGCCGAGAAGATTGCTTTTAGTGCGGCTTGGCTACCAGAGCAAATATATTTTTTTTTGCTCCGGGGATGTTCTAACCTCGTTCCTTGTTGTCACCGATAGACTGGCATAAACTTCTGCTTGGAATACCGTGGGGAATCTTCCTAAAACGTACATTCCTTGTACTCGTTGGCATTCCATATGGATTCGTACTCCAGAGGATTGCCTTTTCGCCACTCGAGAACCATCTGTGTAGCATATTAAGGCATTAGGCTGGATATTTACTCTTTTTTGCTCTCATTGTTCCCTTGTTAGGATAAAGAGAGAGTATCCTTTTTCTAATATTATTCGGTCCTCTGCATCGGTTACCCTGTAGGCTGGTAGAGGTATTTCTTTAGCCGCCACATCGTCGATCCTTGTGTGGTCCGTGCGAACTCTCCGATCATTCCAAAGCCCCTTATCCCGCATTCTTATGTGGATAGCCATGGGCTCTCTCTCTTTATTGTTACGTGCTAAAAGCCTATTTTAATAATGTTAGTAGATTACGTTATATATAGTCGTGAATAAACGATCAAGTGAGAAAAACGCAGTCAAAGCTTATGAAAATTAATATCCGAGCTGCGAAAGTTTTTAAAAAAGAAAAGAGGGTAGAAAAAGAATAACAGATTTTGTTTTCAAAAACAAGTGACAGAATTTAATTGTGCAAAAGGTTTCGTGGTAGAAATGTGGTAAACTCGTAATATCTCGTGTTTCGGTGATAGTATGTGGATACTGACCGAGCGCTCGTGAGGAAGATTCAGAGAACGAGTATCACTTTCCGACGGACAGAGATCCAAGTCACATTGAAGATTTAGGAACCACGGAAAGCGTTGCATAGGTTCTTGCCTGTTAAGTACAGGCAACAAGTATTAGGCGAGAGAAATGCAGTAGTTTGGGAAGCTTTTCTTCTTAAATTCGTTACGGAGATCTTGTGGCTGGTCGTCGATGCCACAAGTGTAACAAGGTAACAGATAAGTAAAGTAACGATAATCTGATGATATTTCGCATATAGCCAAAAATAAGAACAGTGTATACCCATTAGTAATATTGATATAAGTTAAGTGGCGTACCCCGTTCGATTCCTTTGCTTAGATGAATAATTGTCCCTATCAATGCATATAACATAGAATGTTGACCAAAACGAATAGTGTAAATAAATTTAGTTAAGGTATTGCTTCCTTCATTTAAACTTTGAAGGTTCAAGGATTGTATTGTAAATATATAGTGAAGTTTATAAGTTTCTTTACTTATATCAGTGTGCTTGAGATTAAACTTGTTGGCGCTCAAATTTGAACATCTCATTAATAAGAATACACGACGTCTTCACTGTAGCTAGAGACGGGCCTCAAGTACACTTTTATAGCGATCAATTTTTGAAAGTTAAAATATAGAAAACTGACCTAAAGGTATGTGTAAAGCTAACATTATCCCTAGTAGCACAAAATGGTTGGGCCAACGTTGGCTCATTGAAGTGTCCCACAGTTGGCCAACGGTATGTAATGTCCTCTTTTACAGTCAAACCCCAACCATCGATTTCCCAACTGAGGGCCAACTATACACATTAAAGTATTCCCAACCAGCATCCAACAATTGAACAACCAAAAGCCAACAAATAATCTAACTCAGCTTTCTGTATTAATCGGTAGGTATGAAAAGACAAATAAACAAGTGTAAATAAAAATGCCATTTATTATACATAAAGGAAAACATAAATACAATACTTACAAATCTTGTATAAAACAAGTAAGTTATAATATATTTGAAAAACGAATAATTTTCAGCAATATTAAAAAGCACCAAGTATATCAACCTCAGAAAATAAGGTTTATGTTATTTTATTTTATTTATTTCATCATCACTGCTGTATAAAATTCTTCTCTTCGCCTTCCTTTTTCTCACCTTCGTTTCTTCCGATGCAGAAACTAGTTCTGATTCACTTTCGGCCTCCTTTAGCGTTTTTCTTGCTTTTAAAATATTTTCTGGAAATGCAAAGACAAAATTAATATTAAATCCACGTCATTTAAATTTGACCCGCTACAAATATAAATCGCACTTCAAAATACAAATATAATTATTATAGTTTAGGCAAGGTTTATACATTTTAAAACTTTATATTGCTATTGCATTATCTAGTTTAAAGTAGAATTAAGGTTGTAGTGTGGGGTGCTAATAGTTTTAAAGTATCAAGGGCATTATGAGCAAAATAAGCCCCCAAAATTGTTAGTGTACAAACCAGGAGCCTTTGGCCCGAGGTGTGTACAACAATCGCGGCACTTAGTTCATAATGCTTTCAACATTGTATGTCATACCGGTTTTCTTATCTAATTCAAGTCAAAGTGATTTTGAATTACATTTTCCTAGTTATCGCTTGTAATTTTCAATGAAAACAAGTAGTGTTTATTTTATCCTATTATGTTACTATGATTATTTTATTCGTAGAGATTTCAACCAATCAAAAGGCTGGATTTAGTTAAGTTATCTTGTATAATTTCGATTATACAAAATCTATTATACTATAGTAACTTCACTAGGCTACGCAATACATAACTTTTGTCAACTTGATGTTGTTTTCATGGAGATGACTTTCAGCTAGGTTAATTCAAACAAATCGAGCTGCCAATAAAAATATTTATTTGTTCCTAATATTAAAATTTACTCACAAAATAATCAAATCCAATACAATGCGTACTTCGAACATGTTATACGTCTCAAACTTCCTGCACAACAACAAATCGTGTCAGTTTGACAGAATAATCCTCCCGCTGACGCGGTCGGACTATTTAACCTGTCAAACTGACACTCTTTTATTATTGTGCAACAAGTTATCGACATATAACCCGATAATATCGAAGTACTTATAGTATTACTTCTGATTATAAGCATAACTCCTTAGCAACAAGTTGCGTTAAGATGCATTTAACAACACTAGTGTCGTTAAGAAAAATAACATACAATACTTTATTAGCATTTAATCACATGTTGGCAGTACTGACGTGTATTGTCAATCTATGTCAAATTCGATGTTAGTAGGTTAGGTTTTGTTTGTTACTTGACACAGACTGACGCAAAACTTAACCTGCTAATCTCCAATTTAACATAACCTGACAGTGTTACCATCTTACCAGTGATACCACAACAGCCGATATAAGTCTCGCTGTTGTAAGTGTCACTAATAAAAATTTTTCCTTTTAAAAAAAATAGAATTTTAGGATAAAATAAACCGTGTTACAATATATGTAACGTTATCTGCTTTCTACATTACTCGAGCATTTTAAAGAACTCGTTCGTAACGTCGCTCGTTCATTCAAACTATTCTCTCGCAATGTAAAAAGTTTGATAACATTACTTGAATCGTAAATTACTATTACTTTTTCATAATAACATTATAAAAAAATAATTTCCCTGGAGCGTTATTTTGTTATAACATACCTTAAAATAGATTAATTATTATCAATTAATATACCTCCAGGTACGATATAAACATTATAAATTACATATGAGGTAAAGATCTATTTGTATGTAAAAACAAATTTGTATTCTCGATTTTTCTTGAAAACTGCTATTATTTTAACCAAACTCAACAAAAATTTGTTTAAATTTTCTTTACTACTTGCAGACAAAACTAAGATTTTTAATGGGTTCATTAACGATACTGAAAATAAAGAGCACAGAAAACAATCCAGTATGAAAGAAATATTGCAACAATCTATTTTAACTTGTGCTACTTTGAGACACGTGTTAATATAAATTCCAAAACTGCAAGATTACTGTGTAACGTTTGTATACTGACCAGTACTAGAAAATATTGGCTTTACAGCGTACACCATCCACGTTTCACATGCAGGATCTCCATTAACCAAACATTTATTGTGAAGTTAATTTAAACGGAGGCCAAAAACTTTCTTGGTTCCTCGATGTCAACCACTCATCATCTCGAACTAGTCCAAGCAGGCCTCCTTCGAACTCCACAACGTGAAACATGTTTGTGTATTCTTCTAAAAATTGGGAAAAACAGTTATAATATTGAATATATAAGAAACAAGATTCATCACAAAGTACAAGATTTACAGAAATAAGTACTCATATCGGCCAAAATTGTTAAATCTAATTTGTTAGGTTAGGTTGCACGTCCTTTTTCTATTTATCCATAATGTGGGTTATTTCGAAACATAAATAAGTTACAGTACATCAGGATCATATTATTGTTAATTTTACTTACCAAATCTTGGATATGTAGGAAGAAAAGGACCCACAAGTACAAGAACAAATAACGCAAGCTCGCATGGATAATGGCGCCGGGCGCGTTGCAGGTTGCAGAGGGCAGAAACCACGAACAGCGGAGTGGCGGTTGCTTGGCACGCGCAATGCGCAATACGTCATTAATAACCTCACGGGGCATGCGTCAGCTGTTGTACAAAAACTGATTGATAAACGTAATAGACAAATTTATTTATGATCATACCAAAATTCGCCATAATTACTGATGGAATTAATAAATTGCCAATTGATGAATTGACTTCAGAATTCACTCATTCAACTTCCCTGTTATAAATAACTAAAATTCACAACAAATTATTACAGTTGGGCCAACGCACGGTTATTGTTACTAAATGCAACAACTATCTTCCTAGCACGCTGATGATATCCCAACGCTGGGCCAACATATGATTATTGTTGACAAATTCAACAAATATTTCATTTTATACCAATGTTGGCCCAACGTAGGATATTAGTTGGCAAATCTACCAACCATTTACCAACCATGCCAACTATATCCCGACGTTGGCCCAACAATCTGTGCTACTAGGGATACAAGTGTTAAGGCCCAGCAGTCCCATTATTACCTCAAGTGCGGCTGTTGAAGTTGTCCTCATTGACCCTGTAATTCCGAGAAAGGATAGTATTTTGCCAATCTTACGGAAATGCTGGGGCTCTTTACACTAGGCCACTAGACCACTGAGCCGTACCGAACTCTTGGTCTTACTACCTATGTGTAGAGCCAGTGTAGAATTTTGGGGTTTAGCCCCCACTTTTTGCCTATCGCTCTGTGCAACTGCCATAAGGTCGTTATCGACTTATTCACAGTTCTGTCGACATGCGACCTCCAACTCAGTTTGCTGTCGAGGATTACGCCCCAGGTACTTGACCTCTTGCACTAATGCAAGTGGTCTTTCGTACATTATGGGTATCCTCAGACCCTAAAGTGTCCTTTTTGTGAACAGAATGATCTCATTCTTTAATGGATTTATCGACAGACCTTTTACTTCACACCATCTCTCACTAATCCAGCAAAGCATTACTCAATACAAGACTAAACATTCTGTATCCACATTCAGTAATAAAAACGATTTTCAAGCGATTTCATACTTTGAACCGTCATCAAATAATATCTAATACGACGCATTACCTTAACTGATATTAACGCTTGTTAATCAGCAGGCGAAAATAATGCATAATTTAATTTTTGGAGCTGGAGATTGTTACGGCATAAAAACTACTTTACGACAAGTGAGCTAGTCTGTTACAACATGAACGGGACGTTGCGACATGACATTAATTAGCTAATTGACTAGCGCGTGAAATGACTCATTTCGGGAAAGAATTATATAAGATCGCTGCCCCAACCTGTAACAAAAGGAGTACCGGCTTCACTCAGTGGAGATGGGGTAGTCCAATACAAGACTAAACAGGTAAACGGCCTATTAAGTATTTTCAAGTGACGTCACAAGCTCCGCCCTAACAGCTGATCGTGGACAAGTAACGTTAACTTTCTTATGGAGGCTTTCCATAAATTCTAATTTTATAAGTTTTGTGTCCATTGTACTGAGTTTATTTAATACAACAGTATAGTTTGTGTTGTTTATTAATTCTGTAAACAGATAAAGGCAGCACTCCATTTGTATTACATGTATAACTTTTGGTGGTGATGTAGGTATCAATGACCACCGATGGTTAAGATTTTACGCATTCCGGGTTAGAATACTCTTTTCAGTTGAAAATTGAAGAAAATTATGGACTTGTAAAATAGTTTAATGAAAGGGTCTCTAGTTTAATCCAAAAGTTGCTTAAGTAACATATTTGACCGTGACTAAACAACAACCTCAAAACCGACAAAAAAAGCCAAATTTGTGCTGTGTTTGGGTGTTCAAGTAGAAGTAACCAAGAGACGGAAATGAAATATTTTGGATTTCCTGGTATGCGAGATAAAAGAGGTCGAGATATTCATAGGGGCATAAAAAGGAGGAAGTTGTGGCTGAAGGTTCTCCGAAGAGTAAATTTGGCACCACAACAGATTAGATTTGCTTCAGTTTGTTCAGACCAGTTTTTGACAGGTAATGCATTTCTATTATTATATTTTTAGTCAATGTAACGTAAACTATGGTATTCGTAAAATAATTTAAGGTTAGGTGTGTTTGTTTACGTTTGTTAGTAGGGAATTTAAAACGATTGAGCATGTATTCGTAAGTCAAGAGCGACCAAATTTCAAACAAGTTTGAAATTCAAACTTGGAAGGTCGATGCCGGCTTGCCGGCCTACGCAGTCGTTCGCTAACGTAGCAGTGTGTACTTGGTCATATAAGTACATTTGTTTTAAATTTTTGTCGGACTTGGACAATCGCTCTGGTCGTACAGTCTGATTCCTACCTATATCGTCTAGACCTCTAGACGCATATGGCTCATCTATGTTTCAGCATCATAATCCTCTCCTTACAAAAGTCTGTACTTTGACCCTCTAATCATGTAATCATGAAGTTACTTCAGTACTTCAGACAATGGCAGTCCCTGAAATGCATTTCACGAAGGTGAGTTTTTAATTTCCAAAAGAGAAATAAATCGGAGGGTGCTGGGTGCAGTATTCGACAAATAGGCTAGGCGTCAAAGGATTTCGGAGCCAAATTCAGTCGCTTTTGATGTCGCTGCAAGGCATTTGTGTGATGGCGCATTGTTCTTCGTCATTAATCGACTCCATTGTTGAAAAATTAAAGGTCACCCTCGTGCAAGAAATTCGCTCTGATATTCAAGAGATTATTGATAAAATGGAAGCAAAAATGGTATGCCTACAACAAGAATTAGAACGTGTTAAAATTGATAACGACAATCTACAACAATATACCCGCCGGAACAGCGTACGAATATTTGGAGTGCCGGAAGTTAAAAATGAAAAAACTGACGAAGTGGTTATAGAATTGTGTAAGGAAAAACTTGGTATTAACGTCTTACCTAAGGATATTGATTGTTCACATCGTTTGCAAGGAAAAGAACCTCACCACCGCCCCATAATATGCAAATTTGTTAGCAGAAATGTAAAAAAATTAGTTTATAATAACAAGAAACTATTGAAAGGCAGCAAGGTAGTCATTAAGGAAGATCTTACCAAGTTACGACACCAACTCCTTAAAGAAGCCAGCAAAAAGTTTGGACCAAAAAGTGTTTGGAGCAGTGAAGGTACAGTGTTTGTGAAACGCGCGGATAGTATAAAGTTAATTTCGTCTATTAAAGATCTGTCCGATTAATAATGGGACTCATTTTCGCGTTATTTATGGCTACAGTATAATCCGGAGTACAGCTGATACGTTTTTGTTGATTTTTAAAGAAAATCAGTATAAGGTACAATTTATACCTATAGCTAGAAGTAAATTGTTTATAAATATTTTTTTTATATAGTTAGAATTGGATGCGGGTATGTATATATTTGTTTTTTAGTTTTATGTTCCAATGCCGAATAATTATATAAAAATCGCTCACATTAATATCTGTTCTCTCGTTTCTAAAATAGATTTACTGAAAGATTTCATTCAAGAAACTGAATATGATGTTATTGCAATAAGTGAAACTTGGCTTAATAACTCTATTGGTGATAATATAATTCGTATAGAAGGGTACAATTTATTACGGCTTGATCGAGGAAGGGGTGCGGGTGTTTGTATTTATTATAAAGAATCACTGAATATATCTTTAATTAATGTTAATGCTGAAGTAATTCAACAGCTTTGGGTTATGCTTAAAATTAATCATAAAAAAATAGCAATAGGTGCTGTATATAAATCACCAAAACTATAAATGTTTTTGTGATGAGCTTGAGCGAACCTGCACACAACTGTCTTTTATAAGTGATAGCCTAATTTGTCTTGGCGATATGAATATAAATTTACTTGAACCTAATGAAGCAGACAGTAAGTATTTAAATACATTATTTGATATTTTAAACTGCAAACAACTTATAACTGAAGCTACGCGAATTAAGTCCTTGTTGGACCATATCTTCACGTCTGACAGTGCGATGGTCACACATGCAGGTATTGATAGTTTCAAATTCTCCGACCATGAAACAATTTTTTGTCATTTAGCGATTGAAAATGCACGACATCCTTCAACTTATAAAACAGTAAGATCTTTTAGCGGTTTCAATCTACACTTATTTCATAATGATTTGAGATTAATTCCCTGGCAAAATATATTTTATCTTAACAACGTAAATGATAAGGTGGACTTTTTTAATTCTAATGTTTTAACCGTGCTAAATAAACATGCTCCGTTAAAGAATATTAGAGTTAATAAAAGGCGTGTCCCTTGGTTATCAGATAATACTAGGTTACTTATGAAACTTCGAGATAAAGCATTGTGCAGGGTTAAAAGAACAAACATTGTTAGCCATTGGGATTATTATAAATCGCTACGCAACCTTGCCACTCGGACGGTTAAACTCGAAAAACGCGCTTATATAGAATATAAATTTGGAAATGCCCAATCTAAAGATACGTGGAAGGAACTAAAAAAACTCAATATATTGCCCTCTAAACAAAATCAAATTCCCCTCAATTTACAACAACCAAACGAAATAAATAATTTTTTTGTAGACAGCCTACCAGATGGCGTTAGTAATACTGTGATAGCTGATACTATACAAAATTACTGCAATTCTGATAAACATGATAGTAACGAACCTTTTATTTTTTCTTCAGTTAATGTTGCCGATGTTGCCAAAATAATTTCTACTATAAAAAGTAATTCTTCTGGATTTGATCAAATCAATATTACCATAATTAAATATTGCTGCCCAATAATTCTCCCATATTTAACTCATATTATTAATTACTGTCTTCTTAACAATACTTTCCCAAAGGACTGGAAAAAAGCTGTTGTAATCCCTTTACCTAAGATTTCAAATCCTACTGATTATAAACATCTAAGGCCAATTAGTATTCTTCCGACGTTATCAAAAATCATTGAAAAAGTAATCAACATACAGTTAAGGCATTATCTAAATAAGCACCATATTCTTCCAGAATGTCAGTCGGGATTCAGATCGGGACATAGCTGTGCAACTGCACTCATGAACGTTACAGATGACTTACTTGGAGCCACAGACCAAAATAAAATTAGTATTTTAATTCTACTGGACTTCAGTAAGGCATTTGACACTATCAGTCATAATATTTTTTTGGCTATCTTAAAACATATAGGACTTTCACCTGATGCCTTAGCCTTGTTTCGCAGCTATTTGTCTGATCGTTTTCAAAGAGTACGGTTGCCTAGCGGTTTATCTGATTGGAGAGTTGTAACACAGGGTGTTCCGCAAGGTTCTATACTGGGACCCCTGTTATTTACCATCTACACTCACAGCTCCTGTAACCCACTACAAACTTCTAAAATACATATGTACGCAGACGACACCCAACTTTATCACTCCTTCAATTTTGATAATGCTATCCAAGCCCTGCAAGACATACAACGCGACATAAATTATATATCTGCAGTCTCATGTAATCATGCACTGCATATTAATCCATCTAAATCAGTCATTCTTCTCTTTGGTAATGCGCACAAAATATCTCTGATAAGGGAAATCATTAACCTTTCAATTAATGGCACACCTATACCGATTAAGGATGAAGTTAGGAATCTCGACTTGGTGATGGATAATACATTTAAATTTATAACGCATGTTTCTAATTGTATAAAACGAGCCTACATAAATATCAGGCTTATTTTTCCTCATCGTCATAGCCTATCAACTAAAATTAAAACCATGTTATGTAACACGTTGGTCCTGTCTCAGTTTTTGTACTGTGCTGAAGTGTATGGGCCTTTAATTTCCTATTACAGTGTTCAAAGAATTCAGAGAGTTCAAAATGCTTGCATAAGGCTTATATATGGTATTAGGAAATATGACCACGTATCACATAAACTTGTTGATTTAAAGTGGCTAAACATGCAGAATAGAAGACTGTTGTTGACGGCCTGCTCATACCACAAAATAATAATTGAAAAACAACCTGCTTATTTATATCATAAAATCACATTTCGAACAGATGTCCATTCCCTAAATTTAAGATTTAAAGGAACAATCACTCCGCCCCTACACCGAACAAGTCTATATGAAGGTGGATTTTCATATAATATATCTAAAGTTTATAATAACCTAAATTATGACATAAAAATGCGTCATTGCCGATATTTAAATATAAATTACGCCAGTTTCTCTTACTTAACCAATAATATTTATTCTTTTTGCCTCTTTTTTTTTCTTTCTTTTTTTGAATGGGATAACAATTATCATTGTTATATACATACCTGTACCCTCCCTGTTACATCGAAATAGAATTTAATTTAGTTTAGATGTTCTATTAGGAGTAGGCATGTATAAATAATTTTTTGAGAATGCATTAATTCAAGGGTATAGTGGAAGAACAAAACATTTTTTTTTGAACTGCATCCTTGTGATTTTCCCATATTATTTAGTTAGACACAGACAAGAAATGTATTTTTTTTTGTTTAAATTTAATATGTGGAATAAACGATTTATTATTATTATTATTATTATTATTATTATTATACTGTAGAAGCACCCCTTTTCAGAGTTGTTCACAGCATTTGATCTTGATTTGGTTAGACTGTTGCAGTAATAAGTGTCATTGATGGTACTACCAGTGACTACCGATGGTTCTAAACACAACGTTCTTCAAAGGTTACCAGAATCTGCGTCTTCATCTGCCAAAAGCTCATGAGAAATGTTTAGTCAACATCTGAAGCACTCATTGGGCTGAGACTTTTGTCATGCAGTAGTGATCTAAGCGATTTATCGATATTTACAGTTTTGGCTATTGATTTAACAGCAATTCACGTATCTTTCATCACTTATTATTTCACTTTGACCACAATTTTAGAGTTCTGTGCCATTGCAGATCTTCCACTCCTTGCCTGGTGTTCTATCACAACAATCGTGGTGAAGCTTTCCAAATTGACTTACAACAAGATATGGAATGACAGATGACAGATATTCGTATTATATAATTTATTATGCGAAGTTTGATAATCATGTTTTATTTTCATTAGTAGCAGATTCTCCATATGTTTACTGTTTCTGGTTCTGCTACTAAATCTCCCATTGAGATCACCAATTATCATGTACTTGTTTATTTTTTTAGTTTGCTCATATAAATTAGCCCAAAACTTCTTCTTTACATTTCCATTTTTTGAATTCCTCCATTTATTCTTTGAAGTTCCCATGGACACCCCTTACATTTCATGTGCCTGTGACCCTTTCTGTACACTCAAATATATATTTTTTGTTTTCTGTTTCTGTTTCCTCTTAAAATTTCCATTTTCTTGCCAGAATTCCTTTGATTACTAATAATTATTATTCCCTAGTAACTCCTGCTACTCGTTGCTCCACCATTAATGATAAATTTTTGGTAGGGACTCCATATTCACCTTTTTACTCTTTAATTTTTGTTCGTTAGCTATATTTCTTATTTCTCTTTGAAATTTTCTTTCTATATACCCTTTCAGTTTATTTGTGGTGCTCATTGTTTTCTGTTGGCCAAAGTTGCTAACTCTCTTTCTCCCTTTTTATTTTTCCTTTTCTATTTTAAAAAATAGTTTAATACTTTTACTTCTATTTGCAATTCCGTGTTCTAAGACATCTCTCTCGTAATTTTCTTCACATCATCAAAGACTATCTAATGTATACTGTTTGAGGCTTTTGCGGTTACTAGAATTATTCTTCTTAACATAGAATTTCGGCTTAGACTGCGTAATATTTGTAGATGAACACCCAGCATTTTCTGGCTTAATGTGCCTTGCACCTTGTGAAGTCGAGAAAAAACCCGAGCGATGGTCATGCTCTTTGGTGGCTCGTGTTGTTTGAATATCTTGAGAACGAGGATATGTAGGCAGATTTGGCCTTTTTGCTGTTTGTGCATCCATATTTACTAACGTTTCGCAAGACCTTGCAGCTTGCATCATCAAAGTGAAAGTCGCACTAAGAACCGAAGGTCTTCTGTGCCAAGCGCGCGGAGTGGCGTAACGCTGATTGGTCATCCGAGTGCAACGTAATCCGTGGGGCCTGGCCGTCTGACGCACAGTGGTTGTAATGCTTTAAATCGTGTATCACAGGAGTCCACATTTTACTAAGCTTAAAGCCATCTTCCCTGTTTATATTATTTGAATGTTTTTCTATTTCTATGGCTCCACGTATCACTCGCGGGAAGTAGTGAGGTATTCTGGCAAGTACTCTGGCGTGCTCAAATTCTAAAGTGTGCCCGTTTGTAAACGTATGCTCAACTACGGCTGATTTTGTGATGCGCGTTTGTGTTTGCAATCTCCTTTATATTCTTGAAGTCTTAGATCAACGAAACGACCAATCTGTCCAATGTAACTCGAGCCGCAAGAACAAGGAATGCGATATACGCCAACGGTTTTTAAACTAGGAATTTTGTTTTTTACTGATCTGAAACCGTTACCCAAAGTTTCCTTGCTCGCGAACACAGTATTGATGTTGCATCGTTGCAGGACACGTCCTATCTTATCAGTCGAGCCTTTAACGTAAGGTAGAAATGCTAAGCGTTCCAGAGGTCGGAATTCTTCTTTAGCCTTTTGTGTCATAGTCTTTCTAGTGCTTTTCGTATGGCAGTGGTTGTGTATCCGTTCTTTTGTAAAGAGTCAAACAGATGTAGCTTTTCCCTCTCTAGATTTTCTTCATCTGATATACGAACGGCTCTTGTCGCCAAAGTCTGGAGAACTTTTTGCATTGGATGATGGTGTGAGTTAACATTTAGATATCTGTCCGTATGTGTTTGCTTTCTATGTATAGACTGTCTGTCCTAAACTACCATCTGATTTACGTTTCACCAGGACGTCTAGGAACAGAATACTGCAATTTTCCTCTACTTCCACTGTGAATTGTATGTTGGGATGTACAGAATTCAGATGTTTTAATAACAGATTCAATGTCTGGCGTCCGTGTGACCAGATGACAAAGGTATCATCTACATATCTCAACCAGCAGGTCGGTTTTAGCTGAGCTTGTTCGAGAGCCTCCATGTAAATATTAGCAATAACAGATGATAGCGATGAACCCATAGCCGCTCCTTCGACTTGTTCGTATATTTTATTGTTCCATCTGAAGTGTTTTTCAGGCAAATTTCAGTTCAACTTGATCTGTAGGCAAGAGATCTTTGAGCATTAGATACTAGCACCTCACCAACCAGCACTTTCTTGAAGAGTGATACTACGTCGAAACTTCATGTTCTTTAGTTTCTGGACAAAATCTGCTGAAACCTAAGAGCCTGTTTTACCAGTTACAGGATGTAGTGTACTGGTTAAATGTCTTGCCAAAGCATGTGTAGGAGAATTGATAACGCTGATAATTGGTCTCAACGGCACGACCTCCTTATGTATCTTAGGTAGACCATACATGCGAGGAGTTATTGCATTTCTGGGAATCAAGAGGTGCTTTAAAGTGGGATCGATACTATCGGAGCATTTTATGGCAGAGGTTATCTTTGTTTTGCGAGAGGTAGTGGGATTGCGGTTTAGACTTTTGTAAGTTGTATCAGACAGTAAGACATCCATCTTCGCACAGGCGCGTGCTGGCCCGCCGGGCTACCGGGCATTTCCCGGTAGGCCCTGAGTTGCCGGGCCCTAGGACTATTATAACAATAGTCTGTTATTTAAAAAAATATAAACTATCAAAATGAAGATCGCTTTCGTTTGACCACGTTAATAATGTTGTGAGGAACCAAATTATAGTCAATTTCCTTGGAAAATGTAGTCCCCTGTTATAGCTATCATTGTAGACACTGTTTTCGCAATGTGAAGTGCGTTAGTTGTTTATCGTATGTATTTGTGGTTATATGCACGTATAATTTATGTTCTACTGTATTCGATGTGTATGTTACTCAGATGCCAAACTGGTCCAATTATCGAAATTAATTTGGCCAATACTGCAACTGAGCAAGAATTTCGCAATTAATTCGGCAATTGAGCGAATTTAGGTTTTACGCAATTCTCGTACTGAGTATTCTATTCGGAATCTGAGTCTAACCTATACAAGTTTCTTTTCACAATTCAACTTAAGCAAATATCTTGTGCAAATTTATTTTCTAAACTAAAATTATTAACTACTCGTTTACGCAGCTGCAAGAATATTTGGTAACTGCGCTGCTTGTCAAGATCAACCAAGCCATTCTAATATGTCAAATTTCTTTCTGTTGCAGAATAAACGTCAAACGTATAAACTCGATTTTTTTCGGTTTTAACAGTCGAATATAAACCTTTTTATACAGCTAGTACATAAT
Source organism: Agriotes lineatus (assembly GCA_940337035.1). Classification (NCBI taxonomy): domain Eukaryota; kingdom Metazoa; phylum Arthropoda; class Insecta; order Coleoptera; family Elateridae; genus Agriotes; species Agriotes lineatus. The sequence goes on along the minus strand of OW679203.1, from coordinate 17,194,073 downwards.
TTGACTTGATTTCAATTTAAAACCATAATCCTATTTTATTTTCCACTGATTTTTTGTTTATATCTGTGATAAGAGGACTATAAAGTAGTCTATAACGCCCTAGGGCATAAAGAGAGGGCGTAATGATAACACCCGCTTATTATGCCCACTCGGGCGGGCAAGATTTTCAAGTTATTTGCGTATTCAAAGTGGAAATTAAAACAGTGTATGCACCATGGGCCTTACTTGATGTGTATAGCCCTCGGGCTACATAAGCCCTCGGGCCAGAGCCCTCAGGCTTTTAAACTTGTCGCCCTCGAAAATGTATAAACATCTTCATAATGCCCTTGGTACGTACATAACTATGCTGGCTCTTAATAGCGGGCGTAATGTGACTGTTATGGCCTGAGGGTCTTTTATGTTGCTATGCAGTATAATAAAGATTAACAATATAGTATAGCAACACCAACAATATGCATAGAAACCATAGCACACCAAATATTCACAGCTCCAGCACAACGATGACGCAGTAGTCTATAGCCAAAATACTGAATCTTTCAATTGTGTACATTAAGTAAAATAAAATAAAATGTTGTACGTTCCACGTGCATAATCACGTTATTTATGACCATCGAGAAATTTAAAGCCCTCCGCTTTGCGTCACCCTTTAAACATTTCCTCGACTATAATTAATCTATTATGCCCTTAATACATTAATAACTATTATTGACCTAGCTCACTAAACTATCTCGGCCATAAAATAGACTCCTCAAATTATGTACTTCCTATATAGTAAATAGCTATTATCCAACAACTTCTCAAACTAAAAATATTACTACAGTTATTTCAAATAAAACAAGTTCATCATTAGTCAGTCACTAGTGAGGGAAAAATAGAAAAGTTGAGAAGAAATAATTATTATGGATATATAACAACTAAAATTCAAGGCTTGCTTGTAATTTTTAAATGTTATTACTTATTAATATCAAATATCATGTTAGTGTAATAAAATTCAGAAGAAAAAATAAGTTAGAGATTTAATCGAGGTAATGGATAAAAAGCTGTATTGGACGACCCACGCGGGCGTCGTGGTTAAAGTTTTTCTTTCTCATTTATTTTTATTTTGTACTCAGCCGTACGTGGACGCTTGTTCAAGCTACATTCGACACTGATACATTCAATAACTATTATTTTTGAATACATTTTATTTACTAAGTTTTGAGTTTTGTAACCCTACCTAATTCTACGACACCAATTACTGTTTATACTATATTTCTCGATTAAAGTTGTACCGTTTTGTATCCTACAACCTTGAAAAAATTAAAATTATGCCACGGGTATTTTTTAGGGGCCTTTCCCAAAATTTCAATGCCCGGGCCCTCTGTAGAGTCCCAGCACGCGCCTGCGGGTTCGCATTATAATCATCAGTGTTCATTACCACAGTAGTATTTCCTTTGTCAGCTTTGAGAATGACGATATCCCCACTTAAAAAGCAAGCGTGACATTTGTGCACTTGTAATTTGAAAAATGTTTAGTCCTGTGGCCTGGTTCTTCCAAAATCTCATTATTGGCTGCGGCGTCGAAACCAAAACACGTTCTCCATGATTTAGTTGAAGTTTGTAGTTTTTTTTTTGGAGAAAGAGCAACACATGAGAATACAATACATCAATTACTGCACAATATTACCTGCTGCATTTGCAGATAGGTACATAATTCTACTATTTCGGACTTGGATGCTTTGCGAAATTTTTCTGAAAACACTTTAAATGTATTCAAAACTGTTGTTTTTTCTTCAACAGAAATGTGGCGCTTTACGCGTTTTCTGGGTGGTGATAACTGATTATCGTTGATATTATTATCACTCATGTTTATCAACTAAAAAGAAGCTGCTAATAAACTTTCACAAACTTGATAAAATATCATGAAAAGGAATAACAGGAACAATAATAACAAGAATAAATAACAACAAACTAAGACGAACAAATCAAGTAACAAATGACAAACCATCAAACACAAGTAAGCCGGAAATGTCAAACTTGACAGAAAACAATTACTGCCTGGATTAGTATTTTAATAATAGACGTAATATCAGAGACAGCCGAAGCTGGTAGCTCAGTGGTAAGCATCCTAGCTACTGATCGTAGTGTTGCGAGTTCGATTCCTGATCCCGGTGAGTTTCTTAAAAATAAAAAAAAATGTGAATGAAAACCTCTACAGAATGCCATCATTCGGAAGTGATGTAAAGCCATGGGTCTCATGTTACTACGATGTGTAGCATCTAAAAGATTCCTTGCTATTTATTTTTAAAAGCAATTTAAAATGTTACCTCTGAAAATTGGCAGAATGCATGCAACCATGTGCGTTCTATTGAAAAGAAAATGTGGGAGTTAGATGTCGTAATAGAGGTACAGATAGAGCCCCTGATAATAAATCTACAAGAAAATTCTCAGAGTCTGACGATTTATATGAAAATTAGATTTCATTATTCTTACTCTTTTACTAAGTATACAGGGTGATTCATAGGCATGGTCATCACATTTAAGATTAGTTAGGGGACATCAAACAGAACAACCTTGCATAATAAACTGTATGTCAAGAATTAATAGGAATCCCACAAAAAATTAAAACATTTAAATGCTTAAACCGACTGACGGTCATTGGAATAAATGTAAGTTCACACAGATGGTTGCTATAAGACCAAATCATCATAATCATAATCATAATCATCATAATCATCATAACTCTACAATAAAGCAGAACAGTTCCCAAGGTCAAACATATCAACTCGTGGTCTATGCGTAGTTACGAATGTGGGCGGCGTCATGATATTACCAGCGTTGCCAGACCTGGTACAATTCTAAGAATCTGGTACATTCTGAAACCGTTTCCTACAAAAGTACATTTTTAAAACGGGCATGCGCTCAGTCTGGCAACCCTGCATATTCTGACCCGAGTCGTGCCGACCTACCGATGCCATCGGTGACGTAACCGATCCTTGCCGTTTATGTTTGTAAAAGTGTGGTTAAAGTTTACAAATGGAAACAAAATTTATTTTATGTACAAGAATCTGATGAAATCGAAAATACTGCAACGTGCATCCAAATGGAAGGTGTATAAGTCAATGATAAGGCCAGTGATGATCTACGGGTGCGAGACGTGGTCGTTAACAATGAGAGACCAAAACGCACTACGAACTGCAGAAAGAGCAATAATGAGGAAGATATGGGGCCCAGTGCAAGATATGAATGGCCCACGGCGTAGAACGAACGTGGAATTAGACGTGCTAATAAGTGGTGCAGATATAGTGCGTCTTGTGAAAGCACAAAGACTCAGGTGGTTGGGGCATGTCGAGCGGATGGCGAGTGACAGGGCAGTAAAAAGCGTTTTCGAATGGAGGCCGGACTACGGAATGACCAGGGAAAGACCCAAGGAAAGATGGCTAGACGGTGTTCAGCGGGACTTGAGAACCTTAAGGGTGCTCAACTGGAGACGAGTCGCACAGGACAGAGCCCGGTGGAACAACGTTGTAAAGGAGGCTAAAATCCACAAAGGATTGTAACGCCGGTTAAGTAAAGTAAGTAAATTGTAGCAACTGTTGAATTTGAAAAGACGTCATTATTATCAAAGCAAAATCGTTGATATCAAGAAGCCCTAAATCACTTTCAACACCTTGTTCTTTATACCGGGTGGCCATAAGTACCTGCTACCTGATATCACATTACCTTTGGAATCAACACCGCTTTATTAAAGCGATGAATACAACTAAACTAATAAATGTCATTAATGTCATCACAACTAAAATTCCTGTCTGTCAAAAATTATTACTGATTGCAATAAATAATGGAGTTAGAACAGGAGATTTTTATAATCGAGTTGTAGGCTAAACTGCAGAATCCGGGGCACATTCTCCTCCTCTTATTGCATTTTATTACATTACATAGGTACCAATACTTATTGTAATTGAAATATAATACTAACCCAACATTTATAAGTAGCTAATTCCATGGCTACCGAGATCTCAGATATTTATGGCCACCCGGTATAACAATACTGGACACTCGTCACATAGACTTTTCGTATCTTCAACCCACAATTTTATGTATTTGTACTATAATCTATACCTACAAAAATCTCTTAGGCCAGCTACAGTAGGATCGGCCTGCCGAAAAAATCCAAGTGAGCTGAGATTTTGCATACACCTTTGACATTACAAATAATGTCTCAAAAGTCCCCATCGATATGGCGCTTGCGATTTGAGTTATTCAACGTCAAAGGTCACAGAAATAAGTTTTTCGCAAATATCTCGCTTTCTATGGGTCGTATGACTTTTTTAGTTATTACAAAAAATGAAGGCTAGGAAATTCTCTACAAAAAAGATTATACAGGTGCTTTACGTACAACTAACCATTCAGTAAATAACACACTGTTGAGTTTTGCAGACGGGTTTTACTTCCTTTTACGATAAAGGAAGTATTGCATTCACCCCAAAAATTCTAAATTGAGTTTTCAACAGATCTTCACGTTTTAGAGTCCCCTGAACCCAAAAACACGTGTTTTTGTTCATTGGTCGGTCTGTCTGTCTGTCTGCGAACAGAATATCTCATAAACGGAAAGAGGTATGGCGTTGAAACTTCAAATATAAGTTTTGGGTACTTTCTAAACGCGACAGCTATCTTTTGAAGAAAATCGCATAACCGGAAGTATGATGTTTACTCTTGTGTTTCAAAAACGGCTCCAACGAGTTTTTTCAAACTTTACATTTTTATTACATTTTATATGTGGATTGATTGAGATGAGTGATTTTCAAGTTGAATTTTAGAGGTATTCAACTGAAAAATCACTTATCTCGCATCAATACACACCGGTTATGTGATTTTCTTCAGAAGCTTGCTGTCGCATTTAGATAGTACAAAAAACTTATATATGAAGTTTCAACGCCATACCTCTTTTCGTGAATGAGTTATTCTGTTGGCAGACAGACCGACGGACGGACACACAGACCAATGAGCAAAAACATGTTTTTTGGGTTCAGGGGACTCTACAACGTGAAGATCTGTTGAAAACCCAGTTTCCGAATTTTTGGGGTGAATCCAATACTTTCTTTATCGTAAAAAGAAGTAAAACCCGTCTGCAAAACTTAATAGTGTGTTATTTACTGAACGGTTAGTTGTATGTAAAAATGCTATATAATCTTTTTTGTAGAGAATTTCCTAGCCTTCATTTTTTGTAATAACTAAAAAAGTCATACGACCCATAGAAAGCGAGATATTTGCGAAAAACTTATTTCTGTGACCTTTGACCTTGAATAACTCAAAACGCAAGCGCCATATCGATGGGGACTTTTGAGACATTATTTGTAATTTCAAAATAAAGGTGTATGCAAAATTTCAGCTCACTTGGATTTTTTCGGCAGATGCTGCGGTTGTCCGTCTAATGTAACTGGACTATCTTGCGATATTGTGCAAGTCAAAGTGTGAAAATTGCTGTTGATTTTGTTAATTCTGTTATTTTGTTATTGCTATTGTCGCTATTTTTGTGTGTGTTATTAATTCTGTTTTGAAATGCGCCATACCACAATGATGAGTACGCCTCCGATTTATTGAGTCGTTTAGCTTAAATAAGGTTAACGATTTAATGTCAATATGATAGATGTCAAAAGTGTTACCAATACAAAACTTGGAAATTACTAGATTCTAACATTAGTTCTGCCATCTATGACCACTGGTTTGGATTCAAGTTGTAGTGACATCGCCATGGATATTAGGGTGGGGCGAAAAATGGCTAAAAAATGTTTTTAATTTTTTTTATAACGCATTACCCGTCAAAAGTTGCCTATTGGTGTGAGTAATGTATGTGAAAAAACTCGTTCAATTTGCAAAATGTTTTCTGCCTCCTACTTGCCTCTAAATATTTTGCCCGAATTACGATGCAATGCTGATGGTTCATGCTAGTTTAGACACACGTGAATAAGCACAAATACATTTTTCAAATTAATTTTATTACATTAAATTGAAATAAATGCAAAAATATAAAAACATGTAAAATTGGACCATACTACATCAACTCGAAAAACCTTCAAATGTCTTGAAAATTTGATTTATTTTCAAAACTTCGCAGATCTTGTCTTGATTTCATTCTGGCTCGGATGAAACCATCTCTTGAGTCAGGTCCTACGACAGATGTGCTAGCCTCGGTTATTAACTTTACACATCGTTCCACTGATTGTGTGTGGCAGAAAAATCTTGAAAAGTGTACTACCGGTGTCTGCTCTTGCTCAATAAGAAAATTTAGATCTTCATCAAAGATATTTTTTCAAGTGGGAAGTTCAGTTATTTTAGGTGTCTGCCAGTTAATCATGTCAATGTAGTTAGTGGCAGCGAAATTAAGCGCCGGAATTTTGATTAGTTTTGTACAATAATGATTGTCTTTGGCTTGTCGAGCTTTAAGAATACGCCTCAGTCCTATTTCTCCTCAGATACCGAAGATGGTGTAACATGTCCTAAATAATGTGGTCCTGGTTCTTCAATCAATGCCAGATGTTCTTGTACGATAGTTCGAAGATGGTGCTTACTTCCATTATGTTCCATTACCAATGTCTTGTCTCTACCGTCGAAAAATAGAGCAGTGACTACTTTGCCCTCATTGTTTCGTTTAATGCAACACGAGATTTTACTCTCTCCCTTTGGACTTTACTGTTATCAATTAACCTCGATGTGTCCTCTTTCATAATCATTCCTACATCTTGTAAAACGGCAGAGGTGATTGCTGTAGTGGTTCATCTATTCGAAACCTCAATTCTGTCACATGTTTTGGCCAATGTGGGTAATTCATTATTATTTGAGGCTGTTTAGATATTGGAGTTGGTATTGTTGACGATGTTGAAATTCCAGTCTGATTAAAATGTTCGTGATCGTCTTCGTCAATCCGCTGATATTTTGGCGCAGGCTCAGATACATTTATTTCATGCAATTCATTGTCACTGTTTGATGCATTCTCCCAATTTGAGTCAGCACCACGTACCGTAGTATTTTTAACTTTTATATCCTTGCGAAGAGATAATTTTTTTGAAATACAGAATCAACGTGCCCAACGAACATTTTTCTTAAAGTCCGTTGGTCTTTTCACACTTGCACGTAGTGGTAGTGATCGTGAAATCGCATTTGCAGGCAGCAATATCAAATAACTGAATTGTAGAATCTTTGTATGTATCACTATTCAATTTACTTTTTGGTTGATTCATCAAGCGCATATGATTACTATGATATTACTGAATGAGAGAATTAATGCAAGGATCAGAAAGTGGCTTCTTTTCCAAATTTGTCTACATTTTAATGTTAAGACGTTTGATATTTCTGGAATTGTCGGTTCCTATTTTAAATGTTGTTTAAGTTTATGTCTTAACCACAAGTAACACTTAAAAACGTCTTCGTAAGTCGGCAAAACATTACCACTGAAGTATTTAGACACACTAATAATTATATCATTAACTTGACTTTTAGTTGGGGTTGACATTTTTACCTGCAAATGCAAAATCAACTTCTTTACATTACTATATAATACATATTATTATAAAAGGTCGTACGTAGTATTGTAATCACTAAGCCACACGAACTTTAACCATAAAGACACAACATTTCTACTGTATTTTTTCAAGAAATAACTAACGAATCACACAATCGCATGAACCAGAGTGAACTGTCAGCGGTTAGGTGTCGATATATTTTGAGCTTAAGTAGTTAGAAATCTATTAATAATAGCGCTACCTGTTTTTCCTTTTCATAGATATGTTTTGTGTTTCGCAATATATCCCTTAGATTGCACAGCTCTGCATATTATAACCATTATCTGATTTTAATAACATAAGACAATATTTTGGTGCATAGTATATAATTCAAGGTCAAGTTGGAGGCAAAAGATGATGTTTAAAAAATCTGAAAAAAATTGTGGTTTACCTTTACATTCAAAGACAAGTTTTGAGATGTAGTGCTATTCAAAATTTTGATTTTCATTTTTTCGCCCCACCCTACTACCCACGTCAACCGCCGGCCCTGTGCAGGCATGCACTTTATATAAGATGAATGTAGTGGTAACGCTGATGCAGAGATTCAAAGATAAATGGACTACTAAAAATAAAACACATTGTTGTCTGAACACACTAAAAGCGCCAGATGCTAACACACAGTTGTTAATTCTTTGTTGTATCCTGAGAAATTTACTAAATTATTGTACAAACTGCTAGCTGCTCATCTCTGCTATATACAATAATTTTGTAAATTAGACAGTATTCCAAGTGTTTCACTTAAGGTGCGAAAATTGAAAAATAGCATGGAAAATGGTATATTTACAAATTCTTGCTTGCCGTTTGAATTGATAAGATTGATGCTGGTATCAATCGGAAGAGAAAAAATGAGCTTAATGTAATTTGTTTAAGATAGAAATAGCTTAAAAACTGTAATAAATATTTCGCATTTGATTCACAAAAATTAGACCAGCATGATCAAATTTGAAGTTTGCGTATGCAAAAATAAATGTTATTATAGTAAAACACCATATTACTATTAAGTACTATTTAATAAAAGAAAAATATTTTGTCATAAACAAATTTCAAATTTGATCATGGCTGGTCTGATTTTTGCGAATAAAATGCGAAATATGTATCAAGGTTTTAAGCTATTTCTTTCTTAAACAAGCAGCAAATTGAAGTAAAGTAATATCAAATTAAGTGCATTTTTTCTCTTTCGATATATACCACTATCAATCCTATCAATTCAAGCGGCAAGCAGGAATCTGCAAATATATCATTTCCCATGCTATTTTCCTATGTTTGCACCTTAAGTGAAACACTCGGTATACTGTCTAATTTACAAAATTATTGTATGATATTTACCGGAAAACTATATTAGTATTTACCTTATGTAGCGCGATGCTGGTGCTGCTGTTTAACAATAAATTGACTGCTAAATATGCAACATAGATTTATTGTAACACATTACACGGTGTAGCTGCACATTTTTACTTCCCTCGTCTAAAAGACGAAGGAAGTATTGTAATCGCGAAAAAATCACCTTTCACGCTTCAGAGTGCCTAGATGACAAAAAAAAGATTTTCTCAATTCCGTCTGTCTGTCTGTCTGTCTATCTGTTGGCAGTATAGCTCAAAAAGTATTTGTCGGAGGAAGACGATATTTTGCATACATATTATATGTATACCTGGTATAAACCGGTACAATTTCATACAAATATATACAGGGTGAGCACCTTAAAAAAATAAAATTTTGTTTACATTTGCGTTAAGTGGGAAATAGGTTATAATAGTAATTTGCACATAGATCACGCGTTACACTTGACGAAAATAGAACCCAACAAATACAAGATAAGGTCGCAAAGAATTCAAAAAGTTTCCACAATAACACCCGCGCGTCGCACACATCAGCGAGCCTGCATAGCGCAGTTAAATCTGTCTGACTATCCACGATTGTATCCGCAGATGATGTTGATCGAATCCCTCCCCGGTAATTTTTTAAATTTGATAATTGCTTTAATTTGCATAAGCAAGTGTTAAGATACTGTTACCTTTGTTTTCCTTTGATTTTAGTCCTCGAGCCGCATAAATGCGTAAATACCAAACCTTGAAATATTTGGGCGAGGCAACAACGTTTATCGTAATAACTTTTGCACATAAATATATATATCCTGCGTATGATATGTTTAAAAATGAATAAAGAAATGTATCTGCATTGGTTTATTGACGTAAAAAATACAATTAATTTTCTTAAGACATGCCCCTCGTGAAGCTTAAGCCAGCTGAAATCCAACGATACCAACAGTTCTCCGTAGAGTAGTAAGGAATTGGTGGGTAGCATTTATTCGCAGTCGCAAGCGCCGCGGTTCGAATCCCTCCGGTAATAGATTTTTTTTTATTTGAAAATTTATTTAATTTATTAGAAACATAAAGATATTTTTACTTCTAACTTAATTTCATTTTTAAAATTACGTAGTGTCCCAATGTCGGCTAGGGAAACCTGGGTAAAGCGTTTTACATATTTTTTGTTATATGCTACCTAATCTGTGATACTACTGTACAATGTTCAGCAGAAAACTATGTTAGCATACATTTTTGTGAAAGGTAAATGTAGTTTTGATGCTGAAGCAAGTGGCTGAATGGGCGCGGTGGTTTTAACACACTAGAAGTTATATAATAATAATAATAATAATAATGTCTTTATTGACTTGCAAATATAACAATAAAAATACATTTGCTACATAAAAAAAAAGAACAAGTCAACCTCGAGGCGAAGTTCAGTTACCCCAAAGGGCTTCTGGTCTTCCACTTAACCTAGCAAAAACAACTGCAAAAATATATTTATTTAAATAAAAGTAAAAAAAATACGACTGAATTATATAATAAACCTAACTTTTAAATGTAATACATGGTTGCATATGCCATAACCAACTACAAAAATACTGGTACTATGTTTGTGACAAAATGTAGGTGTTAACAATGTCCATTCATTAAGATTTTTTGAAGTTCGCACTTAAATTTGTCGACTGAAAGATTCTTTACAAAATTGGGTAATGCATTGTAGATTTTAGTTATATTATAAGTAAAGGAACGTTCAAAAATCGCAGTCCTGTGCATTGGTACAGTGAGCAAACCCCTGTGTCTGAGATTAAGTGTATGAACGTCTGTTCTAAAAGTAATTTTGTTGTAAAGGTAAGGTGGCGTATGGCTTAATATGATTTTATGGTATAAAACAGAAGCATGCAGATGTCTGCGATCAGACATATTTAACCAGTTTAATTCTTTTAATTTATGCGTCACACGATCAAACTTTCTAATGCCATAAATTAACCGAATACATGCATTTTGAAGAATCTGTATCCTTCTCGTTGTTTTTTTATCTAAACATGGTCCATAGACTGCGTCACAAAAATTAAACTGGGACAAGACCAGGGACTCTGCAAGAATAGCTTTAGTTCTGACGTTTAAAATGTGTCTATTTGAATAGAGGATTTTTAAATTTGCATACGCTTTTCCGATGCAAATATCTACGTGCTGTTTGAATCTCAGTTGACTATCGATTTGCAAGCCAATATTACGAGTAACATCTTTCAGTGGTAGTATGGCATCACCAACCTTTATATTTATTTTATGATGATACTCATCTCTATCTTTATTCCTGCCGAACAACATTACTACAGTTTTTTTCGAATTTAAATTCAAACAGTGGCTTTCGGATGCTTTGTTAAAATTTTTAAGGTCTTGGTTAATATTGTCAATTGCAGTGTCTATATGATTAACGTTAAACGAATAAAATAATTGAGTATCGTCTGCATATGTATGTGATTTGCCATGAACCAATGAGTGAGCTAAATTACTTGTATATATTATGAACAACAGGGGCCCTAGTATTGAGCCTTGGGGGACTCCGGTATTGACGTTAAGAAGTTCAGAACATTCGTTGCCTAGAATTACAAACTGAGATCGATTGTTCAAGTAATTCTGAATTAATTTAGAGGCATCATTACTAAAATTTAAGTATGTTAGTATAGCACTGAGAATCTCATGATTGATCGTGTCGAAGGCCTTTGAGTAGTCTAGCAAGATCAAAACCGCTAACATTCCAGCGTCGATAGCTTTGAATATATCGTCGGTAATGTTCAAAAGAGCGGTTGTGCAGCTATAGCCTCTTCTAAAACCCGACTGCAGTTTTGGAAATAAGTTAAAGTTATTAAAAAAATGCTCGAATTTGAAAGTCAATGACCTTTTCTAAAATTTTTGACATGCTACATAATAAACTTATAGGTCTGAGATCTTTTAATTCATTTGGTTGATTTACTTTAGGCAAAGGAATTACTTTAGCGATTTTCCATTGCGATGGAAAAACATTGTTAACAAGACAAAAGTTGATAATGTGTGTTATGTACTGCAAAATTAGTGGGGTGCAAAGTTTTATCATCCTGATATTAATATTATCAACACCAGATGACAAGGATTTAATACTACATATGATTTTATAGATTTCTTCTTCAGTGACGGTACTAAATTTAAATTCAGAACTAATCCCTTGCTTTTTATTATTTAGATAAAAAGCAAGAGTTTCTTGAATATTTAAATTAACTGCTAGATTGGAATGAATAAATGATTGGTTAATTTCATTAACACAAAAAAGTTCGGGAGGAATTTGCTTTTGTTTGGATTTGTTGTAAATGTCCATGTCTTTTAGTTCTTTCCACAAACCCTTCGAGTCCTTGTGACGCAGTCTATACTCAAGATAAGCTTTTCTCTCATTCCTGCAGGATGCAGTAACAAGATTTCTTAAGGATTTGTAATAATTAAAGTGTGAAACCTTCTTTGTTTTCTTGTAACGTTTATAGGCTTTATCTCTAAGAGACATCATAAACTCGAGAGTTTGTGTGACCCATGGACAGTTTCGTTTTGAAAAACGAGCAGATTTTATTGGAGCATGAATGTTAAACAAATTAGTGATATGACTAATTAGGAAGGTGAGTTTAGAATCAATATCAGGCATATCCATCAAAAGGTAAAGCGGTAAAGACTGTAAGTCCCTCTCAAATTCAGCATGATTAAATTTAGAAAAATCTCTATAAGTTTTAAATACAGGCAAAAGTTTAGGACGGTTAATGGAAACATTGCAGAAAATTGAGTCATGATCAGACAAGTCATGCACCGGTTCCACACCATGATTCGTAATCAGTTCTTTATTTGAGGTTAAAATTAAGTCAATTAGCGTGGATGTCATTGGCATATTTCTCGTTGGCTCATCTATGACTTAAAAAATATAAGTATCAAGAAGAGATTGTAATTCGTTTGCATTAGCACTGTTTGATAACATATCGATATTGAAATCACCGACGCAAACTATTTCTTGGCAAGCAGATATCATGTCGGATAAGGTTTCCTCCAGCACTTCAAAGAAACTGTTGATACTTTTATTGGGAGGTCTATAGATAACTCCAATACCAAGCGAGATTTGTTGAGTTTTGATGATTAACCATAACTGTTCAAGAGATTCGTTATCAATGACATTCACGCGTTGAGCGTGCAAAGTATTTTTAACATACATACCAACGCCTCCTCCCCTAGTACTTCTATCTATCCGGAAAAAATTATAACCAAGTATATAGACCGCATCGTCAGAAATATTTTGAGTTAACCAGGTTTCACTCACTGCAACAATGTCGTAATCCCCATTGGCGAGAAGCGTCTTAAAATCTGTAAACTTTAATAACAGAGAACGAATATTTAAGTGCGATATTGTTAAATTCATTGGACTATTATTTTCTTAATGATAGACAAAAATAGTAACCCCAACAAAACAATTAACGAACCCCTGCAACTAATACTGGGTAGGTAACTATTCTTTCGAAAGAAACCTACGAAATTATTAAACAATAATTAAAGTTTAATGGAACAAAGAAAACAAGTAATCACAGAGTAAATTACAAACAGTTCGCTAACTGTTCAATCGCTATCAAATTATAGTACCTATATAAACTTTTTATATTTGATTATTGACAGAGTCAGGAGGTCAGGTCACAACCACGTTGCCGATGACAACAAACAAACAAAATAAAATAAAGTCGCTGCAATTTGATAAACACGTGCAGCCAGACGTGTAAAATTAAAGATTATTTTAATCGCAACAACAGAAATTTTATGCATTGTACACAAATTCAAACCAAATCCAGATAGTTACGTATGCGTTTAATTGCACTGCCTACTTTAGCGAATACGTTTCCGTTATTCGTCCACACACACTTCACACCATATTTTTTTGCAGCTTCTTTGAGTAGATCCACCCTAGTTTTAGTAAGGTCCTCCCTAATAACTATTCTGGTGCCTTTTAACTTCTTCTTATGTGTATAAACAGAGTGTTTTGTATTGCGGCTAATAAATTTGACTATAATGGGCCGATGTACGCCATCCCGACCAGGGAGGCGATGACTGCAATCGATGTGTGCAGGCGAAATGTTTAACCCCAGTTTTTCATTACACAGTTTTGCCACAATGTTATCTGTGTCCTCATTAGGTATCTCTGGAACGCCGAAGATTCTGACACTGTTTGCCCTCGTATATTGCTCCAGCGCTTCTGTTGAAACGGTAGCTTCTTGCTTAACCCTCTCTAGTTCTTTATTGGTCCTCACAAGTTCTTCTTCTGCCTTGGAGAGTTTTTCTTCCAACTGGCCAATCTTATCCGCGCATACCTTGAAGCGATCCTCATACAGGCGATCGAAGTTACACTGCATTTTTGTCAGCAATTTTTCGAGGAATTCATCGGACTCTAGCACACTATCCACAATTTTGCGAATAAGCACTTCATTTTTCTTCTCATCTTCCAGAGCGGCACGGGTTTTTACTTCAGGCATTTTGTCAAAGTTAAAGGATTTGATTTAAGTTAAGTACGTTTGCGACTCTCTAATACGTCTATTCACGACCACAGCGCATAGCGAACTGCCAATTATTTGTTGTATACTGTGTAATTTACGAAACTGTTAAATAATATTCAAGAGAAAGCTCTGTCAGCATACTTTTTATGTAAAGGGAATCGTAGTGGAATGCAGATGTTGAAGTTTAGCGATAAACGAACAGCTAAAACTGAAACCTAAAGTTATTTTAACTCATTATAAGTTACAGCTAGAAATTCTTTGTTGTACCTATACTAATATGCTACGATGCATCTTCTGAAAAGGTAAATGCTATGGCGCTGCTGATGCTGATGTTCAAGCATAAATGAAGTACTAAAAATCAAAATTTATTTTTTTAACTTACTAGGGAGAATTCGAATTTTTCATATAAATTTACATCAACTTTAATTAGAAAATTATATAATTTTCCACACTTTTACAAATAGGAAATTATTGTTTTTTATTTTCAAAAACGGTAAAAATTAAGATATGAAACATTTAATGATATACAAAACTAACATGTAACTTCTGGAGGTACGTTGTAACATACAAGGAAGCCTATGAGTTTACCTTAGATAACAGTTTTCTTATAAAAAACAGGGCTAGAAATGTAAGAAACAATTTGAGACACTTAGCTAATTTTAAGTCTTTTGTTACGGACCTGCTTTTCACCATATGCCGTTTTATTAGAAATTAGCAGTTCTCAAAACTTTTTCTTAAATGTTGTCGTTGTTTGATATGAAATCTACGTTACAAACCTTAGAGAACTTCCTACCTCAAGCAGCCACAAGGTCGAGTTACATGACGGACAGGAATCATTTATCGCTAAAGTTATATTATAGTTTAATTTATCATACTTAACTAAGAAAATCAACCCTACAGAACAATTGCCACATCCGGTCCTTCAGTGGAGGGCCGCATTTTATCCAGGAACAACCGTCCCATTTCCCCCAAAAGCAGAACTGTGGTCCGAGCAGGCGATTCCAGTTTCCGGGGATGAGCCAAAACTGTCAGACAGAGGTGTTCCTTCCTGTCCATGGTCTGCACTTGGTGACTGAAGCTCTCATAGAACATCTTCTTGATAACAAGGGTCACGTTAGAAAGGCAGGGCATGCACACATCCAAGTTGATCTGGCCGGGGTCACAAAGAGGATTCTTCTCACAAGTTTCCTTGAAGGGCACACCCCGGGGCTTGCCAAAGTCGCAAGTGACCGTGTCATGCATGTCGGCCACACACAGCAAGGTCCCGTTCGATAAACAGATCAGGTAGGAGTTGGGGATGCAGAGAATTTCGGAAAGGTTAGGCTCGCAGTCGGTGGTGCTTTCTCCTTGCACCGAAAACTGGCTCGGTACTTCCCAAGGGTCCTGGAAGTGGTGGTGGATCACATAGTAGTGGTTCGAAGCGGTGAAGGGCTGCCCGGGGCTGTGCTTGGGGCTGCGTTGCTGTTGGTGGTAGTAGTGGAAGAGTCGCTTGCATTCTGCTGGTGGTAACAGAGATAACAGTGCAGCAACAATGAACAAATTAAAAAGGTTTGGTTTCTTTAGCTCCATCTGTTGCAGTTTCTACCGAGATTGAAGATGGACTATGATGGACAACATGTGTGGTCCGTTATAATAACTTAAAGGTCACGGGCACTTGTTTACCGTGTGTTTTGATAAATGCGTTTCTGGAACTTGAAGAATTCAACGCAATTGTTTGATGAATTCATAAAGTAATGTCGATTTTTTTACTCCCCACGTGCTGTTAACCAGACTCCAAGAGGAAAAACTTGATATTTGCAACCATAAATTTTAAGTAGGGATTGAATTACTGGTGTTGATCTCATATCAGTAATTATTTCTAAGAAAAATGTTTGTCAAGGAAAATTAATTGCTTAAGCAGTATACAGCCATCTGGCATGGGACTATGCCAACAACTTAAGTAACTTTTACACAAAGCAATTATTATTATTTTTTATCATAGAAGCAGAGGATTTAGTAGGAAACAATTATATAGTTTTTGACATAAACATCTGTAGCGATGATTAATTGCTTAATATATTTTTTGTAAAAACGTAGTGCCTAGCATATGTCTCTTCAGCTATGGGAATGCCAAGTTTGGCCATCTGCATGAATAGCAAAAATGTCTTCAGCTGGTCGACCGTTCCCGCTTTAATAGAATTGCCGATCTTTGAAGTAGTAGTTGTCTGTCATAGTCTTTCGACGTCTCCCGACGTGATAGATTTCTACATTACTAAAGGAGTTCCAGCATATAATCTACAAGCAGAACAAAGTCTCGATCTATCCTTAGATCATTCGCTTATAATAATAACACTAAATTCCAAAACGTTATTAAACAAAAGAACTGATTGGAAACTATCCAAAGAACTTATTGAGGCAAAACCATATAAAAACATCCATCTTCCTCAATATTTAAAGAGAAGTAGACAATAGAACAAGCTGTATGTGGTTTAATATTGGAAACAGATGCTCTAATCAAACAACGAAACGGTTTCAGTCGAGTAAAAGAAACCATTCGTGAAAATTGAAAACTTAGTAAATCTTGGACGTTCACTGGAGCACCTGAAGCAAAACTTTAACAAAGTTGTCAAAGAATTAAAAGAACTACTGTCTAATGCGACAAACTAACCAATAAAAAAATATCTGAAAAGACTAGCGCCAACCGAGGCCTCTGATTTTTTCCTTTAGTAAACTACAGGAAAAATTGAGAAAACCCGGAGAATATTCCACTTCTCAGGAAATGTGATGGTGTATGGGCAAAAACAGTTAAAGAAAAAGCTGAAACAAAAAATTGTTTCTATCATTACCCCAAGTAATAATTCAAGAGGAAGATTACGAAATTACTAGCACGCAAGATCTTCGGTCTGCCTATAAAAGTTGTCGGAAATAAAAAACTATGACAGGAATTTTACCACAAAAAAATCACCGGGCTATTGCTTATAAAATAGCTCTAAAAAAGATGCAATACCACTTATGCATATATTACCACGATTACTCGTTATTACTTTGAGATGTGGTGATTTTGTTAAACAAAATATTCATTAGCCAACCACGATTTGAATTAGGCCCCAATTATATCTATTTTGTTTCTTATGTGTAGTTTATTTCTTTTTTCCTTCTTCTTTTTTCTTTTTCTTTTTTCTTCCCATTGTGTTTCGTCATAACGTGGATGCACTTGTAACCATACGTTCGAACTACGGAACATCTAGGTGAAGGCGAGACCCGCAGTACTTACTGCCAGGAAAAGAACTTGAGGACTCCTAATGGAGCAGAACACACTCACTGGACGGGGGAATCGACAACATGTTACGTCACTCTGACCGTAAATAGTAGAGAAGCAAAGGCAGCCGACTTCTCAGCCGGAGCTGGTCGTGGGTTAAACAAAGACTCTAATCTTGAGCTGTATACATCGAGAGGTGCTACTAACCAATCCCTAAGAAAAGAGAACGGCAATGGCACAAATAAAAATCGCAGGCATAAAAATCGGGGCAGTATAATATCAGTCAAAAGTATTTGGCAGTGCATACACAAAGCAAAGCAATAAACCACGACAATCAACGTCAAATATGCCTTAAAAGTCATTAATCAAGTTATGAATACTTAGTATAAATAAACAGTGTAAAAAAAGTACGAATTGACTTTTAAATTAGCAATTTGAATTACTGGTAGGCTACTCAGTAAGAGTACATGACCGCAATAACGGTATTAGTTAAATTATTGAGTTCGGATTGAATTTGATCCTAAATACACATATGCAAGGACATTCAAATGTTCATAATAATTAACAGAATGGTCGTACAGACCCCAAGATTTTGATTCAGGGTAGGGCATTATATAACCCGGAATATGCTTGGTAGTCATTTATTAGTAATCATCACTTCCACTATGTCAGGTAGAAAGAATTATTAACGCAATACCTTGCAAGTAGGGAAGCAAATAAGTTTAATTCAACCGAGTGATCGGTCACTAACATGAAGTGAATATTTAAACGCAAAATTTCTTCAGAAAATAAAAACCAAAACTTAAAGCAATAATAACGTGGATGGTATGTGAGACACATCCCAAAATGTTAACATCTAATATTTGGCAGATTGAAAATAAACAAACTGACTTGAGTGTTATAAAAAATTATTATAATGATTCGCACTATACACGTAAGCTTTATATCATACTGCATTTATGTAATCAGGAGCCAGTATAGTATTTGACGTATACAATAAAACTAACACGGAAACACCCAAAATTAAAAGCAATAATAACGTGGGTGGTACGTGAGACATCCCAAATTTTTCACATCTAATATTTGGCAGATTGAAAGTAAACAAACTGACTTGAGTGTTATAAAAGATAATTTAAAATGATTCGCACTATACAGATAAGCTTTATGTCATACTGCATTTATGTAATCAGGAGCCAGTATAGTATTTGACGTATACAATAAAACTAACACAAAAACACAAACATATTAAACGAGAATTTTATAATTACAGGATATGTTGATGTCGCAGCTATAACGTGATCCAATTCCAGACCACGCGAAATAGGTTAATTGCTGATCACCAAGCAGAACGATAAACCACAGCAAAAGCCAAGTGGCAATTTGCAGTTGTAACTCTCGGCTCTCGCAGAAATGGAATCCTCAACACACACATCGTTAGATTAAAATGGGGTGGCCTTGGCTCACATGACAAAACGTTTCCCCCATACTAGAAAAAGAGCTGAAAAGAAGGGGCATAGAATCTAAGCAAATAATACAACAAGAAAGCAAGGGCTACCAGTAAGATGTTCTGCTCCGTTTTGCCAAAATCGTGACATGTTTTCGCCCAGGTGCAATTCCAGAAATATGTTTGATTTCGAGAATTCACGAAAAAATATCTCTTTCAGGAATTCCATGAATTTCCCACGAAAGCCATTGCAACACCGAAGTGAATCCCCAATATAAGACGGTATCGAAATTTTCCAAATAAAAGTTAAACATTTGACTTCACCAATGTAGTTCACTTTTGCCATCCTTCCTGATTCAGCACCAATTGGCAAATGGACGAAAAAGATAAGATGCAGCCCAAAAATTTGAAAAACCTTGAGAAATTCAGGGTAGACAACAGAATGCCTTGAAGCTTGAAATGTTGTAGGAAATAGCGTAGAATTATTTAGGAAAACTAACACATTGAAATATGAAACTTGACTTTAGTTTAATTATATTGTAAGTAACATTTACACATATGATGAATAGGGCAATTAACTATGTAAATACTTATAAATGACTTTTAACTAGTAACAACCCTACAGAATAGAAAATCTGCAGCCGTGATTTCGTAAGATTACCTCAGCACGTAGCCAATAAGGTCAGACCTTTCGATTATTCTAATTTTTTGGGTAAATGTGTTTATGTGCTTTTATATTTAACTTGGATCATCTTAAGGAAACCGTTCGATATATGTCTTGTACTTCCAGACAGATATTTTGGACAGATATATGAATTACGTTTGGCACTAGCCGTTATCTCCTTTTAGCCTGTTTACCGCTCTCTTGTCCCTCAGGTTACTCTTGCTCATAACTGGTAGGTGAAACTATATATATTTTCCACGCCCATGCCTCCTCTCCGGTATCCCATTTGAGCTAGTTGTTCAGATTACTAAATATTGTAACGCATTTTTGTAAATGTTGCATTTTTCCTAAAACATGAGTAAAAAGACAAACAGGGGGCAGAAGAAAGCAACATTTGTATATACTTACTTTTTAATAAGTTTCTGTCATATCTATAGAATGAGTGCTTTGATAATAGTTTTCGTGTTGGTGGGGGAAAGAAGTAGTAGAAAAGTAAAAACCTTCCTCTGTCAGTCAGCTGCGCACAGCTGGTTTACCACTAGCAATGTTCTATTGAAATTTAGCGATCATTTATGAAAGGTGCTTTACTGAAGCTGTTCGTTAAACGTAGTGTAATTATAAACTTACATATATGACCTCAAAACATCTACTTGTCTTAAAAGTATTATTCAGTTATATCACATGACAAAATATATTTAAGAAACCTTGTTAACTATCGTCAACTATTTCAGTTATATAAACTTTTATTTATTTTAAATGGTTTACTTTGTTATTTTAGAAATCCTTTGATTAAAACTATTACCCTGACTTAAAAAGTGTTTTTTAAAAAATATTCAATGTTTAAAAATATATACGAGTTGAGTAATGCTATGTTTTAGAAATACCTATTTAATTCACAATAATTAGTTTTATTACGGCTATACATGCAATGCAATTCGATATTTTCATCTCAAGCTTTCGCAAATTGGCATTTCTGGTAGGTTTGCAAGTTGCTTTCTTTCATATATAACCATAATTGACTTTTGACCTTAAAACTAGGTCACTTTAAGAGCCTGTGTATGGAGCAGGTTACCTATTTTTATTTTGGAAAAATTTCAATTTGGCAGTTCGTTCTCATTGGGCCCCGTGTGCGTTTAACTTCAGAATACAGCGAATTTTCTGGTGCTGTTTCCTAGAAATGGTAAGTATTTCTGTGGCAATCTAAGACCAAAGACGTAGACTGAGAGGTTGAAAAAAGACATCATCCCTTTTATACCGTGCTCATTTCGCGTTTCAGCAAAAAGGAATCTTAATATTCCCATGTTTCTGGCTGGATATTACTGTCGGTTATACATTCCTATAAATTGTTCGTCAACACTGAGGTCGATCACCACGTAGATAACGTTATTATTTCACGTGGTTCAACGTGGAGAAAATAAAATTATAGCTCACTCCTTTCTCGCCTATAAGCGGTTTCCGGTCCCTTTCTTAATCCATTATTGTTGGGCGACCCTTGAGAAATCTTATAGTTGTTTCGCAGACGACGAAGGTGATTCCCCACGTCGCGTCGTCGCAAAAAGCCACAGAAGCCGCTAAAGAATGTGATACCGCGTAGGGAGCGTAATTTTATTTTTACCACTTTCACACTCGCCGGTTTTTAGAACTGTAGAAAATCAAATAGTACACTTCGAGTGAGTTCGTATTAGTTAAGCTATCAGAACTTTAGAACTGTTTAATTGAAATCCCTGGAATTGATTTGATTGATAACAGTAAAATTATTTTAAGTAATTTTGAATTTCCATTTATGTAGCTTATCATCATTCATTCAGTCATGATCTATAGCCTCATTTACCTTTCGGGGTCGAGGACCATTCATACCTCGCGGGAAGTGCAACGGAGGTAATGCGTCGCATGCGACTTACATTACGCTCCCCCGCATGCAAACATACACACACTCAACAACTTACAGCTAACTTAACTAATGAGTTCAAATTCACTGCCGCTCCGAGAAAATTCTCGGCTACGACCAGATTTGAACCCATGTTCACCTGGTTGTTAAGCAGACTACAAACCCACTCAACCACCCAGGTGGCCTTATGTAGCTTATACACTTGTTAAAATAGTAGACAGATTTCTTTTCTTCGTTTGCGAAGCCATGAGATGATTTAAATGCACTTTGTCTTCCCGAGGCCTCGACGAAGCGTGCGTAACGCGATAAAATTAGGCACTACCTTTTTTCTAACGAGGACTGAGGCTGCAATTCAATTAGTAAGTAGCAATTTTCTAATTTCTAGCATGATTTTTAATATAGTTTTTCATATCATATCTTCGTTATAGCAACGCCGAGTTTAATAATTTACAATTCCGAATACCGAATTTTCATAAAGGCGGTGTAGCTTAACATATATATTTTATTATTCACTTCTCGATGAAGAAGGCTTTCCTACCCACATATAAATCAAAGCTGATTTTTCTATTCAAATTTATTTTTGATTATGTTATCAATAAGTCGGAGAAGGACCTTCAAGGCATGACTCTTCAAACTAATTAATCTAAAATAGCTGCATTGGCGGTGATTGGTCTTCTTCGGAATAAGTAAATTCCAGGCAATCAAAATTTTTGCTGAATCGTACATCTGGTTGAGGAGTCTAACTAATGGATCTATGTTAGTTTTACTATTATTCTGATGAGTTGTGAATATAACCATGCTTTCTGCTACGAGCCGCCCTTCCTTCATTGCTGCTGTTAGGAATTGGTGTTTTCACTGTATCATCAAATAAACCTTTGAATCGCATTTTTCCATTCGCATCTCTTTAGCTTCTTTGATCTTTTTTATGGGCGTCGACATGCCTGTATTCCGTTGAATTGCTGCCTTTGAATTTCCGACGTTCATCCATCAACATCAGAATATTGATGGTTATCCATTCTCTCTTTTTATCTATTTTGGGTTAATTTGCTTTTGTGACCTCATTTAAAGCGTTTGGTTGCCGTTACTCGTTTTGAGTCAATGGAGACATTTATACCCTATAAACGTCTTCACGCGTCCATCTTCTTGCTACGCGATTGAGAACGTACGTTGAGTTAGAGTGTGCAGTGACAATTTTCGTTAAGTGTAATGTGATTTGCCTTTTTGGAAGCATTTTACGACACTAGTAGCAAACTAAGGCTTTTCCAGGATATAAATAGCTTCCCACACATAAAATTACTTGTAGTTTCGTTCACGTCTCGTTGGTGTATCCTATAAGTTTATTTTCGACTTCATATTCGATTCAACAAAAACTTTATTGGGTCTCGTCTTCTTCATCCGATTTTTCTGACCTACCGGTCACTAAAAATAATCGTTAAAGATGAATCCTAGATACCTTGCTTTTCAACTCCTACATTCAATTTTTACTGCAATCAAAGCTAAGTGTACCTACCTCGCTATGCTATGACTATGCGAATTATCACCCATTTTTTCGCTGAATGTGTTTAAAATATTTTAGGAGTCGGCCGCTGGGCAAACCTAAATTTTAAGCGCATCTCCATGTGGGTGTGCTAATAGCCATTTGGGAACTGTGGCTGACAAGACGAAATAGGCACTCGTTTTGTTTTAAGAATGTTGCTTTATTTTACTCTCGTGACTGAAGAAGCTTTTCTGGGTTTTTTATTCGTGTCGTTTGCAGAGCGGATTCGTCTCGGAAAGCATTGGTAATCAGAATGAATGGCTGCTTGATACACGATCTGCATTCTATTTTGGAACTAAGAGTCGCATGCAGGCCGCTCCAAATCTTTTATTTGCAATAGCAATTGGTACGAAATTTATTACTTGCTTACGTGTGCCAAGTTGTAATAGAATGGTTTTAATATGGATTTATTCTTTACCCTGTAATTGTATACATATATATTTAATTTGAATCTTTTTCAGTATGGCATTATTAGTTAAGCCAATAAAATGATTTTTTAGTACAGAAAAATGACAAAAGGATTGTCAAACCAAATTATGGAGTTAAACGAATTTGTTTTGAGTCAGCTCCATTGTTAAATAAAAAGTTAAGCCGTAGAGTTCGTCGACTAGGCACCAAAAGTTACTTTTCCGGTACACAATAAAATTTTTGCGTCGCCTATACTTTTAGATGTTTGCTAAGACTCCTTTGATTGGCGATATTTCAAGATAGTGCAAACACTTTCATTGTTGTGGGATCAAAAAGGATTATAGTTTAAGTTTTTTGATTGATTTCCTTTTATCATAGGATTAAAGTTTCAATCTCTGTTGGAAATCAACATTCCTGGGAAATCTATTAAAAAGACAAACCTGTGGTGATAATTAATTTGTAAAATTTATGCCTGTCTGCAATTGTATTGTAATTAGCTAGTGTTCGAACCAAACCTACAATAATTTTTAACTTCTGAACAAAGGGCAACTCCTTAACTTAGCCGCGATTACGCTAATCCTCATTTTATATAGCAGCTGATTAGAGATAGTGCGGGAAATCTTATCACATCAGTCTTGAAATATCGACTTGGAATATTTTAGAAACAGTCTTAAAATCGCGATCGAACCGCATGTTCTCAAAATAGGAGTAGCTAATTGCAATGATTCTCCTGAAAGTTTTAATTTTTATAAGTTTCAGCTATGTTAGCAAAGGGAACTTCATCAGTAAGACTGGTAAGTAAATGTACTTCAACTCTTCTGTTATAAATTCGTAGAATATAGCTCTATATTGGTTCTTGTTTAAATAATTAGCGCCGAGTTAATAATTCCCGATCACGTCCTGGAGTGCTGTCAGATAAAACGTGTTTACAAAAAGTGCTTGATTATTGGCACGTGAAAAAACTAAGCATGACGTTAAGCTTACCTTTGCTATTCATGCGTTTCACCTTTGCACATTTGGAAAACTGAAATAATAATTGGTTTTTGCACAGAGATACCGGAGCTGGTATACCTGAACAAAAGCGTCGATCCTTGTGACGACTTTTACGAATATGCCTGCGGGAATTTCAAGAACGTCAAACCAAGACCTGACAGGTACCCGCTATGGGACACGTACATAATTCTGCAAAGCCAACTTCATCATCTGATGGAAGGTAAGGTACTATCTATAAGGCTTAAGCTTTAAGCTAAGGGTAATACTTAGTATACTAGGACACACCTCCTGTGGGAGGCACATACTTTGTTAAAAAGGCTTGTGTAGTACACAAAATAAATATTTAGTTGAAGAAACAGCAATTATATTATCAATGTCAATTCATACTCAGGTAAATAAGTACAAATTTTTCTAAAAATCGCAATTTGATCTGTTGTCATCTACGTGCTTGGTTTGAAGAACAAAGTTCATACCGGTAGTTCTACTTGAAATATAAGTTCTTCAGATAGTCGTTAACCAAGGAAGATAAAAAAGTTGGAAGAACTAACAACATACCTAAAACTTTTATACTTTTTTCGGATATAGCAAGTCGAATTGTTATGTCTTACCTCGTATATCTATCGATTTACTTATTAACCTTTAAGTCCATAGCTGGGTACATATGCTTCATTTGTATTTACGGACAGACACGATGAGTATTCGAATCCTATATCTTCACAAAGAACAAAAATATTATTGATTTCGGTTTTTCTTTGTATGACACCAATAACAAGGTGTTATTCAACCCAGAACTGGCGATTTGGCAGCGAAAGCATTCTTACGAATCGTAGAGTGCTCGAAACTACTGCGATATATTAATATCTCACAAGTGCTTATCAGAGTTATGAAAGCAATTCGCAATAGAATGCAGCAACTGCAAGTTAACTTGGAGTATAAAATCTTCTACATTTTTAAATCGAAAACTTGTCACTCACTGCTAGTATCTATTGCTTCAGTGTCTTGGTTTCTAAATTTAGCTGTTTTATAGGCCCTATTAAACCATTCCCAATTGTGACATACAAAAAGGTAGGAATACACAATTAGAAAAAGAAGACGTAGATAGACCGATAATTGAGAGTAAATACTGGGCGAACCGTAAATAAAATGGAATTCAGTTAAGAGTGAGGGCGTAACTGAAGCAGAATGGAGCTCGTTTACAATAGATAAAATAAGTTATACCTGGAAAGATACAGGGATAAATTTATTTTATTCGGGACTCTAGCTGGTGTATATGCCGGTGGTGTAAATAGAAAATTACACTAGGAAAATGTTTCGCAACCTGTTTCGTAATCATTGAAATATTTTTTGTAATTTTAGTTTACTACTGGATTATTCATAAATAAACTCTTGTTGGCTAATTTCAGCAGTCATTCACGTTGCAGGAAAAAAATTTACAAATTTCTTAAACAATATATATTCCGCTTACAAATAAGCTGAAATTACCCAACAAGAGTTTATTGAAATATCTTATCTAACTTTTAAAAAAGCGAAACTGTACTGCGGGTAACCAAAACCATTTCTAAAAATTCTAATGTTACGTCACGCAATAATCAAAGCTTTCAAGTGTTTGCCTGAGGAAAAATTCCGTAAGGAAAAACAACATTGATACCCTGGTACAGAGCATTTAAGGAGTGTTACAGTCTGAATGCATCTATATAAGTTTACAGGTCATCGAGCGCGCTGTAGTTAATTCTGTGGTTTATGGCGCATATTTTGAATTTCGCGCGCGCTTCCTTCGTCTGGATGAATTTTATCGGTATGCTAGTTGATCAAATGGCCGGTTCACGTCTGATCCTCTGTTTTCATTGTGTGGCGATTATTCCAAGCAATTAATCTTTCTTTTTGAATCGCCCAGAGTTCTGCAGGTATTTTGGTGTAGTTTTGCTGGGATTCGCCCTCGCCTATGTAGCGGTTCTATACTGCCCTGGTGATTTTATGGTAAAAGTTATTTTTTCACGTCAATCTTTGACGGAATTTGGTTGCAAGGTGTTGGAATTCGTTTGCACCTGGCCCAGATATTGGGGTAAGTTTATTGAAGCTTCTATCGCATCCCGTTCTTAGACATTTTGTATTCTATCTTGGGCATTCGTTATAGCTGAAAGTTCGGAGCCCCAAATAATTCCCCGGCTGTTAATGTGAGGTTCGCAGCTCCACGTGCAACGGGCAACCTTGACTTCAATTGCAGCGCGAGATGCAGTTGCTGCCTTGGATACACTTGTCATAATTCAAAGATTCTTTGGCGCCCGCCCTTACTTTTTAATTAACTTTAGTACTTATAAAGGACTGCACGCCGTCTCCACTGAGGTAGTCTGGCCGGAAATTGTATCCATGCAGTTACTTGATTTCGAGATAATTAGCTGGCCAATCAAAAACGGGTATCAGGAGTTATTGCATTTTATAAGGGAAAACGCACCAAAACCTATTTCGCTGCGCTTCTTACTTATAACATGTACATTTCAATTGGGCGGTAATTCACTCATAATATACGAAGTAATGAAGCATTATTAACTTAGTTGGGGGCAGTAGTTCAATCGACTGGTGAGCGAACTTCTGGCCGGGCGATGGCTCGGTAGCCGCCAAGAGTTGGTCGAGATTTACGGGATTAAACCAACATTGACAGTTTTAAGAATTCCAGCTGGTGAAATTTGCGACGAGAGTTGCTATACAGTTTACAGAATGGTTGCAAAACGTTATATAGCGGGGTGATGCAATACGTTTGGAAAAAATATTGTTCCAAGCATTAAGAGTGCATTTTAAAACTTTGGGCAAAGTCCAAGAACAGGAAAGGTGTACTTTAATTAACATCTTCCCGAAGCGCTGAGAAGAAGGTTGAACACAAAAATAGAAGTAATATAATCCATAGCATTAACAAGCAATAAAAGTATTATTAGAAGAAATGCGCAAGAATACAGAGATTTCTAAATTCTAGCAAGGAACGCAATTTAGATGGTGAAGAGAAACTAATTATTTATTTGAAAAGCTAAATCAAATACTGCGATATATTATAAAAGAAGCAAAGATTAGAAAGGAGAGAACCAATTGTTACGGAGAAAATCTTGTATACAATAGGTAACCAGTTGTACCTATATAGAGACGGAGAAAAAATGTATGTTACTTAAGGGCGCCACTGGTGTTTGCCCGTCGGTGATGCATTGCGAAAATTTTTTAACAGATATTTTTCGGTGATGGTCATTCTAGAAAACCTCATATTTTTGCAAAAAAACTCGTTGCTTTAGATATAAAAATATACGCTAAATATAGGAACTTTATTAAGATAACATTCATAAAAATACATTTAATAATAATAATAATGAATTTATCTCCCAACAATTATAATACTCGTACAATAATTAATTATTTGGAATAAAAGAAATGAAGAAGAACTGGGAAAAACAGGGTTCCAATTCAAATAAGTAGTGTCACACTACCCTTGATCTTCTATTGGAACCCTGGTTATTCCATATTGATATGTTTACCTACAGTTATTTAGGACACTAGTGAAACAATGGTAAACAATCTCTAAAAATTGTACCTGCCCCGCTGCGAGATGAACAAATCAACTACTGTGAAAAAATTCTGCAGAAAAAAACAATATCGATTGTTACTGTCATTTCGACGTTAGCCTCAATTTTTGACTTTATTTACTAACGTTTGCCCTAGCGATATAACTCACCTTGGCTAGTTTCCCTTATAAGCTTAACGTAAGTTCTTTTATCTCCTAGAGCCTACGTTGAGAATTGCAGGTGTACGTTTCAGTTGGACGTTTGCATTTTCCTTCTCCTATTATGTGATGTTTCCTGGTTTTTACAGGGCCCTCCGAAAGATGCAGCTTTGTTTAATTAGCTCTGGTAATTTATATACTCACCTGTTTAATAGGCAAGGTGTACATTGATTAATCAGATTTGGCGGCTCAACGTTTACTTGCGAGATTGTGTCTATTTTGACATGTTGAAGATTGACAGCTGGCATTCGAGTGCACTAGATGGTGTCTATTATCCCGTAGGAATGACTTAGCAGCTGCTTAACAGCTTATTCCCAGTAATACATGGATTTAACAGATATTTCACAACCTTGATTTAGAGTAAATGAATATTTAAACAGTTTTAATGAGACTACGATATTTAAATATTCTTGTTTATACCGAATTTACTAGTTATTGATATATTGTTGAGTGATATGTGTATTTCCTGCATGCCTTGCGCTTTATTTATTTGTGCTTTCAACTTCGTTTAAAATTAGAAATTACGTACCTTAAACTGAGAAAGCTATGTGTACACGTCGTGGATTTGTTATTAGTTTAATCCCAATTACCTTGTCATTAGATATCATAGAGTCAACATTTTCTTTCAGTATGAAATTATGTTATTTGTTTAAATTTATTGAAAATTAGTTGCGCCGTATGTACGACTTTTTCCCTTATATAACAGGCTATAGCTTATAAAAAAGCCTGCGTCCAATAGGTGTATTTTTGAGATTACTGCCTTTAAGTTGCGGTTACCCTTTCACCAAAGAATCCTCCAACTTAGATGAACGAGTTGTGGAAGAGTAGGTTAGCTGGAACGTTTTGGGTACTCACCACTTGATGTTCGGGTTATATTGACGTGTAGTAAGATTAACTTTAATTTATTCTAGTGGTATTGTATATTGGAGCGTTCAGCTGTGACATCAAACATAATAAACTGGCGCGCTTAATGTGTTACTGCACTTCTAATAGGTAGAAACTCCAAAACCTATTTTACACCTGCGATAATTATAATATAGAGTGTGGAAATTAAGCAGCACATAAATTCGGTAATTCCGTTAATCTTTACTTTCGGGAACAAAATTCAAAGGTTTTAGCGAATTAAACTACAAGGAGTATATTAAAGTAATTTTCCGGTTTTTCTATCATTTATTTTAAATATTAACCCTAGAACGCATACATCTAAGAAAGTTACATTAACGCATATGTGGTGTCGTATACGACACCACACCTTTTTTGTTTAATGAGGCAGTTTAAATTTACTGTACGCCTTTTTTAATATCTGAAAGTTAATTTTGACTGCATAGATGCATATTAAAGCACAACACGGAAGTTAAAGTTGCTAAAATATTTATTTATGAGTATGAATAAATTAATTATTAAATCTAAGGAACTGATCAGGTACTAATATCTACGTTAAACAGTTTTGACAAATAACTACATTGTGATTTTTTAAAAACTCAATTGCAGCAGGCCCTGGACAGCCTGAATCAGTTGGCAGTACTGAAGTGTATTGTTGGTGACACTGTCTGTGTCAAAACTGACATAAAACCTAACCTGCTAACCTCGAATTTGAGATAGACTTACAGTGTCACCAGCAATACATTTCAGTATTGCCAACTGATTCAGGCTATCCAGAGCCTGTTGCAATTGAGTTTTTAAAAAATCATTCGGTAGTCTCTGTTCAGCACATAAATTACACTGCTGGTTATCAGGTTAGGTTTTGCGTCAGTTTTATCACAGACTGACGCAAAATCTAACCTGCTAACCTCAAATTTGACACAGACTTGCAGTGCCACCAACATATTATTTATACGTTTGAATTTCCACAGCCCGCAGAGGATAATTTTTTTTTGGATCTCTCGATATTTGCATCATAACCTCAAAAAGTTATTTAATGTCAATTGAAATTAGTTTTAATTATAAGGGTCGCCATCTCTGTTCCTTTTAGTAATCATAGTTAAAATATTATCGATTGACCTTTGTAATATATTATTTTGGTTGCCTATCTGTTCGGCGGCTCAAGTATAATAGCTAACTGGCAATCCTATAAAGCCAGTAGTGATAGCTATTTTAACAAATTCCACTTCGCATTACGTTACTATGAAAATTATTTACGTACACTGGCAGATGGCAAGTTGTTACCGACCAACACCTACCGAGAAAACTTGTTACGTGATTGCATAGATGGCGTCATATGCGACACCAAGTAACTAAAAAACTAATTATAAAGCTTGTAAAAACTTTTGGAAATTAAAAATGAAAGTGATATATCAACAATAATCTTCTGGAGAGGTACTGAAAATTTGAATATGATAACATAACAGCAAATCACTAAAAACTAGATAGTTAAATAGGTGGTGTCTCATATGACGCCACCTATGGGTTCTAGGGTTAAGACGTCATTATTTTTTTTAATTACACGTATGTTATTTAAATTTATTTCGGTTGCAAATGTTTACTCTGTTTTCAACGGTATACAATATTTAATAGCTTACATTAAAAAATTAAAAAGACGGTCTTAATGTTGATATTTACCTAGGTTTCAAAAAAAAAAACTTAATGTACATAGTGTAGCGTACTAGTGTACTAAGTGATGCTTGCACCCCCCCCCCCCCCCGCCCCCCGAAGTAATGCGAAAGCGGTTCAAGGGAGGAACTGTAGAAGAGCTTAAGGAACGGAAAAAGTTTTCCCTAACAGCTACATCCTCTCTGGGAACTATAATGATTACCTAAGCATAAGCTCTCTGCTTTAATCTTTACCCGAATGAAAATAGCTAGCTTGTCGCGAGATGAAGTTTGAGAAGACGAATTATCCACCACCTCTGCCGCGTGCATTAAAAGCCAGTGGCGGCGCCCAATTTTAAACTGACCTAACAACATATCACAAACCCCTATGAGAAAGAACAATAGTTTTGGAAATTATAGTGCAATAGCAGAAATGATCAAACATAAAGAAGAAGAGCATTTATTAATCAGAGCACTCTGTCCAAGGAAAAATGCTTTAAAATCAAGCAGATCTTTTGCAGAAGGGAGATCAAAATTAAAACGTCGCAACTGTTGAAGGGCTTCCCTGCTGAATGTCACACACTAAATTTTAGCAACATCAATAAAAACAAATTAGCTATGAAGTTCGAAGACAAAACGCATAAAGAGTAGATCAGTGATCGACTAACTAGTTGTCTTAGGAGAGGCAAAAGCGGAAAGTTAGGTATTAAAACCAAAACATATGTGGACACAATAATAATTAATTAATGTTGTCAAAATGACAATAGAAGGCATCATATAGAAAATAAGAATAGCACGAGCATTGCCACAAACATCTTAAATCAAGCATAATTTAGATGAGAAAGGTAGAAGGTAGAAAAGCACTAACAGTGATGAAGCATCAATAAGATAGAACTCATACGTCATAAAAACACCAATATTTAGCTTTTAAGGATGATTTGACTTTAATAATTAGACGTGAATGTAAATTAAGCGCAATAATAAAATTAAAGGACGTTGCTTAACAAATATATCTAGAAATAAATTAAAGCAAACCTAAGTACTTGATTTAGAAAGAAGAATGTTCCATACGGAACCTGATAGCTCATTATTTCGATATTAATGAACCTATCGATTTCTCCCCGTACTATACAATCGTTTACCTGGGGACGTTTTGGTAATATTTTATTTTATTTTGGTACTCAGCCAACAGCCGTTAGGCCAATTATAGGCGTCGCTGTACATGAGTCTTTATGCATAAAAAAAGATTTATTTGGAGCATTTCTGGTCTTCTACCATTGTTTTTTTTTACATGCATTTAAAAAGATCAATAATGCGACGACGTTTAATTGCATGAGGTGACCAGTGTCGTTCTTAAAAATTCTCAACAAGAAGTCGATTCTACTCTGAAAGTGTGGGTGTTTCTGGCTAAACCAATTCAAGAGAGACGTCGTTATTTCACCACCAGAATTAATTGGCGCTCTCTAATCCAGAACGACGTAGAAAAAAGGGGCCGCTAAAGTTGTAAGGATGGTGACTTACCTGGTCGTACATCTGTTAATGTTTAATTCGCTTATAAAATAACTTTCATTCAGTGGTACAAAGTAGAGGAAACTGGTAGAAACAGTAACGTATATTAAGCACACATAAGATTACAGAGCAAAATATCCAGCCGCAATCTGCGCTACTCATTATTAAATTTATTAGGCTGGCTACAATCCAATCTGCTATTGTCAATACTATTAATTATTATTATTAGATCTACTTAACTTTTACTTACTAAAATGAAAGGTATAAACATGCAGGAACTCCAGAAAATATCGGAAGCATCTGTTTCAAAGTGTTAATAATACCGACTTCATGGCACAGCAAGCCTGCGTCTTGAAGCAGTAAAGTTCAGAGGACTTCCAGAACTGGGGCCCGAGTAAGCCTCGGAGATTTTTGTCGGGACCACAAAAATACCTGAATTCTGAGGGTATGAGAGAGCATCAAGGACGTTCATTGGGACGACAGAGAAATTCTGACCGGGGAGAGGAACGACCCTCACAGATGTTTGGCGGAACGACAAAAATTTGAGAATTCTGATCTGGGGTATAGAAGACTCTCAAAGATGAGATGTTCGGAAATTCTGACAAGGGGCACGAGCTGGCTGAGAATGCATTGCTTTGCGTGTGCGAGAAATTCAACATCCACAGTCATTCGTTGGCCTCCGGCATGGAATCGACCGACATATGTTAACATATCGAAATTTTTATAACTCCGGTTAAGATCAATTAAATAACCATATAGCACTAAATAACTGTTCTGACATCTTGCAAGTATAAGACGTAAAGCAAAAACGCCGCGTTCATATGTCCGTCGCTGTTGCCAGCTATTGCTTTTCCCTCAACACGGGAATATTCCCTCCAAGGAAACCCAAATAAACATAATGAGTCTCAATTAGTGCCCACGGCGAAAGCTGGGCGAGCTGCCTAACATCATGTCGCCTCAAGATGTTATCCGGCATTGCGGCACAGAATTGATAGTGTCGTGCATTTGTAAGTAGCGACCGCTATCTGAACTAAAATATCGCCTTTTCCATCGTTCATGGCGGAAAAATCTCAAATCAATTTTAAATATTAAAAATAACAGAACAACACTACCAAGTCCTACTAACCAATGAAAAAATAGTTGGGAGAAACAATCACTACATTTAAAGAGAAACATTAGTGTTCGTCAGTAAAATTAAAACTAGCTTGAACTGTTAAAATCGGCATTAATATACTCATATTATACTTTTTGAAACACTAGCATGCTTGAGGAACATATTTCGTACGAATCATAAAATATGTATACGCGGCTGCGTTTATGGAATTTGCTTTGAACGCAAAATTAAAAAATATATAAACAATCGGGTGATTACTCTGTAATTGTTTTTATTCTAAAAATAAGTACTGAAGTATCATTCAAGTACTTTTATTTAAAGATGAGGATTTAGTTGATCAAACTAAATACCGATTTGTTCTAATGGATATTTCAAGTATTTAGTGTTTTGAAGCCTGATGTGATTTTAAAATGTTTGCTACATGTTTTTCTACATGGTAGGACGCCCAAAATATGTTGATGTAATTGGGTGAAAGTGTTTCTAAAACCAATTGATTAGTTCGGTGGGCTGTCCTGGGAATACGTAATATTCAGTTTTGTAGTTTTTCTTAATTGTTCAGGTTTCTACTATTTGAAATACTAGCTCTAGGCATACTTCTTCCTTTGAGATCTTAGCTCTAGTTGAGTCTTTCCATATCTTGACACTGTTATTGTTGCTAAACGTCTTCGGATTTCGGTTTTGCTTTATCCTGCATTGATGATAATCTATTCAAGGTATCGAAATTGTTCTACACTTACAATCTTGCTATTAAATAATTTATTTTCACTCTCGCCCGTTGTATATAGACTTTCTTGTGCGATTGCTTGAGGTAGTCAACAGTAACCTACAAAATTTTAGTCGTTCTTAGGATTAATCACAAGCAAGCGAGCATTTTACCTTTTGTCAGGTAAAAATAGTATAGAACTGTTACATTTACTTTAATTGAAGCATGGTAACTTAGTCACTTGATTATGATTAATATTTTTAGAACGTCAGTTCCTTTTTTCAAAATAACTACACGTTTCTGTCAAAAGAAAAAAAACTTGTAGAGGAAATAAAGTTAAAGTAGTAAGAACGTATTTACTGAAAATATTATTAATTCTCACTGCTAATCATAATTATGTGTTAAATATCATGGAAAAGGGTGCTCCTTTATATCAAGTGGTAAATAATATGGCATCTCGATTGAAACTGGAATAAAAACTTGTAGCGAGGCCAAAGTTAGAACGCCGAGAAATATTTGCTGAAATTGGCATTAACTTCCACTGATAATAATTATTATTAATAACTTAAATGCCTAGGAATAGGAAGCTTCTTCTTATTAAGCGGTAAAAACTATAAATACTTGTGGCGAAAACAGTGTTAGAGCAGCGAGAAGATATTTATTCAAAAAGGGATGAACTCTCGTTGACCATCCTTAAACGAAAGGCGACCGCCATCCTAGCTAGCTTAATTCCTCGGCAGTGAATGGCGTGGCCTAAGACTTGGAGGCGGTTCTTTAGTTTAAAGAAATGCACATAACAATTTGGAAATACGAGTGGGCGCCAGTTGTTCACCGTGACCAAAGAACTGATCTAGCTAACAGCAGAAAACGCACCTACCTTTTGTGGCTTCTCGCTTAAAAATTCTAATCTTAAAAACGCAGGTTCGCTGGAGATGAATAAAGCATAATATACCAGTAGTAGGGACAAAATCTATAACAAGGCAATATAAGCAATGAAAAACAATTAAGAATTCCGTGTTAAACGCACCGGTAATAAAACGGCCTCAAATTTACGAGGCCAAAGCAAATTGTGTCAAACTAAAAAATATATAGAAACTAAGTCGCAATGCAAACTCCCAGCAAGAAGCATTAATCAAGCAAACAAATTTTATTGGATATGATCAAATTGCAATCTAAATTTAGAAAAATACACAATTAAACGACTCAAAAATATTAATAACGTGAGCAACCCAGATGCAAGCATAATCTGCGTACGAGTCCTAGCACACGCCACAAGTCAATTACTGGCAAATCTTCTTATTAAAAGCAGTTATCGCTGTTTAAACAAAAGCTAATATTTTATCTTAAAGCAAGCGCGGTAAATCCCAAAGGCCTTTGTGTTTAAATGTGGCATCAAAACGTGGCAAAGCGTGCCAACTACAATTACAAAAGGTTTGCTGATATAAAGCTAGTGGAAGGCACATGTTAGTACTCACAGCTAAACAACGTTGGATATGTAATCAACTGGTCTAAATCCAGCGTAGTGTTCTGCTTAAATAAGGCGCTCTCGAAGCCATCGCCAGCGGGTTTCGGGTCCTTGCCACGGGCCTGTTGTATTAAAACGCTGCAACTCGCGGGAATGCAGTTCGTCCAGGACCCCGCAAGTTGGATTAGGTACGGCGAAGTAAATTTACTTCCAACCATAAAAGGGGACGAGCACCAGCACGTGAAAACGTTCGAGAGCGTAGGCAGCGGGACTAATATAACAATAACTAACACCAAAACTCTAAGCAAAGACATGTGTTCACCTCAAGTTAGATAACGACCCATAGAACACGTGCAGCAGGACTATTATTGCTTCAGCTCCTATAAGGCCGCCGACCCAACCTAACACACACCACATGCCTCGAGATGCCAGGCGGAAGTGCCCGTGAAAAAAAAAAGGTACAGCGCTGGGAAGTTATTTGCGGAAAAGGAAATTAATAAAGATATGTCAAATGCATTGGCGATGGGTGCTTCTTCCTATCAAATTAAGAATATACTGCAATGATTTGCCCTATCTCCTACTGTAATATTATTATTTGAATTTTCTGTTAAATGTAAATATCCCGGCTTCTGCTGTGTTGTATTTTATTTATTTAGATTTAATTAATGACTATCTCAATTGATTTGGGTTTCTACATCATACCAAGTTATTATATTTATTTCTACAATTGTTTCTAATATATTGGCTAGAAACATAAATTGTGGTGTTTTTATTAAACGCAATCGCTTTAAATACTACTTATTTATCTACTGGGATAAATCCGGTATTTTTAAACTAATGGAAACACACTGTTAAATATGGCGATCCAACCTCGCATTTTAGAAAACAAGTTGGTTTAATTTCAACAATTACGTCGGTGATTACGTACTAATGCGTAGCCGCACAAAAACGACGCCACTTTGAAAATTCAGTAATTTTAATTTTATATAAACTTTGCCTGACCTTGTATTGGCTTCTGCGATGCAAATTGTGGCTCAAATTGAGTCCGCAGTAAGTTCCGCGATGAATGGGGCCCCTTCTCTCCGTTGGCCCACCGATGCCGAAACAAGCCCAGACGCCTCGCCAAACGACGCCTGCAGCTCGCTCTGCTCCAAAACTGCTTCCAACTATTGCTGTTGCCCCACACCTAGGGCTCCACTGCTTTCTATGAGGGTCACTACCTCCCTCCAGCTTCCAAGGCTTCAACTAATCTGCTATATGACCTCCAAAAACAGCACCGAAATACCAACTACATTTGACGCACTGTTCAAACATCTTTTATCCCCTGCAGAGGTACTACGAATCAAAGGCAAACCCCTCTACAGCCTACCAAAAGACACTGAACTAATTTGAAACACACTCTAATTAGAAAAATGCAACTGCAAAAGTTCTTCCTGCGAAACATTTGAACACTGGTAGAGCTTTGAATCAAGTTCCTTAGAGTTCCGAGGAATAAAAAATTAGATATTGTTACTCATGATTATTATTGTTTCTAACTCAGCAGACGTAATATATTAACGTTCTCTCGTATCTATATTCATATCGACAAAGTACTTGTAACAACAATTTTTCTTTTTTAGTTATACTAGAATCCAAGGAAGACCCGAACGACCCTATAGCGATGAAGAAGTCAAGAACGGCCTATAAAGCCTGTACAAATGTAAAATACTCCGACCAACTAAACGTTCCCGAACTGGCAGTGCTTGAAGACAGCGGGACCTGGCCCTTAATTGCCGTGTCACCAGAAGCTGATCCTGAATTTTCCTGGAACACTATTGGAGATTTGATCGCTTCGTACGGAGTGCCTCTATTCTTCAACATCGATGTTATGCCCAACCTCAGCAATGCCAGTGAAAATATTATATACGTAAGTATGCCGCACGATTCTCATTGAAGACCTCCTTTGCATTTAAGAAAAACAGGGTTGACCTAAATTAATCTCATTTGACAGATAAGCCGTGACCGCATTTTGATCCCATCGATTCATCCCCCTATTGAGGACAACAGCGCAGACTTTCTAAACTCCAAAGCTTCCATGAAACGGGGAGTACATCCCTTTGAAACATTTCTTGCGAGGGTTGCTTTCGATCTACGCGACTTGACCGGATCTTTTAAGGCAGACACCTTAATTAGAAGAGAGGTTGCAGGTATATTCGAGTTTATGAAGGTCATTCAAAAAGGAGGTGTAAGTTGCAAAATGCTTTTCGTTGTGTTAACATACCTTACATTTATGATTGCTTCAGATCAAGGATGATGACAAGTACAACGCCACATCCGCAACCATGACTGTGGAAGAGCTTCGAGAGTTGATGCAGATGGAATTTGGGCAAGAAATACAAGCAAGTATTGCTATTAAGTTACCGAATTTATTAATAGCATGGATTTAATATTTGTAGTTGGACTGGTTAGAGTATTTCAACCACGTTTTTGGAAAATCTGGAGTCAAGGTTGAGCCCAATGACAAAGTTTTAGTTATGGACATGTCGCTTTTCTATGGGGTGTTGAATTTAATCAGACATACTAAGGACAGAATGCTGAAAAATTTTGCTATGACACGAATTTTCACCTATACGGCGCCGGACAGCAATACCAAAATCAGAGAGGCTTACGACCAATTTCGTGTTGATATGGGTGATATGATTTTTTCAAGGTAGCGCGCCATTACACAACTATAAGTAGCAAATATAAAATTCCTCCATTATAGTGATGATACAGTTCATAATAGTCACTAATTATATATATTTCATGGGGTAGTCATCAGCAGCATATCTAAAATTTATATAAATATTTGAAAGTGGTATAATAGATAGCATTACTAATACTTCAAGTACCATACCATGGTTTTAATTCTTGTCATTAAAATACAGTTGCTTAGTTTTATTTATATTCTTCTTTAATAAACATCATGACTTGTCCCTGAGGATGTTCCTTATAGTTTAAACTGAGAATATCTGCTCCACTTTTCAAAGTATTTTCCAAATCAATATATCTTATTACATCGACAGGGAATCATTGTCATTATACGTTTTGTCGACAGATCCGAATATTGCGTCAGAAAACTCCTCGATTATCCAAACGGCATAGGACTAAGCATGGCCTTGACCTATGAATATAAGGAGAAGCACTTCGACAAAAACAAGATCAAAGGCGTTAGTTGGTCTTTAACAATATATTTTAATTGTTCTTAATAAATAATCGTTTCAGGCAGCTGAAATGATAGAGGATTTGTACGTAGCATTCGACGACATCCTTAATGAATCTGACTGGTTGGACGAGCCAACCAGGGAGCAGGCTTTGTTGAAGGCCGACCAGATGATAACGCTCTTGGCTTACCCTAATTTCGTTGAAGACCAGAAACTACTGGACAAGTACTACGAGAATGTGAGGATCTGCTCCTGGGACCATTTTGGAAACTCGCAGAGACTGAGGGCTTTTCGCCTGGCTTCAAACCTGGCCCTTTTGGGAAAACCTAGAGATAGGGAAGTGTAAGTTTTGAATTTTCATTGTTGAGGATGCCAATGGGTAATAGCTGTCCCACTTGTTGCAGATGGCAGATATCACCGCTTGTAACCAATGCATATTATAATGCTCAGAACAACAGGATCTGTAAGTGTAATTACTGCACCTATTGCATCATTAATATAACCTCTTTTTTAGTATTCCCTGTCAGTATGTTAAATTCACTGTTCTTCACGGGAAATGTCAGGTAATTTCTAATTGAGTACACTTGAAAATTATTATGAGACTTTTCTTTAGCCCTGTAGACTATGGTCGAATAGGAAGCATTATTGGGCATGAAATAACGCACGGCTTTGACAACCAAGGAATGTCATACAATGGAGAAGGCACTGTTTCGCTGTGGTGGACTGCTCAGACCTACGCTGAATTTATAAAGCGAACAGCTTGTTTTGAGGAACAGTATGGAAAGTATTATCTAAAAGAGATAGATGAATATGTAGGTATTCCAACAAGTCATTCGTGACTAATAGGTTTGAATGGAATCTAGTGACTTATATAATATATGAGATTTTTCAAGGTAAATCCTACCACAACACTAAGAGAGAACATTGCTGATAATGGTGGACTGCGTGAAGCATTTAAGGCTTTCCAGAAGCTCAGACAGAGAGACACAGTTCAATCTACAGAAGAATATACTCCTGAACAACTATTCTTTATTGGCTTTGGAACTGTAAGTAAAAATCTGAAAGGAATTATATATATTATATATTAGAACTAGTGAAGTACTAGAGGACTATCAATCTCATGAATTAATGAAGCATCATCTGCTGTTACCCTTTTTCACTTCTAAATATCCAGCTGATCAAAGCATTCTTGTACTTTTGCGCGTCATCTTCTCAATGATTTTTGTTTTCTATATGCTGCTGTTCTTGTAGTTTCTAGGACTTTTCAGGAACACCACGTTAAAAAGAGTATTTTGGTACTTTAGCAAAATTATACGCAAAGTATCCTTGTATATATGAGGAAGAAGGATTACAGAAGTATTAAGGCCTTCGTTTGATTAATCAGCCTCTGCGTGTTCTTCCAATTTGCTATAGCTCATTTCTACTTCTTAATATCTAGCTGATCAAAGCACATCTTCTCCTTAAGCTTTGTTTTTTATGCTGCTGTCCACGTAGTTTCTAGAACTTTTCAGGGGTATAATAATGTTGAATAATAATATATTTTGGTACTTCAATAAATTTATACACAAAGTGCATCTATGGCATGGACTATTGGACTACCAAACCTTTCGTTTGAATAATCAGCTGCTGCTTTTTTCTCCAATTTGTTGCAGCTCCTTTGCACTTCTTAATATATCCTTGATCTAAGCATTCTTGTCCTTCTTTGTATCAGCTTCTTCTTCATCCTTATCTTCTTTATGCTTCTGTTCTCGGAATTTCTGGAACTTTTCAGGGGTAGAACGTTGGAAAGAAAGATATTTGGCACTTTAACCAAATTATAAGCAAAGTAACCCTCCATATACGGAACTAAGGAAAGACTATAGGACTATCAAGCTCTTCGTTCGATTAATAGTGCTCTGTTTCTTCTTCCAATTTGCTGTAGCTCCAGTGTACTTCTTAATATATACCCGATCTAAGCATTTTTGTACTTTATGCGGCTGTTTTCGAAGTTCCTTGAACTTTTCCGGGTTATAGAGTTGAAAAGAGACATTTTGGTACTTTAACAAAATTATACACAAAGTAGTATTGTTTATATGGGAACTAAATAAGGACTACAAGGCTACTAAACCCTTCATTTTATTAATCATCATGAACTTTTTCTTCCAATTTGTTGTGGCTCCTTTCCACTTCTTAACATCTAATTGATCGAAGCAATATTGTACTTCCTCTTATCATCTGCTTCTTGCTCTTTGTCTTTTTTATGCTGTTTTCCCGTGCTTTCTAGAACTTTCCGGAGTTATAACTTTGAGAGAGGTTATTTAGTACTGTAACAGAATTATACGCAAAGGTGCCTTGTATATTTGAGAACTACGAAAGGACTATAGAACTACCAAGCCCTTCGTTTGATTAATCATCCTCTGCCTGTTCTTCCAATTTGCCATAGCTCCTTTCCATTTCTTAATATCTACTTGATGAAAACATTCTTGTCCTTCTTCTTAATCTTTTTCTTCTTTATGCTACTGTTCTCGCAATTTATATAATTTTTCAGGGATATAACGTTGAAAATAGAGATTATTTGGTACTGCAACAGTATTATGCTCAAAGTAGTCTTGCATATATGGGAACTAAGAAAGGGTTACAGGACTGCTTCATTTGATTAAACAGCCTCTGCTTGTTCTTCCTATTTGCTGTAGCTCTTTTTCACTTGTTAATATCTACTTTGAATCATCTTCTCCTTGATCTTTGCTTTCTCTATGCAGTAATTTTTGTAGTTTTTAAAACTCTTATGTGAGTACACCTTTAAAAAGAGATGATAACTATACAAGTACTATAGGGTTACTAAGCCCATAATTTGAGTAAACATATCCTGCTTGTTCTTTTCCACTTTTTAATATCTAGCTGATTTAATAACTATTCTCTGTTTTCTTATGATCTTTTGCTTGATCTTCATGTTTTTAATGCTGTTGTTCTCGTAGTTTATAAAATTCACCAGGTTAATTCAGTTGAGAAGAGGAAGATATAGGTGCTTCAACAGTATACAGTATAGCTTTGGATATAGAAGTACCTAAGCACTACACGACTACTATGTAAACGGGACTAAGAGGTTTGAGTTACACTTGTAATGACTGTTTAGCACTTCCAGCATATCACCACATAATCGTCTTACACTTAGCGTTTGGAGAATTAGTTCGTCTAAGCGATTTTCATAAAGTGTTGTTTCACAGCGGTAATGTTTTGACATTTAGTGTCAGTAACGAGACACTACACCATTCTTCAACAATTTAAGATCCTGCAAAATAAAAATATACTGGGTAATTGAATTTGCAAAACGTTTGGTGTCATCTGCGAAACACGATACTACTGATTTGAAGTCCAAGATAAAAAATATAAATGTTACAAAGTAAAGGTCCTAAACCAGATCCTTGAGGAACTCTGCTTAAAATTGGTAAAAATTCCGAACAGCTGTTACCAATTCTCACACGAAATTTTCTATCTTTAAGAAAGTCTGATAACCGTTTTAGTAAGTTGGCTCGTATTCCTAAATGTTCAAGTTTTCCCAAGAGTCGTTCTATTAACAGAAAATGAAATCATGTTTAATAATGATTTTTTAAATGTGGTACCTAGTACATTCTAGGAATTGTACTGCAGATCTAACACGCCCATGAGTTGATTAATTATTCTTTGTCAGTTCTCTTTGCACCATGTTCTCCTTTATACCTATAGAACGGTATAAAGAGAGAACTGAAACAAGCTTTATAACTGATTTTTTTCAGATGTGGTGCTCCCAACAGACGGACGAGTATTTGAAAAACAAAATACAAAATACCTCCCATGCCCCTTCAAGATACAGGGTGATCGGATCGGTGTCCAACAATGCGGAGTTTGCAGAAGCCTTTAACTGCCCTGTTGGAAGCAATATGAATCCTAAGGACAAATGTATTTTATGGTAGATTAAGACTGTAAAACTAATAGTTTGAAATTATTAAGCAAATAAAAGAGTGACTGCCAGGTTAGAAATACGTAATCGTGTTTGAATTGAAGGTCAATTTTACCTTAAGTTAAACTAAAATTCAACTAGTTGCTATTTATTAAGCTACTTATGTATGGAGTTTGATTGAAACCGGTTCGCTTGTCGTAGCGTACGTTTATATAACTTCCATGAATTGAGCGACTAAACAGACACTAATATAATACTACTCAATTAGTACGTTGTATAATGATGTAACAATATTACTTTTTAGCGATTTTGTACAATGAAATAGTAAAACGTTTGGTAGCGTTAAGAAATTAGAGCTTCGCATTCTATGTTGAATGATATTTAATATCCCTGATGATATTTATTGACTTAGTAGACACAACTACTAGACAATGTATTGCATCCTTCTATAACAAATAGAACTTGCTTTTTCTGTTAGTTACGTAGTGATATAACTTGAAAGTTCTTCTATACACCAAATTTTTGATTTCATCTATAAATAAAATTTCAAGTAGCAGCTTGTATGTATAATAATTACATCAAATCATTGCAAATGCACGATACTGATCTCAAAGACTTTTAGAGAGACACCTCTCTTAATTCACTCAAAGTGAGAATGCTTTCGCAGTCCCACATAATCATTCAAAAATAACTGCAAACAAAGATGGCTGCAGTAGCAGCACTTCGCTTACCCAAATTTTGAAAATGAAGGGCTTCCACATTTTAATTCGCCACTCACACAAGAAGACAGGTTAGGCGTAATTTATGTTTAGGATAGTGAAAGCTGAAATGTAAAACAAGATAGATAAAATAGAAAATTGCGAAGAGCAATGCTAGACGAAGGCAACAGAAGAGAAAAGATAGTATCACGAAATGGTAAACTCAAAAATCAGTGTATTAAAAAATAAAGTGCAATAGTACAGAGCAGAGCACTGACAATAATTAATAAATAACTTTTGTGTGTGCAACGCTGTCGAACAATTTTAATTATTAAGGTTAAAGACAATAATTTAGATTTAAGAAAATTGTAAATATTAATTATGTACTTAAATTTACTTTCATTTGTAACCTTTCATTATCAGAATTAATTTCCATTAACATAAGAAAATCAACAGTAACTTAGCAACCTGATGCTATTTTGTTTAAACGAGGCGAACAATTGAATTAATCTTTATTTGAAGTTTGTCGAATTTGTGCTCGATATTTAACTACAATTTTAAAATAA
Organism: Agriotes lineatus; assembly: GCA_940337035.1. Lineage (NCBI taxonomy): Eukaryota > Metazoa > Arthropoda > Insecta > Coleoptera > Elateridae > Agriotes > Agriotes lineatus. The sequence goes on along the minus strand of OW679203.1, from coordinate 17,150,070 downwards.
TAAACAAGCATTTTACCAGTTAAAAAGTATTTCATTTTATTGTGCCCATCTCAGAGTACCTGTGACAATGTTTGTGAAAGTTTCCGCCACATTAAAATATAAAATTTCCCTATCCCATCTGCGGCTGAGGTTCGGCAGCGAGCATATAAAAATTCCGAAGTTCAATTACGAGCATATTAGTCATTGGGGCCCAGGGATCGGCGCTGCAAGTGATCAACATAGTCTGCAAGAACGTCCCAACCAACGTCTGCACCTGGGGGAGCAACTCCAGCAGAGATATTCCGACAGCGTCGCTTCCGAGCATCTTCGTTCCAGCTCGACCAGAATTTTAAAAGGTAGGCCTGCCTGCGATTTCAGGGTTAGGTTTGGGGAAATGCATCAAACGACTAGATAAAACCTTCCCTGAGTGGCCTAGCTTTTCCTCAAGGGCCCAGTTGCTTCTTGTTTTTCGAAAATCGAGTGGCGTCAGTAGATTGTGCCGGGTTTGGCGAGAATCCAAGCGTTCATAAACAATTGAAAGAATTGGCGTACCTTCTACGTCAGAACAAGGAAGAGGGGGTGACGTCATCCTAAAAAACAAGCAAGGGGATGTGTTTTATTAGTACGCGAAGCGCACTAGCGACATTTTTTGTCATCTGTCAGATGGCAATTATATGATCTACTAAGAACCCCCAATGAACAATTTTCATCACTAGAAGTAACTGCTAAGTTTTATAAGGGTGTTATTAAAGTTGTGAGTTTATATTGGAGGTTTATAAGGTTACTAAATGGTTGCGAAGTTTTAAAGTGGGTATGTAATAGATATTAACGATACAAGTTTGATTATGAGCGTCTTAACGACACGAGTTTGATTGTCAAAAACGAGGCGGTGAGCCGAGTTTTGCGGAAATCACACGAGTCTCGTTAAGTGCCATAAGCAAACGTATATTGTTCAATATTTTACCTTCATCAATAAATTCTGGTACAATGTATTTCTTTATGCAAAAAGAGTGCGGTAATACTTATTACCGCTCTGAGTGCGGTAATATCTACCCATTGCCGCACTGAGTGCGGTAATGAAGCTCTTAACGATACTAAAATTAATTTGGTTAAGAGTCTATAACAACACTGATGAAGATAGAGTTACTAAAAGACCCAAGAGCTTTAGGTTTTATAAAGTGGCAACAGAAACGTTTCCATCACCAACTTAAATCACTTATAGTAACGGTTACTATAGGTTATATAATGAGGTTTTATAATAGTGGTAGTTACCAATTTATAAAACCAATAGTGTTCAGTTCTCATATAGGTGTCTGCTGTGTTAAATATAAAAAATCTTACTGTCCCCATAGTAGTAGCAGTTACCTTTATAAAACTTGGGCATTATTTGTGTTCAAAAACAATAAAACTAAGTTGAAAAAAGTAAAATACAGTAGTACTTTTCGCCGAAAAATTAAACGAAATTTGTGTTAAATCCTGCATTCTGTACCATCAGTATCTAATTTATAGGTTATGGCGCGGAATAATATTTGAGGTTATGATCCTTGCAGACTTTCATAAACTTGGAAGTTATATAATGAGCCTTGTAGTGACGGCTCTTACTTTAGGAGATTATCATCACCAGTGGTAATGAACGTTACCATAAGTTATATAATAACACTTCGGGTAACCTTAAACACTCTAAAAAGTTATATAACTACACTTTAACGCCGTAATGTTACCCAAATTTATATAAAGGTTTCGGTGTATTTATAAGCACACCAGAAGTTACATATTGGTTTTATAATGTTCCCTTGGCTCTTTTATTTCTACATCAGCCATATTTTTGGTGCATTTTTGGACACCATATTGGTATTGTTTAGAAAAATGTAGAATAACACATTCAAAATTCAATATCCACAGCATAATAATGCATTTTTCTTCAAGACTCGACTTGGTAAATTATTCTGTATGCATTTTTATGATGAAGTGATAAATTTCAGAAACATGCAAAATTTATGTTTTTTACTGAAAATCTAAAATATTTGTTTATTGGTGGCGCTTTAAGTTTCTATAGGTACAAATGCAAATTATACAGTCCAGAAGGAATTGCCGTAAAATTTTAGCCATGATAACTGTCCTAAAATCTCTTTATCAGTAAATATTTTTTTGTATATAGTAGAAGGAATTGAAGGAAAAGAAGACCTCATGTTGGAACACAAAGTTATACCTACTTAATAATTTACTTAACTACACATAAACAGAAGTATAGAGGATATTGCTAAGCGCAAGAGCAAGCAGGATGTCCAATACACTGATAAGGTTGCCTAAACGTTCTTGTTACCATTATAAAGAATGTTTATAAAGGTTGCGGAAACCTATAAGAGCCTATAAGAGGTTATATAATGGTAGCAGTTACATCTCTAACACTTGTTCTTATAAAACTTAGAGTTATATAAGGGTACCAAACAGTGGCCACGGTAACCCTTTTAAGCTCTTTAAGACGTATATAGTGGTAACAGAGAGGTTGTCAGCAACAATGTATATTACCAAATGCTTTATAAGTTGGTGGCGGTGATATTTAGAGAACCTTTATAAAACAAAAATTGTTCATTGGGCCGTGCATTAGAGCTACGGATTTTATGATTATAACATAGAGTACATTTCTGATCCCACCCTGAGCAAAGTTCGTGTTTTGCCGAGAGCTAGCTTGATTTGATATTGTAGTTAGATAAAAATAGAAAGAAGGCATTCAACCATTTTATTGGAGTAACTAATTATTACATTTCATTTTTAACCAGCCTATAATTTATGACAGGCAAGTTTGCGCACAGTATTAAAATTTTAAATGTGTGCGATTTATAAATTGCTCAAAATTTAACTTATTAAGATATTTATTTAATATTACAAACACACGTAGCATTGCAATATTTAAACCTTAGGATTCATACTATTCTCTAAGCTTTTGCGTCATGTAAACTGCGCATCTTTTATCAGCGGCAATAACGGCTGGGCAATCAGCAAATAACAACGTATATAGGAGAAGTCACCGATCTGTATCTTCATGTACATTCTTTAGTTCATGTTGTAAGAACCTATGATACATATTTTACAAAGAGTAGGTGGCATACAACATCCTTATAGTAAACCCTTCGTAGTTTGCGAACTATACGTAACTGATATATGGAATTTGATTGTAATTAATTTTTCACCAAAAAGGCACTGATCAGATCCAGATTCGGCACGTTCATTATCTTCATAGTTGTTTTGTGCTCTAATATAATGCAGTCTATGATCGATCTAAGTTTTCTAGTTTCCTAAGTCCAGGTATATTACTATATATATTTATATATTTAGTATATTATAGAGAAGGTTATACTGACTACCCTGTCTTCATTATCACATACATTTCGTTTTTCAGAACTCCCAAGGAGCATATACCGCAATTATCACTAGAGCTATTTCTTTCTTTACTTTTCGATTTAACTCCTAATATGCTTTCATCTACGTAGCAGCAATAATATATGCCTTTCTTATACATTTTTATGAATCTGCCTTGATTGTCTTCAACTTAACTACTCCATTAAATACATACATCTTTTTCTTCACTTTTTTTTTGCATTCATGACGTCACATATATCTATGTATACTCTGTTCACTATGGTCCCCGATTGTCACAAATGACGTTTTATGGCAGCATTGTTGAATTTCTATTGGTTTTTTGTTACTACTAGGTTGGACAACGTGGGTGCCAGATTTTTGACGAGGTTGGGAAGTTTTCCGGAGTTTTCCTACTTGATCATAATCGAAATTTGATAGAAGAGGCTAACCGATGATAATAAAAAGTGTAACTTCAACTACGGTCTCAATAATACATATTCAAAAACTGTTTTGCATTTTGTATAAAAAAATTGACAAAGATATATTTTATTCCGGCATTGGTTTTCTCTGGTAGATGGGCATTGAGTGATGTATTTCTATCCCTTACGTCAATGATCCGATTTCATTAAACATTATGAGTTCTAAGAGGACCTTCCCTCGAAAATAAGATGATAATGCTGGTTGTAGTGTAAATGGTAAAGTGAAAAAGTAAAAAATATTAGGAGAACTGCAATATGCTGTATACTTGTCGAAGTAAGTACCGTATTAACAAATGTAGCATAATTATTTATGATAATTTGAAGAACCCTATATCTAATACTTGAATATATTCTAGAAGTTTCAGAATGGTTTGTTATGGGCGAAAATCAAATTACGATATGAACACTTTGTTACCAAGAGAAATTTATAATTACGACATAATCGGAAAAATACAAGGATCGTTTACCCCAACTACTTTACGATCTCCCTTAACAAAGGTTGCCAGCTAACTCGTCGCGAAGGGCGAAGTTAACTTCGTAAATTGTTAATTAGGGCAACGACCTATAAATCTGAATGAAGACGCATTGGCGTATTTAAAAACACAATTTGACAGTTCGTCTTCCTCTGCTATGTCGAAGAAAATGCCAGTCCTCTGTGGCAATCTAAGACCGAAGATTTAGCTTGGGGGCTTGAAAAAAACACCATCCCTTTGACGCCCTGAATATCTCGCGTCTTAGCCAAGAGCTAATCTAATATTCCAATATTTGTGGGTGGATCTTTCTGATATTTATCAGAAACGCTTAAGCCCACCACCACCGGCATAAAGTAATTATTTCATGTAGTCTGACGTGGAGAAAATATATTTGTAGGATTCTTCTTTCTCCTCTATGAGCGGATTCAGGCTCCTTTCTTCTTCATAAATCTATTATAGTTGGGTGTCTCTTGAAAGTTCCTATAGCAATTTCTATACGAGAAACGTAATGCCCTAGATTGTCCATAGAATCCGTTAAGATGGTGACATCGCGTGAGGAACGTATGCTTTTTCTTACCACTTTCATACTCCTGTATGGGGTCCAGGCCAGCGGTTATTGGAGCCGTGGAAACACAAACATATCAAGCGCGTTCGTATTAGTTAAGTTATCAGCTATTAACTTTTAAATTTTTAGGTTGACCATAATATACTATTTCATGTCATGTTTTTATTGTAATAAGGTTTAGTTTAATAGCTTAACAATTTGTTAGATTATTTTCGACCTCTTTCGTTTTGCTCAAAATTACGTTGAGTTGATGCCCTTTAATAGGTTTTTTTGTCTTGATAAATTTCTGAAGACGGCCCTGCTTAAAGTTCAACCCTGGATCTTAAAGCTACATGTTAAATTCCATTTGGCCCAAATAATAATGCGTTCACGATCCGTAGATTTTGTCCCGTAAACAGCCTTTGGAAGCACGTAGTTTATTAAAAGCATTCCCGTCCAGATTAGATTTCGTCGAATTGTGTCCGTGAATTCATTCTTTGGTTTGCATTATTGATAACCCAGGCTAACGCTAAGTTTTGTGTATTGCTTTTTGTTGGTCTCTGTAACTTGATATTTAAGCCCTTGAATTTTAATCCGATACGCAGTAGCTTTCGTTCATTGTGTGAAACTTTCCTTTAAGCCTTATCACCCCAAGCGGGACTTCTAGGAAATTTTGTAGCCAAATTTTGCTAAGTCGGCAATTGCATCACCCGTTGAAGGCTTTCGTTGTTTGCATTTTCTCGCCTACGCTTTTACGTCCAGGTTTGGGACTATTGAAATAAAGTTTGATAAACCCTTAGTTAACCGTGCATGTGGGATTATTAATTTTGGAGTTCAAAACTTTCTTCCGTTACGTTGTTCTTAAGCCCTGTGCATTTGAAATAAGGAATCAGTATCCGACACTTACAGAAGTCAGTTGTGTAAAGTTTTGCACCGCCCGGCCTTCGGAAGCCGGGGGTTGCGCTGATTTGCGGAGAGTAGTTTTTGAGAACCTTGTGAAGCAACTAATGGTGTTCTTGTGGATTTTTGAAATGAAAAATCTGTACCCAGCACTTGAGTAAACTAGAGGTGGTGTTTTTTCGCACCCCCGGTTCGCAGCTTGTGCCGCGAATCGGGGGGGGGGGGGGACTTTTGCTAACATTTGGTGATTAACATGGTGAATCCTTTTTGGCTTTTGTGCGAACTTTTCGAGTGCCTTTGGGGCACGTTAATGGCGAGTGCAGTTAAACCCGAATCTTCGAAGTGAACATTAATTCTGGTGTGTCTTTGAAAATGCGCGGTGGGCAGAGGAAGTGTATTTAACCGACGTTGTTAATGAAGGGCCGATTTTCGTTTCCTACAGTTGGTCTCCGGGGAGACTTTTGGCACTCTTTGCCGATTTGATCAGAAACGATATCTGATGAGCCTCAACTAACTTTTTTCCCTGTTAAGTCGGGAAAAAACCATTGCGTAATGCATATCTGTGTCAACGTCGGGTTTAATTAAAGGAAGGGCCCCCGCGCCATATAGTGTTGTTTGCTGTCACTTCGTTGATTGACGTTTGCTGCCGATTGTCTTCAATCCCTCGAGTTTCTGCTCCACCTGTTGCCTCTTCTGGAGAATTCGCTACACATCTGGCACGTTTTACCAGGCCTCCACGAGGACGAGTTTATCTGCATCTAACACTGCATGCTTCAACTCAGGTAGGCGCCTTGTATTGTACCAATTAAATAATGATGCCTAACTTAAGGTGCAATTTTATATTTTATTGTGCGTCAGTGCTTATAAACGTTGCGTACGTCCGCTAGGACTTATGATCTGTCTCAGTTAATGTTTACCAGGGGCTTTACTCCTGGCGTCCATTTTATGTCACTTGTTTTGGATAATATTGTGCTTTTTTTGTGTCTTTGTAACTAGCCCTTAAGATATATTTTGGTTTTCGTGGGGCCCCCTTTCATATTCACGTAGGATATCTTATTACTAAATTTAAACTCACCTCCGGGTGTTTGTTTTAATGTACCGATTTGTGTAAACTGTCATTTGTTCCTTTAAATAATAAACTTGTTAAAGTCAGTTCATTCTTTTTATAAATTTTGAAACCCCTTCTGGGTCATTAACTAATCCAGTGTGGCAAAGGCCAAGTGTAATTAATTTTGTGAAGTTAAAGCATGCTCTTTTGATTAAGCGAGCCCCGAGATTTGGGCCAGTCAGTGTTCTTTTGTTATTCTTTAGTGACGGTGGCCTTGAAGGTAAGTGATTTAACGACAAGGTCACCCGGCTACTCGAAGGAGGCTTGGTAACCAACAGGCTGAGGTGTTCAGCAACGTACCTGGACGACTTCTACATAGGCTACGTGTATTGTTCTTGGTTCTAGACACGTTAACCATCCCTAATCAGAACCAAGTGGCGCTCAGGCATTTCTTTTTCTGTTAAGCAAGCTTTAGGGTAAGTACCCCGTCGGTTTTCCATTTAAGTCTTCGAACTACCCCTTCCCGACTGAGCTAAGTGCGAGTAACCGGAGCAACAACATCTGCTCCGACAAATTAAGATCTGTGATTTCTAGGGAAAGCCGGCGAACCCTGTAGTTTGTACCCGAGTTTGGACAATCAATACGACCTATGTCGATCTGATGAATTAATACCGTAACAAATTGAATTCCTGCGTCTTTTTGCTAGCTTTTACGAATGTGATGTAGCTTAAATATCTATTGTAATAATCGCTTTGCAAATTTGCAACTTTTAATTCTTTAAGACGATTTCCGCAGTTCTGATTTTGGCCGCCACTTCTTCAACCAAAACTTGTAGACTGAACAAAGCTTTCCTGGTTGCATGACATGAATCTGAAATGCTCTCCCAAGACTTCATGTTCACTTTATTTTTTATTCTGTTATGAATAAGTCGGAGAACGATGTTCAAGGCATGGCTCATCAAATTAATTAATCGAAAATAATTGCATTGATAGTGGTCGGCTCGCTTAGGAATAAGAGGTTTCCAGCCAATCAGTGGGGATTTTTGCTGAATCGTACATTAAGTTGAGGAGTCTACCTAAGAGATCTATGATAGTTTTATTATTTTAATTTTCAGGTATAACTATGTTATGTAGTATGGGACTCATTATTGCTACTATTAAATTTTGCAGTCCATCTCTTAATTCATTCGAGAAGTTATTTATGACCTCACTTAAAGCGGTTGAACGCCGCCACTCGTTTTGGGCCAATGGGAAGGGAATACATTTATTTCTCCACGCCTCAAACTTTTTTCTACGCGAACAATGCTGTAAACTAGAGAACGAGTGTTGAGTCAGGATGCATAGTGACAGTTTCCGTTGATGTGCGATGTGATTCGCCATTTTGGGAGCATTTTACGGCCCCGGTATCAGCCTACGGCTATTCCAGAATCTAAACAACTTCGCACGCTTAAATTATTTGTAAGTTCCGTTCACGTCTTGTTGGCGGATCATATACGTTCATTTTCGACTTCGTATCCGATTCAGTAAGCACTTTTTTGGGTCTCGTCTTTTTCGACGAAAACTTGCAACGCCTTGGTTTTTGTCTAGTACAATCAATTTCTACTGCAATCAAAGCTAAGTGTATCTGCCTCACTGTGTAATAATATTGCATATTGTAAGAACCGACTGCTTGACGAACATAAATTCTGAACGCATCCACATCTGGGTGTGCTAGTCGCTATTTGGAAACTGTGGCTGATCAGGCGAAATATGCACTGGTTTTTTTTCGAGAATTTTGCACTTTTACTTTAGTTCCGTGATTGAGGATGTTTTTTGGGGTTCCCTATTAAAGTCGTTTGCGGGGCGCATCGGTAAACAGAAGTACATTTGTAGTTATGAATACAATTAATTGGCTGCGCTTGACTGTTCGATACAGGATCTGCATTCTATTTTGGAAGTAAAAGTCACAACTCAAAATCTGAAGATGAGTGCTGAATATGTGGTATGACGTTCGGACGTTATGTCTAGGCCTTTTCGTTCTCCTTTCCTATTTCTCGAGTAACCCCTACGTTTTCTACGTGGGACGTCGAGGGAGCAATGTTTAGGTGTTCCATCTGTAGTAGCGTGTCTTACGCTAGAGAAATTCCAACACTTGGTGAACTCACTCGCTTTACCTTGATTTGGTAAAATGGTGAACAAATTCATTTTGTACTAGTTACCACTTGCAAGAATAGTAAACGGGTATAATTTCATTATTAAGCGCACTATCTGACGCTTGACACAGAACTTGCTTTTTAAGCGTCTTGGAATGGCTCTACGGTGATAGCGATGCATTGCACAAATTGAGTTATTTCTATCAACTTCGCTGTATCGATTCCCCGCGTCCTATTTAGTCAGTTGCTTCTCTTAGTTTGCATAATTTTGGTATACGCTTTCCTTGGTAGTTATCAAGAACCATGTGGTAAATGCAATTCACGATCCAAAATCGCCGAGGAGCACGAGCCAGCATTAGTATGAAATAGAATGCATATCCTATTGCGCTTAGTTGCCAAGAAAAGTCCACTTCGTGTGTTTGAAAATAATTGCATTAAATACGTGTCACATAAAATGTTTAACTAATATTGTGACATTTATCTTTCGAATGGAAAGAGTACACCTAATATGTTTAAAAAGTTCGAAAAACATCTGAGGGAAATGATATTTGTCAACTAAGTTTAGCAATTCATCGATTTCCTATTAAAAATGTAGGAAATCCAACGCACTCTCATTTATTCAGTAACTTTACAATTAAAGAAATAAGGTCAAGAAGAAAATATATTATTACCAATTTTTTAATATGCCATTACTCCTTAAACTGTAATTGTAGGTATAAATACATTTTAAATTTTAATATTTGCCAGTATGGCGTTATTAGTTACGCCAATAAAAGCTATTTGTGCAACAAGTGCTAAAAGTGGATATTTATACACGAGACATGAAAATTATGAAACGAAGCCGAAGGCTGAGTTTCATAACATGCCTCGTGCAAACACTTTTAGCACGAGTTTGCACAATATTTTTTCTACGGCCTTAAATTTACTGTTATTAATCCATAAATGTCGATTTAACTAACGTTTGCGTTTATGACAGTTATAATTTATGTCATAATAAAGAGATGCCTTGAATAGCAGGTGAATGTTTCTGCAGCCAGTAGCTGTCAAAGTCACTTATCAAAGGTAATTATAATATGCTTCAATTATTTAAAAAACACTTTACCTCGAACGAAAGAAGTAACTAGAATAACTTTATAACATCACTACTACCAGTTGAAAATTCTAAATTTCACACCAGCTGTTTACTTTTATCACATGGGCTAAAAGTAAACAGCTGATTTCACATTTAACACGTTAAATTATAAAACGTCACATTTAGTGAAAAAAGCTATAAAAGGCCTACTTTCAGTAGTAGTGGTAAAACGACTGTTTAATAACACGTTTTTATTAGTTTACGTTGTCAGTAGCAACCTGCTCAAAAGATCTCATTAGGCAAATCGTCAGTAGCAACGTGTTTTAAAATTTTGAACCACCAAAATTATTACTGTTGCTAGTATTCCTAATTTACATTTAAATATTTTTCTTATATTTACCGTGTTTTCTAGATTCTATCGTAGATAAAATATTGTACAACACATCCGTAAATCATCTTTAGACATTCGCGGGGCTTAAAACGCTCGCCCACGCGTGTTTTAATTCTGCCGCACTCGCGACTAGCTTTACGCACTTCACTATTTTAGTACACAAAAATGATAAAAGGGTTGTCAAAACAAATTATGAAGTTAAGTGAAACAAAACGTTAAGCCGCAGGGATTGTCGATTAGGTATCAGAAATTACTTTTTCTACGGTCACCTCTAAAACTGACTATTAATAGTTCACTGTCAATGCGAAAAGTTAGTGATTCACACATTTTTCCCTAGTAACCATTTTAACATCGCAACCACGTAAACAATGTCTAATGAAATAATCACGTGACTTAATTTTACTTTACGCACCGCCATGGCTACCTGATTATTATTGTAATTCCTCACTTTTCTGGAACTGTCAAAAATTATTGGCAATTATATCATGGCGCGTCCATAATCACGGAACAGTTTGATTGAGTTTGTAAGTTTTTTTGAAGTTGAAGATGGAATCTGAAGCTAAGATATTTATTTATTTTCCTAAAACGTCTCGTGTTGCACTAAAATTCCACTTATTTATACAGTACAAGTACATAGTGTGTTACACAGTGTCAGTGATGTATTTCTGGATGCCTGTTATAAAGAAATTTGAATTATTTAACAATTTTGTCATTTATTTAGGACCGTAAAAAATGTTGTATGTATTTCGAGTGTAAAGCCATTTTAGTGTTCGGTTGCTTCTTCGCGCCTCGCTACCGCTCGTCACGAAACTCGCATCCTCACGCCAAAATGGCTCTCTTTACACACCAAATACATAAATTACTATTTCCGGTATACAATAAGATTTTCGCGTCACCTGCACTTTTAGATGTTTGCTAATACTGCTTTGATTGGCGATAATTCAAGACAATGCAAACACTTTCATTGTTGTTGGATTAAAGGGGATTATGTTTAAGTTTTTTTATTGATATTTTTATCACAGGATTAAAGTTTCAATCTCTGTTGGAATCAACATTCCTCGGAAATCTATTGAAAATGCAAATATGTGGTGATAATTAATTTGTACAAGGATTACGCTAATCCCCACTTTATATAGCAGCTGATTAGAGATAATGCGGTAAATCTTATCACATCAGTCTTGAAATAGGGACTTGGGATATAATAAAAATAGTCTTAAAATCGCAATCACATCGTATGTTTTTGAAAATAGGAGTAGCTAATTGCAATGATTTTCCTGAAAGTTTTAATTTTTATAAGCTTCAACTATGTTTGCAAAGGAAACTTCATCAGTAAGACTGGTAAGTAAATTTATTTCAACTCTTCTGTTATGAACATGTAGAATAAAGCGCTATTGTGATTCTTGTTTAAATAATTAGCGCAAAGTTAATAATTCCCGATCACGTCCTAGAGTGGTGTCAGATAAAACTTGTTTACAAAAAGTTTTTGATTGTTGGCAAGTGCAAAAAATTAGCCATGACGTTGAGCTTACTTTTGCGGTTTATGCGCTTCACATTTGAACATTTTGAAAAATAAACTAATATTGGTTGTTGCACAGCGATACCGGAGCTGGAATACCTGAACAGAAGCGTTGATCCTTGTGACGACTTTTACGAATATTCATGTGGGAATTTCAAGAACGTCAACCCAAGACCTGACAGATACCCGCTATGGGACAGTTTCATAATTCTGCAAAGCCAACTACATCATCTGATGGAAGGTAAGGTTAAACAGGTAAAGGTTCAAGGTAATTTCAATTCCCTCACCTGGGGGCGGGCTGCTATAAAAACCTTGCGTCCCTCTTCAGCCAAGAACGGGAGTTATAGGATGGGTGAGAGAAAGGAGGGTTAGAGAATGGAAGAAAGGTCGGAAAAAGTGGAAAACTACTGCCCCGGCATTCATCCCATGGAAGGTACTTTGTTTACTCAGGAAAATTACCTAAAAACTTAAATGAGAGCAGACGGTCTCGGGAATCGAACCCACGACCTCCCGAATAGTAAGTAGGTAAAGTTCTGTAAGAGCTTTGTAAGGCTTAAGCTTTAAGGTAACGATGACACTTTATACAGCAGGACACTCCTCCTGTGGGAGGCACATAATTCTGAAAAGCGTTGTATTTAGTTGCAGAAACAAAATTCATTATATTAATTTCAAATCAGACTCAGGTGCAAATTTTTCTAAAAATCACCTAATACAATTGGATTAGTTGCCCCTTACTTGCTTGGTTTGAAGAACAAAGTTCAGACTGGTGTATCTACTTGAAACACACGTTTTTCAGATAGTCTTCAACCATAGTAAAGAATCCGATCTCATAAAGGGAAATAGTCGGAAGGACCCTTTTTTTAGTTTTTCCGGATACGAGTATAGTAGTGAATTATTAAGCTCAATTTTTCAAATATTTCCACCAATTGAAACTCATTTTAGTCAATTTTTTATGTAGTAGTTCGTATAACTATCTATCAATGTATTAGCTTTTATGCCCATAGTTGGGTAAATGGGCTTTATTGGTATTTACAAAAATACAGTAACGATGAGTATTCGAATCCCATATTCAGAACGGACGGAAAATGTTATTAAGTTATCTTTATGAATTGTAGACCGCCTGAAAGTACTTCTGGTTATTAATATCCCACAATAAGTGCTTATCACACTATAAAATATTCTACATTTTTAAATCGAAAACTTGAGTCGCCCACAACTAGTAGCTATTGCTTCATCAAGGTGTGATGCAAATCATTTAAAATACGACCTAGAACAGGTCTTGCTGTCTAATTTTGGCCATACCCAATTGTGACATACAAATTGGAGGTAGGAATACACAATTAGAAAGAGAAGACGATATAGACCGATAATCAACACTGGCCGAAATGCAGATGTACGAAAAAATGGAAGATTTTGCAAGAGACAGAATAATGTCAAATGTACTACGAAGCCAATGCTATTCAAATACGTAAATCTTGTATTAATTGAAAAGCTGGGGTGTTGTTACCGGGGAAGTCCGTTTACCACAGGCAGCAATATTAAAGAGCGCCCGCTAGCTCAGCGTGAGGGCGGAACTGAAAAAAAAGGGGCTTGCTCGCGATAGCCTAGACAGTTGTACCTGGAAAGATTCGGGGAAATGTTCGTGTTATTTAAGGGCGGTATCTGGCGTATATTGTAATGGTATAATGCCTATAGCAATTGTGGTTGCATTGCAAACGTAAGAACACTAACGGAAAATTCAAATACGCCTAGAAGTGGTATTTATTTTTATTGCAACAATAAGTCACTGGTAAACATTGATAATTACATAAGACATAATTTAATTAACAGAGGCTGGTATTTGAATGAAACAGTATCGGCAGGGTTCAGCTTATTTTTGATACTTGTGCTCGTTATGGCAAACGTATTTAATGAGCTACAGGTTAATTTTCTAACGTCAAGACATGATAGTGATTTTGCTTAAGTACGGAGGTGTTTCGAAGCGTTACAAAGGTTTTATGCAACGTTTAGTGTTTATATCATTATGCCAATAATAGATAACGCAGCTGAAGGGTTACAAAGCAGTGGAAGGAAGCACAGGAATGCAAAGAGCATGCGAAAAGCAGTCTGAAAATGATAGAAAAACTACAATACAGTGCTAAATAATTTGTGAATGGTGTTTATAAACTAAAAGTGCATATAAGAAATCAAAGTGCGGTTAAAGTGCTCCGGAGGTCAACCTTTGAAGTCTGATTCGAGAAGTGGACAGAACGTGCAGCAGCTAGGGAACACTTTGTTCGTGGTCCAGAAGCAGGTGGCGACCGCAGAAAGCGTTCCAGAAGGAAATTACAAGCTTAGCGTCACTAGGTTTTGCAGTGGACGGGCATGCATTCGTAAAGCAGGAAATAAAACAGTTGCCAGTTAGCGTCACCTATGACGTAGAAAGAAGACAAATGCAAGTTAGCTAAACAACTTGATTCGTTAAATTACATTGTTATTGTTTACCTGAAGCGTATTTATGAATTGTTGGTCGATTTGCGTTTAAATTACGCTGAATTTTTGTCTGTTCGATAAGCTCTGTCTTCCATCAATTTTTGAGACGAACTGTCACTCGTTTAAAAGTGAGCATTTGCTATACAAGGATAAATTTTATACTGTGTGCTACAACATAACCTTTTGATATTGAGGTCATTACATTATTATAACAAACATATTCGCCATCAACAAACAAGTGAGTAATAATATTATTACAATATATCAGTAAAGGAAAGGAGACATATGGGAAATATATACGTGCCCAGCTTTGAAATTTGGACCTACCTTGTCGGGTGACCTATGAAACATCATATCTGACTTCTAAATACACAGAACTGTATTGCAGACAACCAAAATCATTTCTAAGAGTTCTACATAATTTTAGTTAATTTTAATTTAAAGACTTTATTAATATGGCATTAATAAAACTCCATTTAAGCGTACACCATGGGAACAATGGTAGCAAAATATTCCTAAGAATTTTACCTGTTTGTGACGTCACACCGGGCGATAAGCAAAATGTGAAAGCATTTCACAGAAAAAAAACAATATTGATTGTTACGGTAATTTTCGACGTTAACCGCTATTTTTTTGCTTTGTTGTTATGTGATATTTTCAGATTCTGACAGGGCCCTTTGAAAGATGTAGGTTCGGTTAGTCAGCTCTGGTTACTTAAACACTCACCGGTTTGGCAAGCAAAGTATATGTTGATTAATCAAATTTGGTAGCTTAATGCCTAGCTGTTAGATTGTGTTTATTTTAACATGTTGAAGGTTGACAGCTGACATTGGTTTGGCTTATCTGAGCGAGCCTCTGCGTGGTCTCATATCGAATACTTTTTAAGACGTTTTTCTTTGGTTTTTTTTTTTGGCTTATTCCATCATTTTATTTATAAAGTTGAACATTTGGCTGCTGTGAGTGTTGGACGGTCGTTTAGTAACTTTCGTCCTACTGATCGGTTTTGGTTGCCAAGTGAACCGCGAACTAGTTAAAATAATTCCATAAATCGTAAAAGACGCTGCGTCCTACCCGTTCAGGGAATTTGGGATTTGGTGATTGCTGTTTCTTCACTACTTTTCCAATTCTTATTATTGGATTAAATAAATGGAAACTGAGAGAAACACCTTGTAGGCGGATTTAGATAAAGACGGTTGTCGTGCCGTGAACGTCTATGTTGGCAATTTGGATTTATGCAAATGAAATTTAAAATAAATTAAAGCAAGACTAGGTACATGTTTTAGAAAGAAGAGTGTTGCATACTGAGTCTGATAGCTCATTATTTCGAGATTAATGGACTTATAAAGTTCTGCGGATACTACACTGAACGTTTACCTGAATATGTTTTGGTAATATGTGCGATTAGTCACAACACGAGCTCTGTTTGGGGCATCTTTGGTCTCAGCCATGCCAAGTTTTGTGATCCTATGATTCTATTTGCTTTATTTTACATAAAATTATAATGCAATGTAGGAAACTTCAATAATGGGAAGACGGGAATTTAATTGCATTAGGGACATCGGCCGGCGATCAGTGTCGATCTTAAAAATTCTCAAACAAAACTCTAAGAAGTCGATAGTTTGAGTTATCTACCAACGGTAATGGAAACGGCTAAGCAACGTACCAACAACTCAGACAATTTTAAGGGTAAAAAATATAAGCATCTACGAAACAGTGATAGTAGCTTACACTTGTAAACTGGATTTACGACAAGTAATCAAGCCGAAGGTGCTTCTAGATAGCCACAAAGGAGCACGGGCAAAGTTCTATTTTGAAGCTGTGAGTGTTTCTGGCTAAATCAATTCAGGAGAAACGTCAAAATTAGGTAATTATTATTATTCGGGCGCCATTGGATTATGGTATTTACCACCAGAGATGATTGACATTTCCTAATCCAGAATTGAACCATCTTAGATAAGCTGATTGCTGACCTAGACCTTCACCTTTTAACGATGAACTTATTCATAAGATCACCTGTATGCAGTGGTACAAAGTACAGGCAAACACAATGTACAAACAGTACCGTACATTAAACAAACACAGGACTACAAACCAACATATCCGGCTGCAGCCGGCGATGATCGCTATGAAATTGATTATTATCTGAGCAAAATGGCCCTAAGGTGACGCCACAGTTATAGGCTATTTTTATTAAACTTATTAGGCTGGTTTCAATTCAATCTGCTATTGTCAGCAATATATGTTAATCATATTAGATTTATTTCAATTATATATACAGGTTAGCTGTAACTACTAGGAGGAAGGATATAACCAGCAGAAACTACAAGCTCTGTAGACAGTATACAGAAAACGTTGGAAATATCTGTCCAAGCTGTTAACAATACCGACTTCAAGGCACAGTAAGCTTGCACCTTAATGTAGTGAAGTTCGGAGAACTCCAGACCTGGGGCACTGGTAACTTTCGGGATGAGAAAAATACGAAAATTCTGATCTAGGGTACGAGAGAGCTTTGAAAACGTTTATCGAGAGAACAAGGAAATTAAAATTATGACCGGGGAGAGGAGAAAACTTCGAAGATGTTCGTTAGGACGATTTGGGAATTCTGACTTGGGTCATGAAAGACCCTCGAAGATGTGCGTCGAGGCGGCAGAAAGTCGAAAATTCTGACAAGAGGTACGATCTATGTTGAGAATGCACTGTTTTGCGTTTGCGAAAAATGTAACATCCACAGTCGTTTGTTGAAGTGTCGGCGTGTAATCGACCAAACTGTTTTAGTATATTCAAGTTTTTATTATTATTCTGGTTAAAATCGATTACATAACGATAAAGGCACTAAATGACTGCTTGGATGTTGATTCGTTCACACACATATATGCACTAGATAACGAGGAAGCCCACCAAATAAAAGTAATAAGCCATGAGATTTTCTCTAAATTACCACATTCGCCCCCTACCAACATTGGGAGGTTGGAGGCGTTTCTTTTTGTTCTACCTGGTAAGGTGGCCAAAATATTTTGATACAATTGGGTGATAGTTTTTCTAAAACCGATTAATTCGTTCCACTGGCTGTCCAGGGAATACATAATGTACGTCTATATATGCTCACATTTCAGTATTGTATTTTTTCTTGATTGTCCAGAGCTCTGCTCGCTTGGGCTACTATTTGGAATAGTAATGATTGCCGTATACTTTTCTTTAAAATAGAGGCGGTAGTTGTGTCTTTCAATAACTTGTCTTCGGATTTCGATATTGATAATAATCTATTCAAGGTACTGAAATTGTTTTACCACCATAAATTTGCTGCTCATTGCAAATGTTATTTGCATTTTCTCACATATGTAATTATTCATATCGTAACAGTGCTGGTTAAAATTACTGTTGCCGCAGACTTATTTTATGCGAATGTCTGAGGTATATGACAGTGATGTAAACAATTCCTGTCGTTTTCAGGAATAACCACAAGTTATCGACTCTTTAACATCTTGGAGTATGAATCGCCCTTCATTGGGTAAAAATAATATTCAAATGTCACATTTACTTTTAATTGAAGTCGTGAAACTTAGTCCTTAGCTATGATGCCTAATTTTAGAACTTCAGTTCTTTCTTCAAAATAACTAGATGAGAAAAAAAACCTGTAGGGAAAACAAATTTACAACAGTAAAAAAGATCTGTTTACTTAAACGAGTATTAATTCTCACTAACAACTATAATGATATATCAAATATAATGAAAGAGGGTGTTTCTAACTAGAATTAAATTCTTGTAGGGAAGCCAAGGTTAGAGCACTAAAACTTATTTGCCAACTAAGGAAAATTAAGAAAGCTATGTCAAAAGTGGAGAAAATATATTAGAAGGATATGAAATGAAAAGAGAAGCATCTGGAAGAACAATATTAGAGCTGTGAGAAGTATTTGCTGAAAATTTCATTAACTCCCACTGATGATCAGAATGATAAGTTAAATGTCTAAGAGTAGGCAGCTTCTTCTTATTAAGAGGTAACAACTATATCTATGATTTGATCTGGAGAGAGGCAAAAACAGTGCAAGAGCAGTGAGAAGATATTTGCTCAAAAAGAGATTAACTACCACTGGCCATCAGAATGATGTGCCAGTCTTAGACGAAAGATGATCACCATCCTGGCTAGTTCAAACCCTCGGCAGTGAATGGCGTGAATTAGGACTTGGTGGAAGTTATCTAGCTTAAAAATGCACATATTCTTTTGGAAATACAAGTGGGCGCCAGTTGTTCACTACGACATAAAACAGATCTAACAGTCGAAATCGAACCTACATTTTGTAGTTTCCGATTTAACAATTCTAAACTCTTAAAAAACGAGCAGGTTCGTTGGGGGCAAATAAAGCATTATATATCATTAGTAGGAATAAAGAAGAAAAATTCTATGTTAACAAGAATAATTCGAGTAGCCGCAAAACCCTCAAACAGTACAGAAGCTTTAATTAGAGTTAAAAATATATAACAAGGCTATATCAACAATGTCAAACAATTAAGCCTGGCGTGCTAAACACACAGGTAATAAAACGGGCTCGGATTTAAGAAGCCAGAGCAAATAACACAGGAAAAGTTATAATGACGATGTGTCAATCTAAAAAATATAACAACTGGGTCGCAATGCAAACGCCAGCAAGAAGCATTAAAAAACTAACTTAGATACGATTAGACTACAATTTTAATGTAAAAAAAATACACAATTAAATTCCAGGTCATAGCACAGGCAACAAACGAATTTCCAGCAGATACCCTAATTGAAAGCAGTTATCGCTGCTTAAACAAAAGCTAATCCTTTATCTTAAAGCGAGTGCGATAAATCCCAAAAGCTTTTAAGTTTAATCGTCGCATTAAAACGTGGCAAAGCACGTCAATTACAATTACAAAAGATTTTCTGATATAAAGCTAGTGAAAGGCATGTGTTCGTACTCACAGCTAAACAACGTTAGATATGTAATCAACTGGTCTATTTCCAGCGCAGCGTTCTGCTCTCGCGGACATCGCCGGCGGGTATCGGGGCTCTGCCACGGAGCTGTTGTCCTGAAACGCTGGAACTCACGGGAAAGCAGTCCGCCCAGGACCGAGCAAGTTGGCTTAGGTGCAGCGAGGGAAATTTGCCTCCAACCATCAAAGGGGTCGAGCGTCAGCACGTGGAAACCGTTCGAACGCATAAAGAGCGGGCCAATATACCAATAATGAGCACCAAAACCTGAAACAAGAACATGTGCTCATCTCAAGTGAGATAACGGCCCATAGAACACGTACAGCAGGAATATTAATGCTTGAACTTAAGCCCTGTGGACGTAGAAGACGCTTCCATTGCTTTTCTAAAAAAGCTGAAATGTTTCCACCTGGACATTCTTAGAATCAACGTGGGTTTTAGATCCCATAAGGCCGCCAAACGAGCTTAACACACACCTCGTGGCTGGAGACGTCAGGTGAAAGTGCTCGTTAAAATCGAATCCAGCGTCGCATAAAACAAAATTAAGAACATTAATCCGAAAAGGGAGCTGGTTTATAGGCCTCACAATGATAAATTAGACGCCGAAATTAAAATGACATGTCAGATGTTATGGAAGTGGCTGCTCCTTCTTAGCAGTGGTGAAAATATGTTACTTGCAGTAGACTACAAAGAAAGACTTGTGGGGAAACCAAAATATATTGGGGCATTCTCACTAAAATTCATAATTCATAATAAAATGAATATGTCACCAGGTATGAAAATATTAATCACAAGTTTATGATATTGTAATAGCAGAGAGTAGATTACCTGCACAGCACATTTGAAAGAACATGAGTTTGAAGTGGCACTGTGGATTCTCGTGCTTTATGTAAATTTCGTATTCAGCATGTACCAACCGCATGAGTTCTTCTTGCAAAACATTTCTACACTGGTAGAGCTATGAATCAAGTGAATTACAGTTACGAGGATTTCTGTAGAAAATTTTACACATTTTCACTGATGATTGTTATTGCGAACGTAACAAACTGGCATTTAGCCCAGTCAAATGTTACACAAAAAATGCTTGAACTAACATTAAATAGGGTATTAATAATTTTTGCAGAGGTGTTTCGGACCATTACTGTGACTACAAATCCAGATTTGCAACCCTCAGAAACCTGTGCTCGCTGAATGGCGGTCGAAAAACAGCAACTTTTTCAGACTTTTTTCGGTTTTTTGACAAGATCTCCTAAACTATGCGTTTGCTGGAAAAAATGTTCCACTGCTTTTTAAAGTAAATTAAATTTTCTACAAAATAGGATTAATATCGCTTTTGTAAGTTATATAGTTATCGAGATACAGCTTTTAAAATATTGACCCTTTTTTCAAAATGTGAAAATTTTAAGTTTTCTGCATGTTTCGAGTTGGGATACCGTCAAAATGACACGTCTTACAGAAAAGTCAATAGCATGAAAGTGGTAGGGAATTTAATAAGCTTTAATATGAGCTAAGGCCGATCCTTGTAGCTCAGATAGTCTCGTCAGAAATTACAAAAAACGAAAAGATGAAAAAATGTCTTTTTTGGTTGAAAGTTAAGTAACATCGTTTCCTTCACCAACACCTTAATTAATGTATTTTTCATAACATGTCGGCCGAAAATGTCGTATAACTAAGTTGAGAAAGTTTACAGCAGAGTTGAAAGTCCACTTCAAGTATGAATTGGCCCCTTACCCAATGTCTCTGTTCAACGAAGCTGGAATGAGGAAGGGAACTAAGTCAGCTTTATATTCGTGTTTCACAAATGTGTGTGACACTGAAACACTTCAGTGAAGACCATCATTGACGGATACATTAATTTTGTAAAAAACCATTTTGGGACAGATATAATTATTGTCTTCGATGGATACCTGGAGAACGCCTCTCAAAAAAGTACTAAAAGCGCCGAACGTCTCAGACGATACTCCGCCCTCAACTGCAGTGACATTGTCCTATCAGCTTCAACTACTCTCAACGTCATGCAAGAGAAGTTCTTATTGAACGACACTAATAAGCGTAGGTTGATAGAGCTACTGGATTTGAGCAGCACGGTGTTGAGGTGGCAGTTTCAGAAGAGGACGCTGATGCTAACATTGTTAGAGCTGCCATCACCAAAGCTGACTCTTCTGAGAAGGTTGTAATCATCGGGGAAGATGTGGACCTGCTTGTGTTGTTAGTGGGTTTAAGTTATAAAAAATACACCATCTACGAGTACCCCCAGAAAGGCAGAAGAGGGGAGCCAGACGTCCAATATTCATCTACATTGTTCGCCACCAGAACCTCTAATTACTCTGCTGGGGTAATTATGTTTTTTCACGCATTTAGCGGGTGCAACACGACCTCTGCCCCTTTCTGGCAGGGGAAAACCAAATTTGTCAACACCTTCCTCAAGAAATCAGCACTATTCAGGCAAGCAGAAGTCTTCCTCCACCCAGATGTGAGTCACGATGAAATAGCTGCAGCTGGGAAGAAGTGCCTCGTTGCAGGATATGGAGGAGACTGACTCCACCCTCAATGACCTGAGATACCTCCAGTTCGTCAGGTCAGGAGCTACAGCCTAAAGTCAACCTCGCCCGTTTTCCACCAACCACAGATGCTGCAAAACATCATGCTTATCGTGTGTATCACCAGTAGCTCTATCAGCCTACGTTTATTAGTGTCATTTGATAAGAACTTCTCTTGCATGACGTAGAGAGTAGTTGAAGCTGATAGGACAATGTCACTGCAGTTGAGGGCGGAGTATCGTCTGAGACGTTCGGCGCTTTTAGTACTTTTTTGAGAGGCGTCCTCCGGGTATCCATCGAAGACAATGGTTACATCTGTCCCAAAATGGTTTTTCACAAAATTAATGCATCCGTCAATGATGGTCTTCACTGAAGTGTTTCAGTACCACGCATATTTGTGGAACAAGTAGCTACCATCGAGCACGATGTGGGTATAGGCGTCTCGGAAGATGTTGGTAGTGAAAGATGTGAAACACGAATATAGAGCTGACTTAGTTTCCTTCCTCATTTCAGTTTAGTTGAACAGAGACATTGGGTAAGGGGCCAATTCATACTTGAAGTGGACTTTCAACTCTGCGTCGAATTTTTTGGTGAGCTGGCCCTTTTCAAAAGTTCTTCAATGACTATAAAAACCACTGTAAACTTTCTCAACTTAGTCATACGAAATTTTCCGCCAACATGTTATGAAAAAAACATTAATTAAGGTGTTGGTGAAAGAAACGATGTTACTTAACTTTCAACCAAAAGACATTTTTTCATCTTTTTGTTTTTTGTAATTTCTGACGAGACTATCTGAGCTACGAGGATCAGCCTTAGCTCATATTAAAGCTTATTAACTTCCCTACAACTTTTATCCTACTGACTTTTCTGTAAAACGTGTCATTTTGCCGGTATCCCAACTCGAAACATGGAGAAAATTTAAAATTTTCACTTTTTGGAAAAAAGGTTAATCTTTGAAAAGCCGCATCTCGATAACTATATAACTTACAAAAACGATTTTGATTTTATTTTGTAGAAAATTTAATTTGCTTTAAAAAAGCACTAAAACAGTTTTTCCAACAAATGCATAGTTTAGGAGATCTTGTCAAAAAACCGAAAAAAGTCCGAAAAAGTCGCTGTTTTTCGACCGCCATTCAGCGAGCACAGGTTTCTGAGGGTTGCAAATCTGGATTTGTAGTCCCACTAATGATCCGAAATACCTCTCCAAAAATTATTAATACCCCATTTAATGTAAGTTTCAATGTAACATTTGACTGGGCTAATTTCCTCGTATCTATATTCATATCGGTAAAGCACTTGTAACAATTAATTTTCTCCTTTAGTTATATTGGAATCCAAGGAAGGTCCGAACGACCCTATAGCGATGAAGAAGTCAAGAACGGCCTATAAAGCCTGTACAAATGTCAAATACTCTGACAAATTGAACGTTCCTGAACTGGCAGTGCTTCAAAACAGCGGGACCTGGCCCTTAATTGCCGTGTCACCAGAAACTGATCCTGAATTTTCCTGGAACGCTATTGGAGATTTGATAGCTTCGTACGGAGTGCCTCTATTCTTCAACATCGAAGTTATGCCAAACCTCAACAATGCTAGCGAAAATATTATATACGTAAGTATGTCGCATGGTTCTCATTGAAGTCCTCCTTTGCATTTAAGTTTCAGGGATAACTTAAGTTAACTTTTTACAGATAAGCAGTGACCCCGTTTTGAACCCATCGATTCATCCCTCTATCGAAGACAACAGCGCAGATTTTCTCAACTCCAAAGTTTCCATGAAACGGGGAGTACATCCTTTTGAAACATTCCTCGCAAGGATTGCTTTCGATCTACGCGACTTGACCGGATCTTTTAAGTCAGACACCTTAATTAGAAGAGAGGTTGCAGACATATTCGAGTTTATGAATGCCATTCAAAAAGGGGGTGTAAGTTGAAAAATGCTTTTCGTGGTGTTAAAATACCTCACATTTATGATTGCTTCAGTTCAAGGACAATGACAAGTACAACGAACTATTCCCAACCATGACTGTGCAAGAGCTTCAAGAGTGGATGCAGATGGAGTTTGGGCAAGAAATACAAGCAAGTATTGCCATTAAGCTACCAAATTTATTAATAGCATGGATTTAATATTTGCAGTTGGACTGGTTAGAGTATTTCAACCACATTTTTGGAAAATCTGGAGTCAAGGTTGAGCCCAATGCTAAAGTTTTAGTTACGAACATGTCAGCTTTCTATGGGGTGTTAAATTTAATAAGACATACAAAGGATGCCATGCTGAAAAACTTTGCTATGACACGGATTTTCACTTATACGGCCCCGGACAGCAATACCGATATCAGAGAGGCTTACGACCAATTTCGTGTTGATATGGGTGATACGATTTTTTCAAGGTAGCACGCCATTACACAATTATAAGTATCAAACATAAAATACCTCCATTATAACGATGAAATAGCTCCTAATAGTCATAAATTATATATATATTTCAAGCGCTAACCATCAGTTGCATACCTAAAATTTTAAAAATATTTGAAAGTGGTATAATAGATAGCATTACTATTACTTCAAGCACCATACTATGGTTTCAATTTTTATATTTTTCTTCAATAAACAACATGACTTGTCCCTGGAGGTGTTCCCTATAGCTTAAACTGGGAATATCTGCTCCAATTTTCAAATTTTATTCCAACCAATCTATCTTATTACATCTACAGAAAAACATTGTTCGTTTTGTCGACAGGTCCGAATATTGCGTCAGAAAAGTCCTAGATTACCGAAACGGCATAGGACTAAGCATGGCTTTGACCTACGAATATAAAGAGAACCACTTCGACAAAAACAAGATCAAAGGAGTTAGTTGTTCTTTAACGATCAATTTTAATTGTTCTTTATAATTAATCGTTCCAGGCAGCTGAAATGATCCAGGATTTGTACGTAGCATTCGACGACATCCTTAATGAATCTGACTGGTTGGACGAGCCAACCAGGGAGCAGGCTTTATTAAAGGCCGACCAGATGATAACGCTCTTGGCTTACCCTAATTTCGTTGAAGACCAGGAACTGCTGGACAAGTACTACGAAAATGTGAGAATCTGCTCCTGGGACCATTTTGGAAACTCGCAGAGACTGAGGGCTTTCCGCCTGGCTTCAAACCTAGCCCTTTTGGGAAAACCTAGGAATAAAGAAATGTAAGTTTGAATTTCCAATGTTGAGAATGTCAATGGGTAACAGCAGTACTATTTATTCCAGATGGCAGATCTCGCCGCTTCTAACCAATGCATATTATAATGCTCAGAACAACAGGATCTGTAAGTGTAATTACTGCACCTATTGCATCATTAATACAACCCATTTTTTTAGTATTCCCTGTCAGTATGTTAAATTCACTTTTCTTCACGGGAAATGTCAGGTAATCTTTAATTGAGTACACTTAAAAGTCATTTTGAGACCTTTATTTAGCCCTGTAGATTATGGTCGAATAGGAAGCATTATTGGACATGAAATAACACACGGCTTTGACAACAATGGAATGAAATACAATGCGGAAGGAACTTTTTCGCTTTGGTGGACTGGTCAGACTTCCGCTGAGTTTAAAACACGAACAGCTTGTTTTGAGGAACAGTATGGAACGTATTATCTAAAAGAGATAGATGAATATGTAGGTATCTCACAAAATTTTGTTAACTAATAGATTAGAATGGAATATAATGACTCATATAATATATGAGATTTTTCAAGGTAAATTCCGCTTCAACACTAGGAGAAAACATCGCTGATAATGGTGGACTGCGTGAAGCATTTAAGGCTTTCCGAAAGCTCAGACAGAGAAGCACAGTTCAATCTACAGAAGAATATACTCCTGAACAACTATTCTTTATTGGCTTTGGAACTGTAAGTATAAATATAAAAACATTCTTGTACTATACTTCTTCGTATCATCTTCTTCTTGATCTTTGGCTTCTTTATGCTTGTTCTTGTTGTTTCTAAGACTTTTAAGGGGGTATAACATTAAAAAGAGTATTTTGCTACTTCAACAAAATTATACTTAAAGTAGCCTTGTATACATGGAAACTAAAGAAGGACTGCAGGACTTCCAAGTATTTTGATCGATTAAGCAGCCTCTGTGTTGTTCTTCCAATTTGCAGGAGCCCTTTTCCACTTCTTAATATCTACTTGTTCTAAGCATTCATCTACTTTTTTGCATCATGTTCTCCTTGATCTTTGCCTTCTTTATGGAGACATTTTTGTATCTTCTGAAAGTCTACTGTGGGTATACCGTTAAAAAGAGAGATTTTGGTACTTTAATAAAATCATGCACAGGGCAGTCTTGGACATATGATAACTATGGAAGTACTATACGGCTACTAAGATAATGATTTGAGTACACAGAATTTGTTTGATCTTCCGATTTGCAGTTGTTCTGCTCCAATTTTTAATATCTAGTTTATTTAATAATTCTTGTTGGTTTTCGTATGACCTTCTGCTTGATCTTTACCTTTTTCATGCTGTTTTCCCGTAGTTTCTAAAACTCCTCAAATGCATTGTCGTCAAAGGAGAGAGGTATTGGTACTGTTACTCTTCTTCAATTTTTAATATCTAATCGATTTAAGCATTCTTTTTTGTCTCAGTATCATATTGTCGCTAATGTTTACCTTCCTTGTGCTGCTCTTATCATAGGCTCTAAAATCCATCATGGGAACTGAGTTGAAATGAAGGAGATACTGCAACAATAGCCACATATAATATAGCTTTAGATATAGAAGAAGCATCAAAGCACTACACAACTACTATGTCACAGGCTCTAAAAAGTATTGTTTGCTTTTTGTTCTAATTTGTTATTATTCTTTTCCAATTTTTGGTATTTGGTTGATTTAAGAATACTTGTTTATTTTCATATCAACTTCATCTTGACCTTTACAGTCTTTATGCTGCTGTTTTTGTCGTTTCCACAGGTCTTCAGGGCAAGGGCGATATGAGTACTTTAACATTGATCATACACTATACAACCTTGAATATATTCTCTAATTATAGTTGATCCAGGCATCTTTGTACTATTTAATATCACCTTCCCCTGGCCTCTTTCTTCTCCATTTACTGGTTTTGCCATTTCTAAAAGCCTTCGAGGGTAGAGCACTGAAAACAGAAAATGAAATCATGTTTAATAGCAATTTTTCAAATGTAGTACCTACTACAATCTAGGAATTGTACTGCAGATCTAACACTCCCATGAGTTGACTAATTAGTGTTGTCAGCTCTCTTCGTATCATATTCTCATTTATACTTATAGAGCTGTATAAAGAGAGAGAGAGAGCTGAAACAAGCTTTAAAACTTTCAGATGTGGTGCACCGAACAGACGGACGAGTATTTGAAAAACAACATACAAAATACGGCCCATGCCCCTGCAAGATACAGGGTGATCGGATCAGTGTCGAACAATGCTGATTTTGCAGAAGCCTTTAGCTGCCCTGTTGGAAGCAATATGAATCCAAAGGAAAAATGTATTTTGTGGTAGATTAAGACTGTAAATATAATAGTTTGAAATTATTAAGCAAATAAAAGGACTGCCAGGTTAGAAATACGTAATCGAGTTTGAATTGGAGGTCAATTTTACCTTACGTTAAACTAAACTTCAACTAGTAAGTAATTTTTGATGATTGTTTTGTTTATTAGGCTATTTATGTTTGTTTGGAATTTGACTAAAACCGGTTCGCTTACTGTACCGTATGTTTATATAACTTCCATGGATTGAGTGACTAAATAGGCACTAATATAATAATCGCCAATTAGTATGTTACAGAACGATGTATCATCGTTATTTTTTAGCCATCTTGTACAAATAAATAGTAAAACATATGCTTGGTAATGGTAAGAAAGAATTAGAGCTTCACATTCTCTGTGGAATTATATTTAATATTCCTGATCATACCTAATCATGGCAAGTAACTACAAAACCCCAGTTTCAATTAATTGTAGAAAAACACCTCTCTTATTTACTATATGTGATACTGCGTTTACAATCTCACATAATCATTCAAAAGTGGCTACGAAGAAAGATGGTTGCATTAGCAGCAGTATGTTCGAGTTTGTTATAGTATATTTAAATATTTATGTGCATATTTCGTTCCCAATATATTTATCGTCTGCAAGTAGAATACCTACGTTTATGTCCTCTCATATACATTCATAATTTCTTTTATAGTGTTGTGAGGATTAGTTGCAGCCTTCATGGTCTAAGACTAAGAGCACCCTGTTACAAAGCTAACCGTTACTTTCAACTTTCTGCTACTGCTGTAATTAAACAACCTAAGATCTTTTATGTGATTAATTTTGACAAACAGTCGTTGTTTAGCCCAGCAAAATTTACCTCAGCCAAAGTCACTCGAGAAGAGTGGGTTTTATTTTACTCAAGTGGGGGTTAGATAATGGTTCAAATTTGATCGAATTTAGCGGCGCGGCGTTGAGAGCTGTGGACTTGAAGATAAGGTTGCTCCCCAAAGTCAATCGCTTATTTGAACGCCGTGTTCAATTGCTCTTTCAACGGGAACTGTGACGCATATTATACGCCTCCTGCTAGTTACTTACAGAAGAACGGAACAAAAGTAAAGCAGCAACGTATTTTTAACTATTGGGAGCAATGATAGACTCTCTTGCTTAAATTAATTGTTAAAAAGCACTTCATCTTGCAAACGTTGGGACTGCATCTTTATAAATTGATCTAAAACCGCATCAGGTTGTACCACCCTTGAACAGGGGGTGAGCACAGCCATAGCTAACTCTAACTCTCGGCAGAAAATATGGTGTGAGTAAGGACTAGGCAGCTATCCTTACGATTAAGTGCAATCTTTATAAAGCAAAAAATTTTGGGCGCCTGTCGTTAAACACAACATTTTAACTCTAGCTACCAGAACAAATCACCACCTACCTTGTAAGCCTCGCACTTCAACATAAAGAAAAACAAACGAGCCAGGTTCATGTAGGATCGCGGCATGGATACACAAATAAAATATAAACCAGTAACATTAAATAGATTTTTAATATCCAATAATAGTGTAACAAATATCCAACATAAATGAAGTAATTAACAAATAATTGAATTTGGAGTTACCCAATCATAACACACAAATATTATTGACTATTGAAATTCCAAATACTGTAGAATACAACAAATTAGAAAGGCTCAGGCCAGCAATAACGTGGGATAAAAAATTATCTTTGGGTACCATACAAACATCCGCTAGTGCTCTGGGCCTCAAGGACGCTTGTGGAAGTAAGTATTGGTACATATAAAATGTCAGCCACTTTAACAGATGAAATACTAACGCATCAGCGGTGCAAACAAGCTAGTATTCAGTTATCAATACAATTTTGCTCTAAGCCTACCTTTTTTACCTCAATAATCCTGAAAGAAGCACTTTAACCCCGCTACAAATAAAAGCCAGCCTGTTTACACAAATTATATGTACTCCATATGAAGATACACACTTATGTATAGTATTAATATGATATAAACCACAATATACAAATGCTACACGCCGTCAATAATAAATGGTAAAGTTTAATCAAATCTCTATGTGCTAATGAGTACATTCTGCACAAATTTACAACTTGTGTAGTGTAGAAAAAATAAAATATCAAGTATAAATGCTAACAAGATGGTTCGCGAAAATATGTTCCTCACACTTCGCCGAATTGACTTTAATGCGCCACTGCGTACATTTAGCCACTACCCACTTTATACGGTGCGGCTCAAGTTTAACTCCTACCCACTTAATGGCGTAAGTTTAACCACTACCACTACTCGATGGCGCATGGAGTCGTGTGCGCTTTCAAAACTGATGCAATCTTGCGTAAGCAAGTGCTACGCTCCACGTATATATCAGCTCAGTACTGTATTGCGATCTGGATAATATGACTTACGTTAGAATGAACTAACCTGTTCTCACAGCTAGCGAAAACCCAGATCGGACTCATAGAATGACGTGACTGTAGTCGTCTTCTGCGAAGAATTACAAAGATCTCGGTGTTGCTTCCAAGATTGCACTACGCTCTCGAAGCTGAATGCCAGCCACCAAGAATACAAAGCGTTGGCTGCTATTTTAAGCACGCTACTCTCACAATTTCACTGCAAAGCTTCACGCGTCGGTCCCAGCTGAAGGATCTCCGCGCACTCTCGCCGTTTGCTTTACTAAGCGCGCCTAATTCTTAACCTAATCGTTACAATACAAATTTACAGTGCAGCTTTACTCTAACGTGTGTAAGTATTAAACAGAAAAGGCGATACGAGTCAGTCCTGTAACATGAGTCACTTTACTTATTCTCAGAAAATAGTAAGCAATTGAACAAAGCAGCAACGGCATGTAGAAACAGCTGCATGTACTGCAAGAAAAAAAGTATGAATAAAATACAATAAAATTAAAAAAGGAAAATGTTAAGGTGGAATTTTGTTGAACAAGATAATAACGAACATAAAAAGGTGCGCTTTTGGCATGTGGACTTTTAATGTTCAGAAGGGAAGAGGAATGTGTAAATTTGAAATTGTAATTTGTTAATTGTGAACAAAATATATTTTATTATTTATTAAGTTAATTCAGTATCTTTATTGTGTAAATTTAAACTAGGCGACGTCAAAATGTAGCCAGTAGCTGAGAATGTGATAGTAACTAACCTGGGTGATTAGTGAAAGAATTATCGAATATAACAAACAACGTATTTTCTATTAGGAATGGAAATACACATATTTTAATATGTTCCGGTCATTCCTTAGCTGTAGCAGAAATTGTCATAAAAGGATACAGAAAGTTGACATGGTCGTCTCAGATAAGCAACCCGAAAACAAGTAAAAATGGGTTTGCAATGCAAGGGCCTCGATGGGCGAGCGGTCCCGCCGCTTGCAGTCGAGACCACCGCGAATTTGAACCATGCGGGCGAGATTTCCACTCTTTTCTCGGGCGTTCCGAATTTCGCTTAGGTAATGTTAGCTTAAGTGGGGCCCGAGCCCCCAAAAGAAATGCGAAAGCGGCTCCGGGGAGCAATGGTAGACGTTAGGCGTACAAAAGACGTTGGTAGGGCAAAAAATAAATTAAAACTTGATCATTAACTATCTGAAATAAGCGGAGAAGTGATATTTACAAGGGCTGTTGAGTTGTGAGGTTAAGTAAACTGTCAAAGTGCACTTTATATTAAAATGTGTGGTAGTTAAGTTGCAAATCTGTTTTGAGTAAATCTGCAATACGAATGTTTTGCGATAGGGATTGGAAGAGTCTTCTGCTTTTAAATCCGTTAATAGAAAAATTTCTTTGTGGTTTAGGGGTACGCTTGTAGTAATTTTACTGCAGTTATGTTATAGTTGTTAATGTTACAGTTGTAAAAAGAATTTAATATAGTTGCAGTCGTTCCCAACAAGACACTTAAAAGCAGTTTCTGTGAGTGAACATAACTCGTTTAATTTATAAAATGTTGTTACATAATTTTAATAATAGCGCAAATATGCTTTTAATAAAATCTGTTTATGCTGCACCAAAGGACGTTCTAACGTTATTGATGCCTGTAAGTTTTCTCAAAGATACAAACAGCTCTATTTGTAATTCTTTAGTTGCACCCATAACTTAAAGAAATGAAACTATGCTAATCTTCTGAAGTGTGCTATACTGAAAATACATTTCAAAAATATACCTTTAGTCGTTTAATCGATCAATATAGAAATAATATGCAGGTTGCTGCATTGGCGGACACAACATACGAAATCCCATGCTAACTACAACGCATTCAAATATTAACTTATTTTACAGAAACATTTTATTTAACTATTTTAGAGACACAAAGGACACTACATAATGGTCTAATTGGCACACGTTGAGCATTGTAGTTGGCTAACCAGATGATAACCAACTGTGCTGCTAAAGTAAGTTGTTCAGCTACTAGGTTGATTTTTTGGTATTTCGAATGCGTTGGATGAATTTTTAAAATTTAAGGGTATTTCCCACAATATAGTTTTTGGAACTAAGGGACCTTAAAAATTGTTTCCGCTTTATAACAATTTTATTAATTCCCTCTGCAACTTACTATTTACTTTTACTTGACTATGCTAAGTATAAGATTAAAGCGCTCCAGCCGGAGAGACGAACGAAATGTTACGCTTCAAACAGTCTCAGATCAGTGGCGTGCACTTGAAATTGTACGCGGATTATGTTAAGTGATATGTTGGGTAAATGCTTACGAAGTAGTTCCCAGCCCCAGCTTCAAGTTTCTTAGAATATTTAGTGATAAGAAATGTTATATAAGCATGTGCACACTGTACTTAGGCAGTTCTTATGCCAGTTAGCATCTAGTAGACACATTGTAAACTGAATTTTGTAACTCCGTAACTTGAATAAATTAATTTTTTTGATTTGACAAGTTTCGTAAATTATAATTGGCGCAGTCGGTAGGATGGTCAAAAACTAAAGACAAAAATCGCTTTAATTTTGTGTTTCAACACTTAATTGGCCATCCGAACAACGAACCAAGAAGACATCTGTAATTCGAAGAGGGGAACCAGAATCGTCCACATTCGAGAGCCAGAGCCTTCATTCAACAATCCAGGACTCAACAGGCCCAAAATCGCCCAGAGAGCCCTACAACGCATGACCAGCCCTCCAAAAATCGAGTACGCTGAGCCCGCACGAGGTGACAACGCCCCGGACTAGCATCGCTGGGTCCAGTCACATACTCAAGGAACATGAGTACAATTACAACGATATTGATGAACCGCAGCAGTTCGAGCAACGAAAAGAACGCTTTACGACAGTTTAACACTAAAATCATTTTTAACCGGACTCAAGGAGCCTATGGGAAGTTTCTTACGAGCCAGAGGACCAACTACTCTTGACATCGCAATTAAATATTTAATAGAAGAGGAAAATGATTTGACAAGTTTCGTAAATTATAATTCGCGGGAAAAACATATATAACATACAGTTAGCTAACCAATTCCAGTATTATGTCCTTTTAGTTTGTCTTCTTTGACAATTTTTCCAATCTTTCTGAATTTTTTGTCATCGCGTTCTTTTTGTTAGAATTTTTACTTTAGCTTCCCGATCATTTAGTTCCACCAATAAACGTTCTTGTTTTTGGACTCCCTCTATCCTGAACTTAATTTTTCCATCACTGTTTCAGATCTTCTCATGGTTTGGGTCAAATACTTTCTTCCTTTTTCCTGGTTTTTGAGCTTAGTTTTTATGTAGTTGTTCTTGGTTTAACGTTTTTCCTCTTTATTTCAGCTTAATTGCACCTCTTAAATGTTTGATTTCTTCTTTAGTTTCTCTCAATTGAATTTTTCTCCATAATAAACGTGTGTATCATCTCTTTGACTTCAATAAAATCATCTTCGGATGCCTTACTTTCGCATGCCTGATGGTTTTTCTCTGTTTGTTTTGCTAATGTTTATCCTTTTTAAGTTTATTACATGCCACCATATTTGAGTCAATACATCTAGCAGAGCCGTTCGACGCCTGACAGTGTTAAGTGCCCACCATAACCTTAATTTATTAGCTTTTTAGTACAGTTTTGACTAACAAAGTTAAATTAAATTACATTAAATCAAGTCATTGGCATACAAATGAGAGATTAATTTATCTTTATTTCTCCTATGACTGTGCACATACAAATTTAAAATTAGATTTTACTACTATATCCATCGTATGATATAGTTATAAAGTGATGCACAAATATGCGGGATGATCTAAAACTTAAACTCCTTCTGGAGTAAAAAGTTACAGAAAATTAAAAAAAATATATAGAACAATATTTTTACAGGCATCCGGAATAACACTTTCATTAGGATAATCAAAAAAAATGTTGTAGACATTAGAATCACCTTCACCTTTTGAAAATATTTTTCAGGAAACGTTAAAAATCAAAGTCTGGTTTCACAAACAATTCATATGTTTTGCGATAGGAACAAGGTAAACATGCAATTATTGATTATGCGTCCTTGCTTTGATAAGAATAATTGCTTTAGCTCAAAGCCTTTTTAAAGTCAACATAGTAAAAAAGTGTATTGAAGGTGAAGGCGATAGGCTGTCTGTTATGCAAATGCAAACCATCCACGTGATTGAATTTGCGAATAATTTAGTTTTAAAAACTGCAGTTTGCAGTTTGTTATCGAGAAATTATCGTAATTAGTTGCAGGCCACTGCAGTTGATACATTTTAATTGCTGCTTTGCAAAACGCGCAAACGTAGAATATTACGTTCTAGTGTAAATAACCTATATTGATTATTACATTTTATTATTCTTTGCAAGAAAGTTAATAATGCAACAAGAAGGTTTTATAGCATCATTTGTTTTTGCATATCTGGTGTAAATCACATACTAAAATTTGTTGCGTTTTATGGATATCCGTATTTTTTCAGATAGGAAATATTCTAAATGGCAACTTATTTTCCGTTTACATTCATTCGTCTTTTCATTTCTTTCTAAACAAAAATGTTATAAATCTTAAACTCTAAATTGCGATTTTAGCATAACCATAGATACAGCGTGTTCTAAAGCTGAAAGAAAAATTCAGTTTTATATACTATGTGGTTTCTTCAAATCTGCACCCGTGTTTCTCAGTTTTAAGGTTTAACATATTCAACATTTTTAAGTTATATTTTTCAATAGTAGGCACATTATGTCAGCTTATAAACTAGCCAAGTAGTTAAACAAGACATAATTTAGACAAAATAAAAAATTCGAAATACACTATAAAAATAAACGTTACACAACAATTTTAACTAATATCGCATTAATACTAGTTATTTATAGGTTTATATAAATACCGTAACAAATAAATTACTGTCCAATATTATTTATGGCCGCGGCGTGGCGTCAATGTGTGATCGTAAATGACATATGTAAATCACTACATCAGCTGACAAGTGCAGTACATGCACTGTAAACGTGCCTCCTACATAAATATCTATGCAATTAATATAAATTAATTTCATTATCAAAACTGGACAATGGGTACTGGTGTTATCTCAGAAATAAAGAACGCGCGATAATCAACTATAACATGATATTAATGGTTTTTAAATCGAGATGTGTTTACAAGACATGATTTCATGATTATGATTATTTATGCTATAATGACTGCATTCAGTCACCCATTGATACACAAAGTAAATACTTATTTGCCCAATAAGTAAGGAAAAGTGAGAGTAAAACCACACCATGATGGTGAATGCGCTTTTCCAACCAATCAAGAAAATTTTGTGAACAATTTCTCAAACGAAAACCGTTGTGTTAATAAACACATTTCCAAAGCATGAGTCTTGGATGTAAATTTGTAATACTTTGAAAATGTAATATTTTGCCTCGTCAGGATAGCTTTAGCAAATTAGTTTTTGCAATTAATTGCCCTGGTGCGTAATTCACATTAGTCAAGAGTTCGTATTATTTTCTAGTAAAATAGATTAAGAACAGTCTAAATAAAATCGGTATCTTGTCTTTATGTTACAATCAACGTTTTGATATATATACATAAAACAATAAATAAAAGTTGCATTCAGGTCGCTGAAAGTACTTCGAACGCCAGTGGATTTAGGCCACCAACATAGTCTCTTCCTTGAGGGCTTACGCACTTAGGACACAGGCTTTCGGCGCTGCGTACGTAATGGTGATTTGCAAAATATTTTGTCATCAATGACGGCTGCGCCAGGGAGCGGATTAACCAGGGCATGTTTGACACCGATGACGGCCAGGCCAAGCAGGTCAGGATTTATCAGAGGTTTCATAAAAAAGCTCTGAACTTAGAAATATGGCACTGACAGTGAATTACTTAACCGGGTTAGGCGCAACAGGCTTAGGCGGCAGTGGCGGACTGGAAGAGCTCAGATCTACACTATCTCCATGTTTCAAGGCTTAAGCCTGTTCTTAGAGCTTAAGGCTTTTGGCTGGAGCACTGGACGCAAGTGCCTTTACCATGCCAAGCATCTTCTTCTTATACCCCTTCTCTGATTCACCTCTAGAAGAGGATCTCGGTGGGCTTGCATTATAGCCGCTTGCACGCGAACTCGCGCCCGATGGAGCTTTCACGCTTATGGCAAATCGCCGCGTACTGGAGGTCGGGAATCAATTGTGACTTTAAGTTGACGGCGTTGAAATTGAAACACATTAAATGTTTTTTTAAATTCAATTGGAGCCGGCGCCAACGTCACTATTTATAAAGCCAATAATAATTGAAAATACAAGACCAATTATATACATAGTTTGCTGTGCTGCATCAATTTCGACTTAATCGCTATCGCCCTTTATTCAACCGACAGGTGTCTTTGCTTTATCTTTTAACTGTTACATAGTAAAATTTTACATTTCTTACCAGAAATCTTTCAATCTAGTTAGAGGATCTCATTGAAATCACCCAATGTAACTTAGTAGTCAGAATAAAAACATTTCTCCATAAGTGAGCCAAAAGTCTTTAAAAGGACGATTAATTTTGTTTAAACAGTCTTTAATTTTATTAAAACTATTTTAAATCTTTGTAATAGTTATTTATGGATCAAGGGGCTACAGCTTAAATTTTGAGACTATAAGTAATTTTCAGTAGAAGGATTAACGAAGTCTACTCCAGAGGTGCATACAAAGATTTCCCTCGACAAGAAATCTAAATTTAGTGTATTGCAATTCAAGATAAATTAATAATTACCTAATATCTAGTAATTCATGGATCTGTTGTGATTGAAACAGGTTGGTTTACGTTATGACAAAGTAATAAATATGACAGGCTGTAATAGTATATTACATACCGAGGTGGAAAGTGTTTCATTACTGTCAAGAGATTAAGTAGTTAACCGAGACGCGTAGCAGTAAGCAGTAAATAACAATCAGTTATTTACAGATTAACTTGATTATAATTTCGTTGCTGGCAAGCAACCCCTTGTTTATCAAATGCCATTTACGTTGTATGTTTTCTGAATTTGCGCTATACTTTTGTATCTGTTAAGAATAGCAACCGTATAATTTTACTGACACATGTTCTCCATATGGCGGTTATGCGAAATACTCGCCTTTTTCTTGGTATAATAATTTGTAGCTTACCTATATTCGCCTCTTTTCGAGACAGCCGTTTTTGTAGCACTTAATAAGATTCATTTCAATTAGACCCTTTACATGTCGCTCAATCGATTCTACGCGCTTTTATCTAACCAAACTTATTTTTCTTGTAGAGTAATGTATACTATTTATTCGAGCACTGATTATGTACTTGCTCTCTTCCGTATACTTAGATAAAAATATATATTTTGATGTATTACGGTCGTCGGCATGAAAAAATATATTATTGACGTTTGCCGTTGCTATTGTTTTTGGGTATTTATTGTCTCCTCATACGGTCTGGCCCTCTTTGTATTTTAATTACCTTTCTCATAACCGAGTTGAAAACGAAAAAACTAAATGAGTTTTATAAGTATCTTACTAACTTAGTTTTTCTAGAAATGTTTGCAAGTTATAAAGCTTTTCTTTCGTATCACCTTAAAACGCTGAAATTTTGGTTGATATCATAAATTTATATTTGGCTAACTAGGTATTCTTCATTAAGAAATAATTCCAACAAACTGTAACATATAAGACAACGGCAGTATCCTTCGTTCGCTAGCTTAGTAGCTAAGATGTCGTTCCTTTGCTTCGATGGATTAGATTCAGTACACTTTAGACAAATTTAGTATATTGTGTCTAGTACTGCATTTCATTGTGGTGAATAGACTTAAGACTAAAACGTATAGTACGGTGTAAAAACGAAATAAATCATATTTTAGTTAATAGACGCCGGCCAGAAGATGAATAAGTAGGTAAGTAGGTTCGGCACATCAAGGAAGGTTGCTTCAAGAGTCGGCTGGCTTTTACATTTAAGGCAAGATGTGGATTGGTTCGACGGGCATGTTTCGCTGTAGAAAACGGAACTTGGAGAAAGATCGCTTTACAGGATCTGGCGGACCTAAAGGCAACTTCGGGATCGACGAGATATTCTCGTCTGGCTACAGGTTGCTGGGCCTAAGCCGCCCTCTTGGGCCTTAAAGCCGGTGGCTTTTTCAGGTGGAGCTCGACTCGAGTGTCTTCAAAAAGGCCGATAATCTTCTTCGCATACCCCTCTGGGTCTCTACCATTGGGATTATCGCCTGGAGGAATTCAGGTAAGGATGGGTAGTGGTTAGCTTCTCACGGACTCACGCATCGCTGGGCCGTTGCTCGTATCATCAAGTCGCCACACGCTGAAAGGCAGGCGTCAATTGTTGCTTAAGTTGGCAGCATTCAAATTATAGAACATTATTTATTCATAAATTTAATATATGCTTCTAAGCTTCTAAGTATTTTTCACCATTTAAAATACTTTCAAAAAAGAAGGTGTTACGGTATTAAAACAACTTTACGACACCCACCCAAGGTGAGCATCGCACCACGGAATCAGTCCTGGAAAACTGGCACACTTGCCCTGAGATTTGCTGAAAACAGACTAAAGGCCACGGCTGGAACGCTCAGGGAGTCGGGCGTGAGTCACACGATACGTTCTGGGCAAGCGTGTTGAGGCATATATATAGGGTACGTCAAAATTATAAGGGCGCCACCAAACCTGACTTTAAATGGGCTCGGGTAACCGGGCTTGGGCAGTTAGACGAGGCAACAAGTACGCTAGTTACTACTTGATAAGGGTACTCGAGAAGTATCGAACTCGGATGACAAAATCGATAATTTGAGGTTTGAATCGTTAGTTCGGGTTTGTCCTGCCACTGCGGGGGCGGCTGCTCCACTTACCTGCACACTCCACTACTCAGAGGTCGTCGTACATCTAATCGTGACACTAGCTGTATATTCTGAAAAAGTAAAGCATGCAGGGGTTGTACACAGTAATAAACCCCGCGCTTGCACAATTGTCTATTGAATGACGTTATACAGGATCAGGCAACGAATGGATCACCATACTAAACCTAGGGCTTAACGTAGACCCCAGTTGGAGGTAATCGCACTATAACTAAAGCGTACAAATGTTACACACAAAAACAATATCCAAATAGAATATTAAGAAAGTGTTCGAAACGCCTAAAATTAGCAACGCAGCGAAAGTCAATGTTTGCACAGTTAAAACCAAGGATGTACTACTGAATGAATGCGACCAAAGTCGATCGCTTACACGGCACATTCGCGTAAAAGGGGTCACTAAGTTACATAATCTTTTTAAATGGTACCTGGTATTTATTCTGGACTTCTCCTGAGCAGTGCGGGTGGAAGTCAGCAGCGCCTGCATTTGCAAGCACATCTCCTTGGGCAAAGATTCCGCCGAAAAATGGCGTATTATTTAAATGTAGTCACTCACGTGGGATTGGTGTAACAGAAACGTATGGGCATTATTCACGTCCTGCAGCGACTCCCCAACAACTTGTAGGAATGAAAGAACCACTTCTTTTCACGACATGGCCGGACGTAGCCCCCAACAACAACGCCAAGGAAAACGCGCTCACAAAACGGCACGTGCGTCACACACAAGAGCTTCCTGCCGACCTCCTTGATCAATGGCCTGAGTTGAACTGCCGAGCAAGAAGCGTTACGACGCCCGAAGTGGCGTGAGCCAAAACGGCGCTACCACGTGACTCTCGACAGCCAATGGCGATGCGCCCAATAAAACAAATACGTTCCGGTGACAAAGAGAGCGCGAGGCCTCGCAGTCGCACCAACAGCGTAATTTCTAGAAGGTTCGAAAATCTTGCGAGCGTTAACACACGGCTGTCAAAGTACCAACAAAGGGGTGCCCCAGATGACGAGAAATACTGCGCTTGAGGCCAAATATGTGCAAAATCATTATTATGGAATTAGGCGATGAAGCCAAATAAGTAACTAAAAGGGTTTAACATACGGGCACGCTGCCCTAAAGCCTAGGTGGCTAATTAAAATACAAAATGACCTGACAAAGGGTCACCTACAAATCGTCGTAAGACATGATGTCTATTTAAAATTCTAACTTTTCTAGCACTACTCACTTCATAGTATCTAAAATAATTGGGAGTAGGGCTATGAGGGGATTTTTGCACTTTTGCAATAAAACTTCAAGACGAGTATCTGCAGATTGCCCTGTTTTGTGAAGATCTGGGACATTGCTTGTTCCACTATCTTTTCTAATGATAAATTTTAGAACCGCTGGGGCTCTTTTGAGGTCCTGTTCTGTTAGCATACCACAGCATAATGTATTATCTCAATAATGAATATGTTCCATACTTTTAATAACAGGCTGCATATTTTGATGACTAATATTTTCATACTATTATGCGTCCTAGTAATCTAAGATCCGATTTCATGAACAAAGAGGGATTGAGGTACATTATATTTCATGTAGGTTAAACATTTACAAATATGGTAACGATATCGTAAAACACCCAGATCTAAGGTCTGCTTGACATCTTCTTCAAAACAGCACAAGGTCTGCTTCACGTCTTCTCCAAAGCTACATCGTTCTGAACTTTTATGGATCACTCTGGTATTTCCTAAAACTCTTGAACGTGAGTGTTAGAACGTAAGAAAATGTTGACGTTGACAACTCCTACGAAAGATGTAGCAAAATACTAAAGCAACGATAGACATTAGATTATGTATCAAATAAATTATTTTCGCCAGCACAACCTGCCGAAGTATTATTTTCGACTCGCCACCAATATATAGCACAATATGATGACGGCTATACTACACCCAAAGCAGCATTTTAACAAATTAGGAAAAATAAATTAATGTCTTACCAAGAGCGCATCGCAAAAAGCACGCCATCGAAACTGTGTGCTGAGGTATCGATAAGGGGCTTGTATCTTCTATCTTCTTTGAAAATATGTTGAGCATATCATGAAACATAAGATGGAGAGCTGAATAGACTAGTAATGCAAGCAACAAGTAATAAAAAACAACCAAGAACGAGGCAACCGCCAACTACTTGGTTCAAGTAAAGCAGCTAACTGGTTTGCAACCCAAACAAGCCATAGGCATAGCCCAAAACCATCAAAGGTAGAAAAATCGACGACGCCATAGAATACTGAAAAGCACAAAAACTGATCATATGCGACACACAAAACGATACATATATGCTCAAGACTCTAATGCACATAAGGTTTCGGTTATTATATTTTATTCTAGGGAAAGAAGATGCTTTGTTCGTCGTCCTTTCATTTAGTAACATTTTATTATCTATACATATATAAAGGAAAGTCACAACCCTGACTAATCAACGCAGAGCCGAAACCACTGGCACTAAAAACTTGAAATTTGGGTGGAAGGTTCGGTTTGTTATGTAAGGTAGTGCTAAGAAGGGATTTTTTGAAATTCGACCCCTAAGGGAGTGAAAAGGGGTAAAATGTGTTTTCACAAATTCCTCAATATTTCTTACACCCGATAAGATATCGACTTGGTGTCTACTTGCAAAGATTATCAATGTAAATACCTAGAAACGTATTTTAGGATTTTGCCCTAATCAACCCCTAAAAGCGCAAATGTGGATTGGGGGTGAATTAAAGAACCCTAAGTATTTCCTATGTTTATTGAGTTAGAACGTTCTTTTTTGGCATATAGATTGATTTTTAAAATATTTAGAAAGGGGTATAAGGGAATTTGAAAATGTTAACCCTAAAGGGGTAAAAGGAGGAAAAACTGAAAAGGTGTGGGGGGGTTAAATTTATTAATTTTTTTCGCCGTGAGTTCCATTTCACAATAAAATGGGTTAAAAGGGATATTTTGAAATTCCTCCCCTACGGGGGTGAAAAGGGGTAAAATGTGTTTTCACGAGTTCCTCAATATCTCTTACACCCGATGAGATAGCGATTTGGTGTTTACTTGCAAATATTATCAATGCAAATACCTAGACACTTATTTTAGTATTTTGCCCTAATCAACCCCTAAAGGTGCAAATCTGGATTGGGGGTGAATTAAAGAACCGTAAGTATTTCTTATGTTTATTTAGTTAGAACATTCTTTTATGGCATACAGATGGATTTTTGAAATATTTAGAAAGGGGAGTAAGGTACTTTGAAAATTTTAACACTAAAGGGGTAAAAGGAGGATAAACTGAAAAGTAGTGGGGGGGGGGGTTAAATTTATAAATTTTTTTCTCTGTGAGTTCCATTTTATAATAAAATGGGTTAAAAGAGATTTTTTGAAATTCCTCCCCTACGGGGGTGAAAAGGGATAAAATGTGTTTTTACGAGTTCCTCAATATCTCTTAGACCCGATGAGATAGCGACTTGGTGTCTACTTGCAAAGATTATCAATGCAAATAGCTAAAAACTTATTTTACGATTTTGCCCTAATCAACCCCTAAAGGTTCAAGTCTGGATTGGGGCTGAATTAAAGAACCCTAAATATCTCCTATGTTTATTGAGTTAAAACACTCTTTTTTGGCATGTAGATGTATTTTTAAAATATTTAGAAAGAGGTGTACGGGATTTTGAAAATTTTAACCCTAAAGAGGTAAAAGGAGGAAAAACTGAAAAAGGGTAGGGGGTGAATTAAAGACCCTTTGTTACTCCTATGTTTATTGAGTTAGATCAGTCTTTTTTGGTATATATATATTTTTAAAATATCTAAAAAATGGTTTAAGTAATTTTGAAAAATGTACCCCTAAAGGGGTAAAAAGGAGTAAACTATGTTTTCACGAATTCCACAATAACTCTTAGGCCCGGTAAGATATCGACTTGGTGTTTGCATGAGTAGCTATCCCATGCAAATGTCTAAAACCACCTTTCATTGCCCTAATCAACCCTTAAAAGGTGCGAATTTGAATT
Source organism: Agriotes lineatus (assembly GCA_940337035.1). Classification (NCBI taxonomy): domain Eukaryota; kingdom Metazoa; phylum Arthropoda; class Insecta; order Coleoptera; family Elateridae; genus Agriotes; species Agriotes lineatus. The sequence goes on along the minus strand of OW679203.1, from coordinate 17,107,452 downwards.
CGGGGTGAATTATAGAATCCTTTGTATCTCCTGTGTTTGTTGAGTTAGATCATTCTTTTTTGTCATACAGATGTATTTTTAAATCTTTAGAAACCGTTTTTAAGGGTTTTTTAAATTTCACCCCTAAACCGGTAAAAAGGGAAAACTGAATAGAAGTAGGAAGTTAAAATTATTTTTCGCTGTGGGTTCATTTTAGTATAAAACGGGCTGATTTTTTTTAGAAATTGCACCCCTAAGAGGCGAAAAGTGGTAAACTGTTTAGCGTATTGAGTGATGGAGGAGGGGGACACTCTAGAATGCATTTGAGATTTAGAAGAAAAAACAAACATTTGTAGTCCGTACGAAGAACGGGCATCTTGCTAGTAATCTATAAACTGTAACGTTTCGCCCAGCGCGAACGCGATTGTATAAATTAAAAATTAATTTGCGCGTTCCCCCTGGGCTTGCCCCACGTTAGGTACCGGAGCACCGCGCCGAGAGTACGACGTGACGTCACCTCAAACGATCGCCTCAACACCACTGCGCACCTAGACCACGAATCCCCGCTTCAGCGACCCGATACGAACCTCCGATTACGCCCGCACCAGGTATAAAAGGAGAATTCGGAGCCCAGACAAGACAGAATTCCCTAGAATTTCCTCGAACCTTCCCGGCCCTTCCGCCTTGTTTACACTCTCAGGAGAGTTCCCGGACTATTCGAGAGGATCTCGTCCAGACACCTAAACTTCCGGACGTTAGGATTGTTGCAAAAACTATCCAACGTTATTCTCTAGAACTCCTGTACGTTAGGATTGTTGCGAAACTTTCCAACGTGATCCCCCTCGAACCCCTGTACGTTAGGGTTGTTGCAAAACTTCCCAATGTCGTCCCCTCGAGCTTCCAGACGCTTGGATTGTCACTCGACTTTTCAGTGTCATTTCCCGAGCACCCAGCGACCTAGAGAGCCGTCTCAGGCCCGACGGCTACGACATCAAACACTTAGTTACAGGCAGGATCTCCCCGAACTCGCCGACGACGCCCTCCAAAGCTTGGGCACTCGGGAGGCCAAGTCGTGCTCTCCGGTGACGACGCCGTCCGCGAAGCAAATTTCCCCGGCACCAGGACAGCGGCGCAGACGTAATTAGGCCCGATAATTGCGTTTGTAGCGGCTTAGCATCCCCGAAGCCGAGGAACGCGCACCAGGAGTTCCCGTCGAATGAGCCAGAGGCCGCCGCCCACAGACACGCACTCGTGAAGCTAGGCCGTCTTCGCCAGCAAAAAAAAACAGCACATAATTAATCAAAATCCACTCACCTGGTGCAGCAAAACAGCTAGCAAATAAAGCAAATTAAATGCATCGTCCGCCGCTTGAACACTGGGAATTTCACCGTTAAAACACCAGACGCAATTTAGTTTGATATTGACCGCAGTTTTGTTTATTTAACAATTTCTGAATCAAGTGTATTGTTGTTGTCCGCCATTAAATGGCGACCCGCTAATCTGTCAAATTACCTGTTCAGGACCGCCGCAATGCCTTCGCGACGAGGAAACTAATGTATATACAGGCTGTCCCGTAATAGTGTGCCACTGCCCGATTACCAGCGAGCGAAACACCCCGTTAGAAGAACTAATTTACTTTTATAAATGTCATTACATTCTTTTATTCTATGTGCTTAATACAATTTAATTTAATGTACTTAGTTAAAGATTATTATACAATGGTAAGAAGTTATTCTGTGTTTCTATCCTACGTTACTATCTGAGTTTATTATTTGGATCTTGGCATTTTTGAGCTATTCCTGGGAAGCCAGTTTCAATCTGGTAGCTGTAGCAATTAAATTAAATTAAACTAGCCCGTCAGGCTTCAAAACAATACAATGTGTTTATTAGCGTACAGCTATGATTATTTAATATTCTTCTTGCATAATCGTGATGCATGTCCAAGTAGTAATCCATCGGTGCTGTATGACGAAGTATAACGTATGCCCTAAAATGGTTATACACTTTGTTAGCTGAAATCGTGTTTGGGCAAGAAGTGTATCCATTTTGCAGATCGATGAACATGTGTTTTACTTGTAACATTTGTGCTTTCTATATTTTCCCTAATTATCGTCTGAAAAATGTACGATATGGTAACAGAATCTTCTTCAGCACCTATCTGTATTCAGTAATGGTTACGTCGCTTGTTTTTTTAAGAAAAAACTCCAGTTTTGTAACTATAACGTTTCGGTCAACGAGGTCAAAGGCTCTGTTTAAATTACAAAATGCTTGGTGATGACTGAATAGTCGATAGTTGCTTGCTTTATTACTTATTTAAGGTGCTAGTGAGTTAAGAAATATTCATTTCCCGTGATCACTCTTATAATCTTTGGAAATACTTGGAGCTGTGTATCTAATTACTTACGTTTATAGAATTAACATGAACTACAACAACTCACTGGTTGTTCATAGCACTGTAAACCGAAACAGTATTTGGTATGCTAAGGCTCAGCACACAGCAATAATAATTAATGACCTATCAGTATAGCGATTTGAACTGTTATGTACTGTAGAATAGATTTACATTCCAGTGAGAGAACCGTTAGACCTAACCCGAGAGTTTTACGGGAAGCAAGTGGAATAAGTTAGAACAAGACATCATTGTAAGCGTTAAAGAACGTGTTTTTCAAAACTGAGGCAACGCATTAAACTAGTTACTTTTCATTACAGTTTAGTTAGGTAAATTTCGGGACTATTAACGAATTGCGCCACATTGCTCAAGTTTTTTAGTTTGATTGCAAGAATCGAGGCAACTTGTGACGTCAAGCATCCGTTCGTTGCTACGGTTTTGCATTACATTTGCGATTCAGGGTCGGACTTCCAACAGGGGCGGCTTCAATGTGATTTGAGATCCGCGTTTAAGACAATTAGTCTTGTTTTCTTTTGTTGCTATTTAACTATAAATGTACTTTAACTGTTGAATGCTGGTAGAAACTAGTATTATCGCTCGAAGTTTGCATCATATAAATTATCACCGTATTTGTATTTCATCGCATTTATGGTTCTTGTGTTTGATGTCTTGTTTTATATGCTTGCATGTAAAGTCAATATAGGTATATGTGTATTACAGCTATTGTAAACATATTGGCTTTTATTCGAGTCGAAGCGTGGAGTATTTAGTTTCAGATCTTCAACTGTGATGGTCGTGGCTATTCTGAAAGCGCAGTGGTTGCCGACCTACAGGTGTCCGCAGGTCCAGTTACATAAAATAAGCTTTGATAATGTTTAATTTGAATTTATAAAATATGTTGCACCTATTAGTTAATTATTGTTTTATTAAACACTGTAATTAAAACAACTTATTGAAGTTCCTGTTCGTTTAGTCAAATTCGAGCCCTGGCTCTGAGTTACCACCGAACAATCAGCAATACCGGGAAAAACCAAATAATTACCACCGTTACGTTACTTGTGAATATACCAAAACATCCTACTATGCTTTCTAATTGCTCGCCCTCGTTGGTCCAAGCTTGGCATTCACGTCTCCTGGTATTATAAGAATTTCGTTTGTAGGCAGGCCATTTATTCTGTTTTTTAAATGACCGTATAAGGTTTCTATCATTTTATCGGTTGCGTCTGATGTTGGGGTACAGACTTGTACGACCTTGATATTAAAGGTGGATGATTTGACTTTCATAACTAAAGCTGATAATCATATGCACTCAAATGTACGAAAATATGCGCATATATATGCATACATTTGGTTGAGTATATGCACCCAAAGTTATAATATATGCACATAATATGCTCTAATTTTTTTTTGAAAATAAGTAGGAGTATTCTAAATAATCTAAAAATTTCAATTATTTTGTATGAATATATTTATCTCTCTAATTTTTATTCAAAGACGTCATTCATTTTAACGTTTGACTATATAAACATGGACTGCCAACACCAACTTCACGTTGTAAGCAACATAAAAATGAGATTTTCCCGAACCCCACCAGACTGTTATTCACCCAACACTCTTGAAATGGATTTTGTGTTGACCGATTCCTTATACACTGCTTGTATGGGAAAAGTGGGGGTTGCTGGCAGTCTGTGTTTATATAGTCAAAGATTTTAACAGGGACTTCCCCTTTCCTCTGCTCATTTCGATACGCACACTGCACTCCAGCTGCAGAAAGTGAAAGTATATCTCAGTTGTACATAAAAATGTTATTAATAAATTTAATCAAATAGTAAATTTTACAAAAAAATCTCAAAAAGTTCTTCATACATTACAAATTATTGCCAAATATAACCAAATATGCAAAATCCATAAAATATGCTCAAAAACGTATTAATATGCAAAATATGCGAAACGAAACTTGGCTTAAACGATTTGTTTTCACATAATTAGTATACATATGCAAAAAGTTTCGCCGGCATATCAATTATACAAAATATGCATTTGCCATATATCAGCTTTAGTCATAACTCTGTCGTTAAGAGTTTTGTATTCTAAAACAGATGCCGATTTTGGTAGTAGTAATGCTACTCCATTGCGACTATCAATGTACTTATCCTGTGCCAAGACCTTTCTAGAGGCGTTTAGCATAGTCCCAGGAGATATAGCGTGTAAACCTGAACTTCATTTACGGCAATGTGTAGTTTTATAATTTGAGAAATTTTGCTTATAGTTGGATCCTTCTACGTCTACGTCTACGTCAAAGTAGCAACCTTAACAGTAAATTAATCTCAAAAATTAAATAAATTCAGTATGCAGTGAGAAGCTGAAGTTTTAATATTTTCTCCTCACCAATTCTTTATTTAACTGCAACCTACGCATGCATATCTTATACACTGCTGTACAGTCTGGAACTAGTTAAATATATTTTTCCGTCAATCGTTTATATATCGACTCATTAATGCATGATTTTGTCTAAAAAATCATGCATTAATAGACCCGTTTTCGCAATGATTTTATATAGGCAACCATACGTACTAAACGTCAAATGTATCTGAAATGTCAAAACTAAAGGTTAAATTATTCCGGGGATTTATTAATATAAATATTTACATTAGAAAACGCTTCGCTCAATATATTTGTGGCAGTTTTTATTTTATACCTATCGAGTTCTCAAAGTATCCTTCGGCAACAGAGGTGGATTTCCAACCGCCAAGTATTTTAATTGCCGCAAAATTGCTCCGGCATCGGAAACCATACGTACTAAACGTCAAATGTATCTGAAATGTCAAAACTAATAAATATTTTTGATGGATTTCAGTAAACGTACGATTGACGGAAAAGTCTTGTAACCAACTCTTATGTTAATCGGTGATTAATAATCTCGCTCATTAACGCGTTCGCTCGCTCCACTCGCTCACGCGTTAAAATCTCTCGATTATTAATCACCTTTATTAACACACTTGTTGGTTAAATAACCATTGCTTCAAGTTTTTAAAATATTTCACAACTTTACTTTTGTAGTGTATATTGTTGTTTAATGAAAACCAACATTTTTATAGTGGTGTGGATAGAGCAGGAAGCTTTGACAGCAAACGTATAAGTGAGAATTCGGAAAAGGTTTATATATAATTGCTTTTATAGGTAAAAAAGACATAAAAATTAAAGTACCCATCGTACTCGGACTTCTTATTGAACGCTTAATAATGTGCAACTGGGTGAAATTAAGTTGATTTAACCAGAAACAGTACGTACCAATTTCAAATATAGACATTGCGTGACAGAAAACAGTAGATGATTTAAACATCTAATTTATTTTTTGTGTTTTTAATTACTTTTAATACTTCCGGTTGTTTACGATGTCGTAATGATAAATACAGAGCTCGCAGCTGTTTTATTTTTAATCATTCTCCTTTGCTTTTAAAATATATTAACTCGAAGTTTAGTAATACCCTGGTAATATATCTAGCTATTCTCAAGACTTCAAGCTCTTGTTCGAAATACTTATATGGATTTTCATAAAACAAATTAGTGTCGTTCAACAGCAAAACATAGTGGACATGTTCGAGAACTTTGTTGAAAGAAAAGGGTCGACAATAATTCTGAACTTTGCACGCACACAATAAATTTGCTTAATTGCCAATCGTTTCGAACCTTCTTTTCGCATCTGTAATTGTGAGAATGTCCTCTTAATATAGAAAACCCAAGCATTTTTCGAGTTAGCCCATTGTCGTCCAATATTGGACATAGACTTTCTCTGTTGATGTTCACTAGTCTCTGATTTGTGCTTTCCAAACACATCCGAGTCCTGCCGTTCCTTTTAAGCCATCCGTACGTTTGGTTTATGGTGGACTCCGACTCATTTTGCCCATCCAAAGTTTCCACCGTTGAAGCTCACTGTTCCATCTCCTCTCTGCTTGTTTCTTGGTGTGACAAGCCCATCTTCATTTAATCGAAGTTACTTATTCTCCTATATCTGCTACGGTTTTCCTCCTGTGGATGTCATAATTTCTTACTTTCTTTATTAGAAAATGTATTAAAAAACATTCAGAAACTTTTTCGATCTTTATAATATGGTGCATACGTAAATAAACATCCAAGAAGAAAAGAAGGTTGCTATCTTATAATTTTAAATGGATAGCACCAGTTTTTGTCTTAATATTTTAAATTACTTCAGATTCTCTTAGAATTACGTAACTAACTTTCTTTAAAACAACAAAGTCATAATAATATTTAAAAAGAGTTTAAAATGCTACTACATCTTATTAATTGTATAACACTCGTATGCTATAGATAGTAACCCATAAAAGTGAATAAAAAAGCACATATAACACCAATAATAATATATGGGTGTAGCATGAAATGCAGACTTTGTCTGTCATTGACACAGCAATACCAATATTTGAGTAAAGGTATGACTCTAATCGCAATACACAATCAATATTTTCTTTACCTTAGGCAATGCTCTTTGCAGCTAAGTGTTATTAATTGAAGACTTGCAGATCCAAATTAACTGTTTTCAATTAGAATTTATCCTTGGTACAGGCTCAATTACAGTAGTTTCGCTCATTTCGCTAATGTAATCAGTCGGAGATAATGTAATGATGAGAAATAATTTCTCATTAATGTGACACTTTCTTCGATGAAAATTAAATATACTGTGTAACGAAGTATTCGGCAGCAAAGAAATTGAAAAATTGGAAGGTGTCCGAAGGTGTTTGAAGTAAAAATAAAATAAAAACGTATTTGAACGGGGTGTACTTGAACTTCGATTGCAAATCCATTGCGGATAGCAGCAGCGATATCTTTTTACAGTAACAGACGGGAGAGCACAGTCTATTTCTTAGAACCAAGCAACGTATCTAGAACATAGTGATCAAACTGTAGCTAAGTTTCCTATATTTTAAATTTTCATAGCCATAAGTAAAATTTAGTTTTCTTCTATTCTCAATAACATCACTATTTGACGAAAATTAGCAAGGCCACGATAATTAGAGTGAAGGAAACAAAGTCTCGATGAAATAAATTTATTTTTACCGAGAAAACGCGCACATAGCAAATGATATAGTAGGAAATAACTGACTGCTACTAACAAGGGACTGAACAAAGCTAGCAATTGACAATAAAGCGACTATAGAAATCAATAATTGTTTATTAAAGTTAATAAACAAGTTAAAACGTCCGGTATTTAAAATACATTTATGTGCTCTTTCCATGTAAAATGTCCAAAATTGCAAATTTTGGTATTAGTACTGGCCGAAACGTGTAATATAGCCTTTTAATGGAACCCCCTCGTGGCTGCTATTTTACAAATACCCTTTTCTCTTAATAGAGCCCCACGTTGATCGATATCATTTTGTAATATCTCAATTATCGGGATATTACACATAGCCTTTACCGTGTTCTACTGGTCGGTCGACATTTTGCAATATACCCTGCTTCTGGTGTATATGACAAATTATATTGATGTTATATCAGTATAGTAAATGACTTACCTTTGTTACAAAATAAACTTACTTCCCTTATTTACTATTTAATGAATCATATTATGAAACGTATCAACTAATCACTTTTACGCATTTACCTAATATCAATATCACTTATAATAATGCAGAAGACTAAAAGCCGTGTTTACACAACTAAAAGTACTATGGTTGCGTTCCACCATTTCTATTTTCGGATTTTTGTAAACAAACTTCCCTTAACTTTTAATAGCGATATTATCACAGAAAACAATTATTTATTATGCATATTTCTTGTGTTTTTTAAAACTATTGACTCAGCTTCGAAGGCAAGTCCACTTTGGTTAATTTTCATATCTGCTTATTGAACGCTACCACAACCTAAGCCGTACTCCAACGCTATAAAGGCGTGTCCGTTACATCTTACTTAACAACATAACCTATATTTCTGCAAATTTGTATGCGTCGCCTTTCGTTTCTTCTAGCAGTTGCTACAAGTATTAATTCTGTTAAATGGTCTACTGTGCATCAGATAATTGTAGTACAAAGCAAGGTAAGGCATTAGCGTTGTTCAGATTTCCCAAAAATTTGCAACAATGGTCTAAATTGGACTCCCACTGATTCTTTACGGTTATGTGAGGTAAGTAGTTTTGAATAAACTTGTACGTACAATCTTATTGCTTCTCTCTTCTGCAGGGTCACTTTGAAGGCATTACAACATTGAATACGAATGCTGTACCAACTATTCTTATATCCTCTATTGCTGGAAATGTTTCTGCGTGTTTCGAATCGCTACCATCAACATCCAACTGTACGAGTGCATCTTCGACTGTAGTTATTAACAACGCAGCCATGACCGAGGTTTGTACACATTTGTATGTAACGACGCTAAATTGTATGCAAAATTTACTTGTAAATTTATGAAAATATTAAGCATTGTTGCATACAGAAAATTGGCTGCTAAATTTGTTGATGGGACGTTGCGCTGAGTAGACGTGGTGTGCCAGCTGCTGCTAAATTTTATAAATATTGTGATTCTCCTAATATAAGTGCGTTACAACATGCCTGTTACTAGAAGCGGTGAAGCTATTGATGTCGAAGCGATTGCAGAGAGGGTAGTTGAAAAACTGTTAGATTTCGATGCATTAACAAAGAAGCTTACTTCGATCATCAACGCTTCCCTGGAAACCGAGGTTGCTAAAATAGTGGAAAAGTACGAGCACAAAATCTCATCTTTGGAAATGCAACTCGAAAAACTGAAAGCCGAAACGGAAGATACAATGAACGCACATGAACAATACAGCCGTGTAAATAGTTTAAGAATATTCGGCGTTCCGCAAAAACCGAATGAAAATACCAGTGAAGTAGTGCGCAATTTATGCCACGAAAAGTTAGGTATTAACCTTGCCGAAAATGATATCGACATCTGCCATCGCCTTGGATCGAAAGAGGGAACTCACCGTCCAATTATTATAAAATTTGTGCGCCGCAGCATTAAAAAACTTATACCATAAACTATTTACTTGAACAAAAGGGATATGATATTTTAGCATTATCAGAAACGTGGTTAAAATCTGATATTACCCTTTCTCATTCGAAATATAACATTTTCCGGAAAGATCGAGACGCTCGAGGGGGTGGAGTTGCAACTTATGTAAAGAATCACTTGAATGTAAAAATTATTCAAACAAATGATAATATTGAGCAATTGTGGCTGTCATTAAAAATCAATAAAGAAAGTTATGTTTTCGGGGTTGTGTATAAACCACCTCAATTTAATTATAAAGTTTTTGTAGATGAGGTTGAAGAATCCATTTGTTTGTATACTGAGGCTTCAGGAGAAAATATAACATTTTCCGGAAAGATCGAGACGCTCGAGGGGGTGGAGTTGCAATTTATGTAAAGAATCACTTGAATGTAAAAATTATTCAAACAAATGATAATATTGAGCAATTGTGGCTGTCATTAAAAATCAATAATGAAAGTTATGTTTTCGGGGTTGTGTATAAACCACCTCAATTTAATTATATAGTTTTTGTAGATGAGGTTGAAGAATCCATTTGTTTGTATACTGAGGCTTCAGATAGGGTTATTTGTTTGGGTGATTTTAATATAAACGTGTTGGATTTTTCTGGTTCGGTTACGCAATACTTAAATTATATGTTAAATACATTATGTTTAAAACAAATTATTACAGAGCCTACTCGAATATCTGGAAATAGCAGTACTTTGATAGATCTCATAATTACATCGGATACCAGCTGCAAACAGGGGTGTGTGAAAATGAGTTATCCGATCATGAGACAGTTTTTTGCAAAATATCAACTGGTGAGTTCGTCAAACTAAGTCCTATTATACGCACATTTCGGAATTTTAAATATTTTAATTTTAATGACTTACTGTGACCTACAGAAGTTACCTCTACATCAATTGTTTTATGAGCGGGATATTGATGCTAAATTAAACATTTTAAATTATTATATTACATCCATTTTTGACTTGCATGCCCCGTGGATAACCGTTAAAATGAAGAACAAACCAGCACCTTGGTTTACTGATAATGTTAAGTTACTGATAAATCTTAAAAATAAGACAAAATCAAAATATAAACAATCTAAGAACCCTGGGCACTGGGAATATTATAAAAGTTTGCGGAATTTTACCAATCTTGCAATTCAAAATGAAAAGAAAGCTTACTTCGAGAATAAAGTTGGGATTGGAGGCACAAATGCTATTTGGAAGGAGCTAAATTTAATAAATATAAACATTAAAAAACAAAATTCTATTCCGGAAACACTCAGTAATGTACAAGAAGTAAATGATTTTTCTGTAGACTCTATACCTCACAGCACTCCTGATCAAATGCTTCTAGATTTTTATCGTAATAACGAACTTACATCAGAAAAACTTTCTTTCACGACTGTTGACGTTGAGGAAGTACAAAATTTAATTAGAAGTGTAAAAAGTAATGCAGGGGGTATAGACGGTATAACCATCAATATGATTAAACTGTGTTGTCCATACATATTACCGTTTATTACTCATATACTGAACTGCTGTTTATGTTTTTCCAAAATGTTGGAAAAATGCAATTGTGATTCCTTTCCCTAAAGTAAATAATGCTGCAGCCTATACAGATTTACAACCTATCAGTATATAGAAATAGAGTGTTAATTAACAACTGGTTATTTATTTAAATAAGACATTTTTTCTTATTGTATAGTTGTACATTACTATAAATGTTAGTTTAAATTTACTCAAATATTTGTTTGGTTAATTACAAAACTTAACAAGTTAATTACAAAACTTAACAAGTTAATAAATAAAAGTATTTACAAAAATATTGCTCTAACTGCTATCTAATAAAACATTTCTTATTAATAGTACAGCAATATCACGGAAACAAACGACGAACGTCATCAAATATTTAGTTATTCATTTAAAGTTACCGTTTGATTCCGTGATTTACCTATAGTTACAATAAATATGATTAACTATAGGTAAATCACGGAACCAAACGGTGCGCGTCATCAAACAGTAACTATAAATTAATAACTAAATATTTGATGACATGCACAGTTTGGTTCCGTGATTTTACTATATGTGTATTGCTTTCCAAGCTGGGATGAGCTCCATACTGAGCGCTGGGTTAGTCAACCGAGGTGCGAAGCACTGAGGTCAGCTAAAAGTACGAAGCTGGAATAAGCCTTCCCACGAGGTATGTATGCCATTTTACTCACAACATAGTTACACATTTATTTAATTTCGACATTCACTAGAGATGGAAGGAATTTTGTATGATAAAAATTCTTCAAAATTTGTCTATTTACTGCCCATTCTTCTTTTTTTGTAACTGGAATTATTGCGACGACTTGAGGAGTCCAGATAACTAGATAGCATTTCTTTTTATGTAACAAGTGCAATGCACCCTGTATTTAGTGAAAATATTCATGGTTTTCATTTACCACAAACTGTTTCAGTACCTTATCGTAAGAACAAATATAGCCTTTGTCATGTGCAAGTGATTCCATCAAGTTGGAATTGAGATATTTAAATGGACATTTAACTTCCACAAGCTCTTCCTCGCCTGCAAGGCCATCTGGGGTTGCCCCAAGGTATCCACACTGATGGAGCCATAGTCCAGCAGATGTCACAGAAAGTCCAGTTGCTGCCCCAAATGCTTCAATTGCATTATTTTCATGTTCTCGCCCCCCACCGAATGGCCTTTACTCCATCTAAGTTATATGTTCCTGCATAATAACAGAACTTTATGAAAAAATGTGAAAAATATTTTGCAAAGCAAACCTGTTAGTTTTTTGAAAAGCGATGCAGGGTAACGATTTCTTTTGCAAGCTGCTAGCACTGTACCGAACGAACTGGCTGTTAAAGGAAACCTGCGAATAATTAACCACAAGGGATTTTTTTACTGCCCTATGGTTTTCTCAAATATATTTATTACTTGTTCAGGAGAAACATTCACTTTTTGTTCAAAATAACTAATTTTTCTGATAAATTTTGATATTCTGCAGAGAAAATTATATCACTAATCTGTAGAACAATATTATCTTCCTGTGCAGTAAGTCTGGGTGCTAGAAGCCAACTGAATCCTACCACCCCTCCAAACGAAGCCAATTTTTCTCTAAGCGTTTCGATCTCTTCCTTGGTAACACTTCTCTTTGAAGCTCGATATTCCTTAGACGGCGAAAACCATTCATCGATTGTTCTCACGTTTTCATCAAGTGCTTTAGATTGTTTAGGCACTGACCAGCTACATGCCTGGTCTGTAACTGATATATTATAATGGGCAAATAGTGCCAGTGCAGCAACATGATGACATGAAACTTGTCCACGAGGACATGTGCAAGAAGTTGAGGTTATGTTTTTGTCTTCATCGAAGAAGATCTACAAAGTAAAAATATATACTTAGTATATATTCGTTACTACTTAGAATCCATCTGAAGCAGCAATCAGTATTTTAAATAATTATACTTTTTAAGCTAAAATTTATCTTACCTCAACATTGTATCACTTATCTTTCATGCTTGCCTGTACTGTACCATGTACCATGTATGGAATGTATGCTGCAGATTTATTAAACATTGAGTACATAGGTTGTACATACATAAATGACTGCAAGAGAATTATAAACATTTTAAATAATTGCCATAAATAAAAAAATTAAATTAATATAAAGTAAATGTTAAATGAACTAAATATTTTATTATAGAAATAACACATGAATTCTAAAAATAAAAATATGGCTACATAGAATATAGTACATATACATAGACCTAAGTATGTATACAGAAAAAACATTGTTCGACTACTCACAATCTGAAGAATCTGTGTCCGGGATGACTGGTTTGGAGGGATAAAGTACTTGACTATTAATTTTTTAAAATTAAATCTGTCCTTATCTTGAAATTATGTAAATACCTATTTCTTGAAAGAACATTTAAATCCGCTTTCAACTGCAACTTGCGACTTCTTTATGTGAACCATAGATAGCAGCAGTATTTGATGATAATGCGGGAAATGATAAAATCAGTGACAGCATACATTAAATCATGTATTAAGACTAACACACATTTTTTTCTATTTAATCATTTAGTGTTACAATTTTTTATACAATTATTTTAATTAGAATTGATACAAAAATCGTGAGATAAATAGTCCTTATCGTGAGATTTGCAATGAAATTGTGAGAACTCACGATAAATCGTGAGATCTGGCACCCCTGCATGTACCATTTAATACTGAACAGAAAAAAGAAGACACTATTCAATTCAACAGTATTGGCGGTATCCAATATGAAAGAAAGTTGCCCGGAGGCTATCCAAAAATGTCCATAAAACGCTTTCCAGAGGCGAGCGTTTCCTTTCCAGAGACTTTCCATTTAAAAATATATATTTTTTAACTTTTCCTTACTGCCAATCTCTAGCGTGTTTTTAAAACTTTATTTAGTGAAACAAAAGTTATTAAATCCGTCCTACATTTTAAGTGCGGCATATGCCGCGGGTTTCAGCTAGTAAAATATATTTCAATCACGACCAGTCAGCTACAACAATTCTTACTTATATGAACTGTTCCTGTAGTTACTAGAGTCTAGTAAGTAATTATAATTAGGATAATATTATTTATTTAAAATAAATAAACTCATTTCATTTGACTTGGTAGGTGGCTATCCTGAGCTGTTGGAAGAAAAATGCCCAAAAAGCAGTTAATAAGTTCGATCCTTACGCCCGGATATCGGTTATAGCGTACCCTTAAAACCATGTGTGCTAAAAATATAATAGAATTTTGCAAAAATATAGAAAATAAGGATCTAATTGCTCCCTTAATTTGAAAAACTAGATGGTGAAATGCAATTTGTTTGTGATATTTTTTATATTGTTTGTATTACTTCCCTCGTCTGAAAGATGAAGGAAGTATTGTAATCACGAAAAAATCTGGTGTGATACACTCACACAACTTCCTTTTACAGTGATCTTATAATTAGTCAAAAATTTCATTTTTAATTTTTAACCATTTGTTAAAAATTTTCAAAAATTACAAATTCTACAAAAACGGTACAAAATCGAGTGTTAGTTGAAGAGACAAATTTTCTCTAGAATTTTAAGGTGAATTCAAAATTGTAATAATATACCGGGTGTTTTATTTAAAATAGGAGTTAATAAAAAAAATAGAAAAAAAAACAAAAGAAACCCACTTTAGAAGTATTCAACTGGAAAATCACCTATCTCACATCAATACACATTAAAAATGTAAGAAAAATGTAAACTTTAAAAAAAATTGTTAGAGCCGTTTTTGAAAAAATCGAAAAAAACTGAAAAATCACAAGAGTAAACACCTACTTCCGGTTATGCGATTTTTTTTCAAAAGCTTGCTGTCTCATCTAGATAGTACACAAAACTTATATATGAAGTTTCAATGCCATACCTCTTTTCGTTTTTGAGATATTCTGTTCACAGACACACACACAGACAGACACACAGACAGACAGACACACAGACAGACAGACAGACCAATGAAAAAAAATATGTTTTTTGGGATCAGGGGACTCGAAAACGTGAAGATCTGTTGAAAACTCAATTTCGAATTTTTGGGGTGAATCCAATACTTCCTTTATAGTAGTAAAAGGAAGTAAAAATCACCTTCCGAGATTTCTTCAGATCTTCACGTTTCAGGGTCCCTGTCTGTCTGTCTGTCTGTCTGTTAGCGGTATAACTCAAAAACTATTTGTCGGAGGAAGATCATATTTTGCATACACATTATATATACCTGGCATGAAACCGTGAGAATTTCAGACAAATATATACAAGGTAAGCACCTAAAAAAATAAAATTTTGTTTATTTTTGCGTTAATTTGAAATAGAAAGAAGTAGTAATTTTCACATAGATCAGGCTTTACACTTGCCGACAATAGAACTCAACAGATACAATATAATGTCACAAAAGAGTCTAAACGTTTCAACAATAAGACCGTTCCCTTAAATAGAGGCGCGCACTCCACTCATTTCAATTAGGCTCGATGGCGCAGTTCAACCTATCGATGCAGTTACGATCGTAACGTAGATGCGGTTACGATTGCTATGCAAACCCCAGCGGGATACATTTTTGTTTAATTTGCAAATTGATCTAATTCGCGAGAGGGAAGTTCGGTATAAACCCATGTACAGCTTTTTTTGTTGTGTTATGGTTGTGTTCAATTGCACTTGAATCGTATTTGTTTAGGTATACCCTACCGGGTGACAATGAGACGAGGGCCATGCTTCTATCTTCTTTATTTATAAATCGATTTGGATAAAATTGTATATGACGATACTAGACAAGTTCTGATTGACCGATAGATATAGTTTTCCCGGTAATGACACCAATTTTACTTTTTTAAATTGATCACCCTGTCTATTTTATGTTTTTCGGAATCTACGATTCAAATTACATACAATAGTATTGGAAAATTTCCAGTTTTTCTAACAATTCTTTTTAAATTTATTTTAAGTATCTCTTCATAGTAACAGCTATTTTGTCAATCAACTCAATAACAAATCCATAATGAAATAATAAAATTTGCTAAACACGTTTTTTAAGAAAAAGTGACTTTTTTAAATGGCACCTACAATCTAATGATATACATCATGCACTTATCTTTATCTAAAACTGAAAAATAATTAATTAAACTATTTAAAAATATTTCTGTGTAATACTTAAGCAAATTTGGCAACACTGTTGTATGTGGTTTAAGTCGTAGATTCCAAATAAACACGAAATATATAGGGAGATCTATTTAAAAAATCAAACTTAGTGTAATTTTCGGCGAAACCGGCAGTCGGCCATTTTTTATTACATTTGTGTATCAATCCGAAATTATGTCTAGTAACCTTGAATAAAATTTCATCCAAATTCATTCACAGCAAAGGAGAGAGAGGGGCGCGGTCCTGGTCTCATTGTCACCCGGTATACTTATAGCCCATTCACTTAATACAACTTATTATTAAGGGTTTTCCGATTGCTTTTCACCATGTATCAATTGTGTTTCACTATTTGTCAAATGTAATTTTCATTTGTCAATATTGACAGGTGTTGACAAGAGGGAAAAACATTTGAGATAAAGTGAAACACAACTGATACATGGTGAAAAGCAATCGGAAAACACTGTAAGACTCAACTGTTTCAAATATATCTGCATTCAATTTGAGCAGTTGCTTACACCAGATTGTGCCACCGCGACAAGTTTTTTAAAAGTGGAATTGATAAGATAAATTTGCAATTATTTGAATTTGATAAGAGTGATTTCTGCATGCATAGAGCAAACTCGATGTATGTTTGATGAATCGTATACAAGTAAAATTGAGCTTCTTAGATTCAAACCTTCATGTACGTTGAAAAGAAGACGGTGGAAACCATTACGATTACTTTCTTGTGAGTGCGACGGAGTACATTTTTGGATATTATTAATTTTATTACGAATTAATCAAGAAAGTAAAGTATGATCAAAAATTATTTTCATCTAGTATAGCCATGGAATAGTTCCTCATTTATGAATGCAACTACGTTTATACTTAATGTCAACATTTGACATTTACTTTGTAAGTGAGTTATAGTTGCATTCATAAATTAGAAAGTATTCTATGGCCATACAAGATGAAAATACTTATTGATCATACTATATATATATATACGGGGAGGATGTTCATCTGATGCAAAAATTTAAGTTAGTTCATTTTAGCGATAAGAAAAATATATAGTGCCGTAGTCTTCTAGAAAAGCTTCATTACGCCTTTACTAAATATGTACAAAAAATAGGGCGTTGAACTTTTTAGTTTACATTTTAAAAATATTTTAAGCTGTCATAATCGACTCGTATGGGAGAAGCGATAACAACTAACATTTTCCAACGAAATAATCGGCTGTGACCTTACCTACACTTATGTTACTTTTGAAATTCTGACCGTTAGTTATTAAGCAAAAAATGAGGACTCTCATAACTCTGCCAGAGAAATAAAACTGAAAAAAATTTGTGAGTGTAAAGAAGCGAAAGCTGCACAAAATGGAAGTCTTGACGAAAGCAGAGTTTTGCACATAAATAACTGGACCTGTTCTAAAAAACAAATTACTTTTATCTACGACTGTGTGTAAAATTGCCTTTTAGTTGGCAGTTTTAAGTTTGTAAAACGACTGCTTAATAACATGTTTTCATTAGTTGACGTCGTCAGTAGTTACGTGCTTAAAATATTTCATTAGGCACGTTGTCAGTAACAACGTGTTTTAAAATTTTTAAAACACGCAAAATTACGACCGGTTGCTGGTAATCCTAAGTTACATTAAAAACTATTTTTTATATTTACCGTGTTTACTAGATTCTATCGTAGATAAAATAGTGTACGACACACATGCGTAAAGCATCTTCAGTCACTCGCGGGGCTTAAAACGCTCGTTCACTCGCGTTTTAACGCTACCCCACTCGTGACTAAAGAGTAGCTTTACGCACTTGTATAGTAAATGACTATGTAAACCTACATTTGGTTGTAAAACACTTCGACAAAATATTATTCCAAAGATTTGCAAGGTGACAAATTCCTGAAGAGAGTATAATGAATGATAATTTTTCTGTTTATCAGTGGAAGCATTGTTGGACAAGATCTGTCCTCTTTGCTAGCAATTTGCAAGATCCTTCAACAAAAGCTACTGTTCTCGATTGTGTTAGCAGGTTCCAAAACGTTTTAAAAACCATTGAAAAACAGTGCACCTTAAAGGAGAAAGGAAAGACGCTAAATGACCCAGGTGAAATTAAATTGAATATAATGAGTTATTCTTTCGAACCGATGCGATGATTCTAATTTCACCACAGAAACATTTGTTACATTGGTCAGTCTTACTCTTTTGATTATGATGTCCAGTAGCATTACCGACATTTTTTCTACGTCTCCTCTTTCTCTTTCTATTTCGTCTCGATGTGACAACGTTACTGATCTTACAGAATTCTTGAATTCTCGCAAGAGTAGGATCCTAGAGTCATATATGTGGAGTAATAACCGCGCAAGTCTCCAGGTGACAGATAGGAAGACTATTACGACTTGCCTGGCGTTTCAATACCAGAGCGAAGGCAAACTAGCAGTGGGGATAACTGGGCGTTACATGACTAAACTTATGCTAGGGCTTGAAAAACAGATGCCACGGACCACTTCCACATCGTAAATCTATTGCCTCGGTAATCCAGAGCGGCTTGGAATCCAAGGGTAGTATTAACAAGTGGAACGGAGGTCTTGGCTTAATCGCCCGAATTACGTAGCTGCAGCACCACTTTAAAAAGCTCCGCTAATACCAAAGGGGCAGATCTTGTCAGCTACCTTCTTCTTCTCGAACATTTTAGGATTCCCAACCAAGCTCCTACCTATACCACCCACCTAGGAAGCTTCATAATTGACCACATCCTTGTTACAGTCGAATGGCACCGTCGAAGTCAATTGGTACTTCTGTCCCCAGCGATCATCTTCCTCTAGTAGCAGCCACCAATGCAATGGCTTTTCCACCTTCCCGCCAGGATTTTAGGATTATTCCGGACTAAAACAACGCACGTTAGAACGACTTCCGGAAGCTACCAAAAGGTGGCCTTGGAAACATCCCTTCCTCCATAAACGCCCGGAAGAGGATGCCATCGTCGACCTTCTCTTCATCACCATCCAAAAAGCTGTTCAGATATAGATTTTTACCAAGGTCATTCAACTTCAGCCGCCCACCTCTTGCACCCCAATTCATCGCTGTCATAA
This sequence comes from Agriotes lineatus, assembly GCA_940337035.1. Classification (NCBI taxonomy): domain Eukaryota; kingdom Metazoa; phylum Arthropoda; class Insecta; order Coleoptera; family Elateridae; genus Agriotes; species Agriotes lineatus. Next base: position 17,088,316 of record OW679203.1, on the reverse strand, counting down.
GGGTGAAGCGGCGCCTTTATCGGCTTTTTACCCCCAAAAGCAATACCCAATGAAACCGGCTCAACGCCATGGCTCGAGTTCAAACCACCAGATTTCGGGAACAGAGCTCGAGGACAATCTGCTCGGGCCTCAACTATCGTGAGGAGGAGAGATTCTGGAGGAAGCTGAAACGCCTCAGGCGGCAACTACGCTTTTCCGGAGTTCCGCTCCACCATGGTGATGAGTTTGTGGTGGACCATCAGCGACAGTCCGATATCTTCGACAACATCTTAAAACAGGTTTACCGACCGACCGACCGCAACTCCTCTCACGTTAATTACATTTAAGTTCATCGAACCTTCGCTGGCAATCCCAGTATTCGTTCACTCCGTGTCATCCCCCCAGCTCAGGCTATCCCCGACAGCAACCTTCTCCTTCCCATTGAAGGGCAAGAAGTCTTCGACGCCCTGGTCTCTGGGAAGAACACCGCCCCCGGGAACGAAGGGGCTTACCCGCTGAATTCTTCGTCAACTTCCCGCTGTAGCCTCGCTCTAGCTATCACCCTCCTTATCTTGCTTCCCGTTGTCTTGGTTCTGGTCATTTTCCTCTGGTTTGGAAAACAGCCAACGTATTGATGATACCGAAGCCCGACAAGGAGCCCCACTTTCTCTCATCTTATCATCCAATCGCCGTCTTCAATTTTCTGAGCAAAACCTTGGAGAAGGTCCTTGCTTCCATGTTGCGATAATTTCTAGAGGCTCCTCGACCTTCAATATGGTTTTTGCCCTCATAGAAGCACCACCAACTTTTTGCTTCAGCTCCAAACTTACGCCACTGCTGCCATCAATTCCGGCCAATGCCTTTTGGCAGTCATGCTGGACATTGAAAGAGCTTTTGACTTCGTCTGGCATGCTGGACTGCTGACCGAACTTCTGTTCATCCCTTCTTTGCCCTCGCCATCAACAGTTATCTCACCTCCCGCCAGCACCAGGTCACAGTCCGTGGCATAACTTCCAGATCTTTATCCTCAAGAACCTGAGTTCCTCAAGGCGCGATTCTCGCCTCTCGCTTCTTCATTACCTTCTGACCAGAAAGTCCAACGCTTTCAGTACGCAGATGACACCGCCATCTGGGTCAAAGACATTAGCAGCTCCCGCGCCTCCAATCTTCTGTCCGCCATACTCCTGATGCTCCAACGCTAATGTTAGCACTGGAGAATCAAACCCAACACGAAAAAACCCCACCGTCTTGTTGAAACATTTACATCAGCACAGCAGACTTTTACTGGATCCCAACAACGTCGCCTTGACACTTTGGAACTCTAGACTAGAGCTCTCCACTTCCGTCATCTATCTATTCAAATAATGACGGCCATTCTCTCTGTGCTCCGAGGCAGCTTTGGAGGCGGTCACCCTCTCACCCTCATCAACACTTACAAGACCTTTATTTGGCCTATTATTAATTACCGTTCTATCTGTTTCAGCGCTCTACCTCGCTCCAGCATGAAGAGGCTAAGGGCAAAAATGGCCATCGCCAGGAAGATGCTGCGCTTGAACTGGTTTTATCACTCTGATTAAGATTGCGACCTCGTCGGCATGCCTCGTCCCCCCCCCCCCCTCTACACCCAGGGATGGGGATGATCTCCGCTGCCGATTCGTGCAACGAGCGATACACCAGGACCATCACCACACCGTCACGACAATCAGGACCCCAGCTTCCCAGACCGGTAGGCCCAAGGCGAAGAAGAGATCTTTTTCGGCGACGCGAAAGACCTTCTCGAATAGTTGCAGGATATCCTACACAACGTTCTCCTAAACTTCCGATGATTTATTAATAACTTAATATGAACCGGTTAACAGAAAACGGAGTAATTTTTCATCGCCAAGCAGGCAGCGAACAAATTACAAAAACATCTGTTCACCAGTAAATCGCCCCGATCCTACAAGAATTTAAAAGAAAACCGTTACAAAAATAAAACAATAAATCGCGGCATGCCCGCTCAAAGGAGCACCAATTCTCAAGTGTAAACCTCTGCAATAAAGGGCCAACGGCTCGCCAGACCCCAATAAATCCGGAAGCCGACAAAACGGTGCCGCTGCGAACAAAACTCCGAACGCGCGACCAAATTAATAATTCAAGTTCAATCACTAAAACGCTCTTAAATCAGAGTGCGCCCAATCAAAACCCCCACATAAGGATACCTGCCGATAGGAAAAATTAACCGCCACCTGATAAAACAACGCCCAAGTCTCTAACACACATACAGGTCGATTAAAAATAATTTTTCCATCAGCCAGCAAAAATATCACCGCTCGTAATGCGGGCGATTGTTGCAAGTAAACGCTACAGAAATTTCGAAGTACACGCCGGCCCAGCGAAGACGTATTTTCTAACGGTTAAATCAGGACAAAAAGCGGCTTACATCCGGCTAAATATTACACATTAAATTATAATTAGCGGAAGGAAGCATCCCAGGAAGGCGTGAATAGTATCAAAATTCATATAAAATTAGCGCGCAACCAATCGAAGCAAAAATAACTTCTTAACATACGCAATAAGAGTAATGCTTAAATAAGTTTTACGCCGAACACGGAATTAAAAAATTCCAATTTCAATTAATCTTTACCAAAACCTAGCAAGTTGGGTGTCGTTAGAATCAACATTTCAACGACTATTGATTGCGACCCAAATCAAGTCGATAATGGATCACGCCGCTCAATTAAACGCGATAATCCGAAATACATCAAAAACGGGCAAAAACGTCCCTTCTACTTTGACCAATGAGCTGCGAGATCGCGTTTGACAAAGGACTGGCACCTTTAAATAGTCGGACGCTGGCAGTAGGAAATCACTCAATCCAGGAGAGTCCACCAGCAGCCACTACAGCCTCCAGGACCACCAGCAGCCAGTCCAGCCTCCCAGGACAACTCTACCGTTCACCGAGCTGCCGCTTTCTTGGACTTGGAGCCTATCGCCCTCGCTGGATTCCGAGCCTATCACCTAAGTGGACTTAGAGCCAATCCACTTCATTGGACTCTGCTGTCTGACGTCTTCGGGGAATTTGGGAATTCGAGCCACTTCCGCCAACCGCCGCCTCCGCCAAGGAGATCAGCACTGCCGCCGACGTTGCCACCGCCGCTGCTCTCAGCCCGCCGCCCCGTCGCCAGTCGCCACCGCCGCCGCTGCAACCGCAGGAGGAAGCCGCCGGCACCGCCTCCGAAGGACCACACCAGCTTCCAACTGCGGATGCCAATCCGCCATTTTCTTTTTCTGTACATATATGTTACCTAGTTATAAGCTTATCTGTATGTTAGTTTGTAGTGTAAATATAATAAACTTTGTTCCAATCAAATCCAGTGTCTAGCTGAGGGTAACGCCTACCTTCCTCTTCCGAAACCGACGCCATTGAAGTAACCCTACCGCTGAGCAATAAACCGAGGCGTGTTAAACTACTTGCAGCCCGCGGCGTATGCCGCATTTAAAATGTAGGACTGCTGCACAGTGCACCATTATCACAGAAATAATAAGGGTGTGCTTAAACGGAGCGTGTGAGCGACTATGGGTCCCGTTCAGTGAGGCAGTAATGAACCTTCCTTATTATTAAATAAAATGTACTTGTGCTCGTAGTTTCAATAAACAGAACCAATAGGCATAATAAGTAATTGTTTTCTGTAATAATATCCGTATTAAAAGTAATGGTAAGTTTGTTTACAAAAACCCGAAGATAGTCAACCGTTGAATAAAGCCTTTGTATTTTTGCCGATTTAACACGGCATGTAGTGTTGTGCATTATTTAAGAGGTGTATGATTAAGTATTGTACAGATATAGCTGAATAAACTTTGAAATTCAATTCATGAAACCGAAGGACTTTGCCACACAACCAGTAAAAAACCTATATCTTTTGATACAGGTAACAAAGATCACTGAATGAGTGTGACATATTAATTAGGGTATGCACAATAAGGCTTTTAGGTTGCAGTGTCCACGGAATAATTAGAGAGATCGGCCTTGAAGAAAAAAATCGTCCTTTTTCTCCTACATTTGTTTATCGAGATTACGTCCCTCACAAATCCTGAAATTTCAGGCAATTTGACGGTTTGTTCTACACCTTCTGTAGATAACTCACTGTAGCTGGAGATTTCAATTGTCAAGCAGGTAACCTTCATAACCTGTTTTATCAATAAATTGTTCGTTTACCATTAGCTTACATCGGGTGAGTTTTAGAATTCAGGAATGGATATTGATTTGCTATGAATGTGTGGCTTACTACATCAGCTGATCCTCATAGATTTGTTTTTAAATTATTAGATAGTCAATCATGATATAGATTATGTGATACTGTCAATATTATCACCTGCATTCCTGGATTAATGCTTACGAACCGTTTTGGCTCTTTGTTAATTATATATCGACTATTTTCTCCACTTTAGCAAGGGCTACTTATATTTCGTTTTGTTTTCTACTCTTAGGCCCTCGTTGTATTTGATATTCTATCATTTTGTCTATGCTGAAATATATAACGTCTTCCATTAAATGGTAATAATTAGCCAAAGATTTAAAAATGTATTTTACTAGCATCTGTTACCGGCAGCTTCAGTGCTTATTTATATTGGCAGCGCCATGTGAGCTGTTCTAATAACCAACACATCAACTGGCGCATGACTCATTTACCGCACCGTATATGCAGCTGCGGTTTGATTCAAGCATAAATCGGATATGTGCTAATACTTTCTCTGCGGCTTCCTGTCTTGCTTTCACTACTCCACTTCGTCTCCGCCAAATCCATTTCCACGCCGCCCTGTATATGGCCCAGCCGTCTCGATCCGGATTTCGACAGTCCCGGCTATCAAGCGCGCGTTGATGATTGTTACGTACGTGAAGGTGATAATGGGCGATGTAAAAGTACTTTAGCCTCCTGCAGTCTGTGACAGGTTAAATTGCCAACAACACGGCTCTCGTACGGTTCGGCAACGCGCTTTGTGCAACCCGGTGTGTGCGACATCGCAGGAAATGCAAACCTGACGAAGTTTAAGGATATCGAGGGAACTGTGAGACTTCTGCTGTTATTCATGTCAGCTGAGGGTGAGTTTTTGAGTTAGGCTAGTTAGTAGTCTCTGAGGCAATTTAGGTTTTGTGTCGAAAAATTAACTATACGTAATTAATTTTTGATGATTCTGAAATTGGCTCTTAGAACTGGAAGCTAGTTATAATTTTTAAGGCATGTTAAATTGTCATGCAGGGACATAAAAATTAGTGAGTTTAGTTAGTGAAGTTTGTAAAATTTTATATTGCTAAAGTTGGAGAGGCAAACTACGTTTTCTGGTAACTACGACCGAAAAACGAATAAATTAAAACTTTGATTTAATTAAACTTTGTAGCACTTTTTAAAATGCGTGAAATTTGAAACAATATAAACTGCAGTACAGATCTATACAAAAATATTGTTTTGCAATACGTTTTGACATAACTTTTATACATGAAATGTTTTTATGTTCAAAATTTTGAATAATGCTTTCCGGAACATGTATGTAACGTTTGTTGGTATTTCAAAGAATATACGTAAACACTAATAAATTAAATTAAATTAATGAAACTGTATACGTAAAGTAACCTTAATATGTTTATTCCAAAAATATAGAAAATAGTAACCAGAAACAAAATTTACAATGTTGCAGCAGTGACATCAGCAACGAAATACATAGTTTTTGCGTATCCTCTTATTGCTAAATACTGTAATAACATGATTGCGGATCCGATTTGCTATTTTTAAATCGGGCGGGAAGTTGCGTGCGAATCAGCTACAGCTTCTTCAATTATTTTTTTTTACATTTAATAAAGGTCTCACATTTTTTCGAAAAATTCCAAAATGATCAAATCCGCATTTTATAGAATTTTAGAAATATTTATACAAAATAGCTGTATAGGCTGAGTGGGAGGTTACGTGCGTGCATGTCAACTACAGCTACTACATCTTCTTCATTTTTACTTCCCCTGTCTGAAAGACGAAGGAAGTATTGTAATCGCGAAGCAGATGTTCACGTTTCAAGGTCCCTAGATGACGAAAAAGAGGTTTTCTCAATTCCGTCAGTCTGTATGTCTGTCTGTCTGTCTGTCTGTTGGCAGTATAGCTCAAAAAGTATTTATCGGAGGAAGACGATATTTTGCATACATATTATATATGTACCTCGCACGAAACCGGTACAATTTCATACAAATATATACAGGGTGAGCACCTTAAAAATAAAATTTTGTTTATTTTTGTGTTAATTTTGAAATAAAAGGAAGTAGTAATTTTCACATAGATTATGCTTTACATTTGCCGAAAATAAGACTCAACCGATAAAGGATAACGTCACAAAAGAGTAAAAATGTTTGAACCATAACACCATGACGTTCAACAGAGGCGCGCGCCAGACGTATCTGGAAGAGACTCTGTAGCGCAGTTGGAATTTCGCTGCAGTTTGATGAGCTGCGGATATGCGATTAGGATCGAGCGATCTGCAGAGCTGCAGATGTAGCGGGTTCAAACCCCAGCTGGATTTTTTTTTATTTGAAAATGTATTGAATTTATTAGAAACGTGAAGATATTTTTACTCCTAACTTAATTTGATTTTTAAATTATTTAGTGTCACAGTGTCGACGAGGGAAGTTTTGAGTAAAGCCCTTTACAGATTTTTTATTTAGTGTTTGGGAAGGAAAAGGTGGTTCTTACCGTCTCATGCTTTTCCGAAAAAATAGAAAATGGTCAATGCCCGATCCTGCAGATTTACAGAAATATTATTTATACAATTATTTGCTGTATATGGCTGAGTGGGACGTTACGTACGTGCGTGCGTACCAGCTAGACAGCTAAAGCTGTAGCTTCTTTATTTTTTTTTGTGTTTGGGAAGAAAAAGGCGATTCTTTCAGTCTCATGCTTTTCCGAAAAATTAGGAAATGGCCAATGCCCCATTCTACAGAATTTCAAAAATATTTTTAATACAATATATCTGTATATGGCTGTGTTGAAGGTTATGCGCGTGCGTGCACATCAGCTACTGCTACAGCTTTTGCATTTCTGTTAGTATTTGTGAGGAAAAAATACCTGGTCTTACACTTTCGAACAGATTGCAAAAAGCTCAAATCTTATAGAATATCAAAAATATTACTTATATACAAAATATCTATGTATGGCTAGGTGTAAGGTTACCTGCCTGCGTGTGTATCAGCTACACCTACAACCTCTGCAATTAAAAAAAATGTGGTAAGCAACGGAAGGATTTCCGGTCTCATAGTTTTCCCTATAATTGCAAAATGGTCAATTCCCCATCCATAAGAAATTAAAAAAATATATTTATCAAACTGTCTGTATTTGTCTGGGTGGGAGCTTACATGCGTGCGTATCAGCTACCGCTGCAACATCTTCCATTTTTTGAGTATTTGGGAAAAAAATAAGTTTTCCCGGTTTCACACTTTCCTAAAAAATTGCAAAATGGCCAGTGCCGCATTCTAAAGTATTTAAAAAAACTATACAAAATATTTGTATATAGCTGAGTCGGAGGTTACGTGCGTGCGTATTAATAACAGCTACAGTTTCTTCCATTATTTTTTAGTATTTGGAAAGGAAACGGTAGTTCTTTCAGTCTCAAAAATTAGGAAATGTTCAATGCCCCACTTTTTGATGTGTTTGATGTTTCTGAGTATTTGGGAAAAAAAAGTTTTTCCGGTCTCACACTTTCTTAAAAAATGGGAATGCTCCATCCTAAAGAAATTCAAAGATACTATTTATACAAAATATTTGTATATGGCTGGGTGGGACGTTACGTACGTGCGTGCGTATCAGCTACAACTACAGTTTTTAATTTTTTTTGAGTATTTGAGAAACAAAAAAGATGGTTCTTTCAGTCTCATGCTTTTCCGAAAAATTAGGAAATAAATATTTTTTTATACTAAATATTTGTATATGCTGTGTGGGAGGCTACGCGCGTGCGTGCGTATCAGCTACTGATATTACTTAATTTTTTTAGTATTTGTATTAGTATTTTCTGGTCTACCATTTTTCGTAAAAGATTGTGACAAGCTCAATGACCCATCCTAAAGAATTTCAAAAATATTATTTACACAAAATATCTGTATATGGCTGAGTGGGAGGTTACGTACGAGCGTGTGTATCAGCTATACAACTACAGCTTCTGCCATTTTTTAAGTATTTGGAAAGGAAAAGGTAGTTCTTTCAGTCTCCTGCTTTTCCGAAAAGTTAGGAAATGGGCAATAACTCATCCTACAGAAATTCAAAAATATTTCTATACAAAATATCTGTATATGGCTGTGTGGGAAGCTACGCGAGTGCGTGTGTATCAGCTACTGCTACAGCTTCCGTATTTTTTTTAGTATTTGTGAAGAAAGAGACTTTCCTGATCTCACACTTTTCGGAAAGATTACAAAAATCTCAATGGCTAATCCTAAAGAATTTCAAAAATACTGTTTTACAAAATATCTGTATATAACTAGAGTGGAGGTTACGTGCGTGCGTGAGTATAGGCTACAGCTACGGTTTCTGAAATTTTTTAGAATGGAAAAGGTAGTCCTTTCAGTCTCATGCTTTTCCGAAAAATTAGAAAATGGTCAGTGCCCCATCCTACAGAATTGCAAACATATTTTTATACAAAATATTTGTATATGGCTGTATGCTTATCAACTATCGCTTCTCAATTATTTTTTAGTAGTTAAAAAAAGATGTTTTTATTGGTCCCACACTTTTCGGAAAGATTGCAAAAAGCTCAATGGCCCATCCTAAAGAATTTCAAAAATACTGTTTTACAAAATATCTGTATATAGCTAGAGTGGAGGTTACATGCGTGCGTGAGTATAGGCTACAGCTACGGTTTCTGAAATTTTTTAGGATGGAAAAGGTAGTTCTTTCAGTCTCATGCTTTTCCGAAAAATTAAAAAATGGTCAGTGCCCCATCTTACAGAATTACAAACATATTTTTTATACAAAATATTTGTATATTGCTGTATGCTTATCAACTATTGCTACTCCATTATTTTTTAGTAGTTAAAAAAAGATGTTTTTGTTGGTCCCACACTTTTTGGAAAGATTGCGAAAAGCTCAATGGCCCATCCTAAATAATTCCAAATATAGCATTTATACAAATTTGTGAACGGCTGGATGTAAGGTTACGTGCGTGTGTGTGTATCCGCTAGCTTACGGCTACCGCTACATCTTCATTTTTTTTGGGTATTTGGGAAGAAAATAAGTTTTTCCGGTTTCACACTTTTCTAAAAAAATGGAAAAATGGTCAATGCTTTCATATTATTTTCTAAATTTTCGTCCAGCTCTGGCTATACATTTTTAAATTGCAAACATCAAGAAAATTGCTTCTACGTACCTATTAAAAGCAGTTGCAGTTAAATAACCTTCTGAAATTATACACGGTCATTTAACTACTTATGATCGATTAATGGGATAATCAATTTTACGGACATCCGAATCCCCAATTGAGGTTTAAATTCAAGTTTTTGGAGTTTGTTAGTCAGTTGTCTTTGGTTGTGCTGAGCTTGCTTTCTGTTAAGGATGGTGCTATACAAATAATTCTGCACGTGAATTGACAAAAATGCATTCAAATCTGACCAGCTGAATTTAAATTGAATTACATCGCAAAATTTTCCTAGAAGAGAATGTGAGAGTTTCTTTTTCCTTTTTCTCCGACTTCCGAAAGAGTATTTCAGCATTGTAAGAAAAATTATGCAGTTGTTCGTCGAACTTCTGTAAAATAAGGTGCACGTGTATTTGTTAAGAGTCCACTTTATTTTAATTCATTTTATATGGTTTCAAATGAATTTTCTAGTATAGGGAAGTTCAAACGAGTTTTCTACATAATTTAGTTGGTTTCGTCCCTAATTATTCTAGAAGTTTAAACAATGAGAGACAAGAGCTGAACTAAAATAGTTCTTCTAAAAACTAGTGAGCATTTCATAAATGTAAATTTAAAAGTTATGAAGCTTATAATGAGCGAAAACAGAAATTACCAGTAAAATTTATTGAAATATCGATACATATATGATTCTTATTAATAAAACAATTTCGATAGCTTGACAAACTTAAAAAACAATATTTATTAGTAACTCATGCTTATGTAAATATTGAACTTTACATGGTACTTTAAAAACAGCAAGGTCAGTCAAACCCATAGCGTTGTTAGGATAAAACGTGATCTTCTACGTGAAAATTTCATCCCAACGTACCCCTTACTAAGTGAGAAATGCGACTAAACCTGTTAAAATACAAATGAATTGAAAATCCAGTTTTCGGACAATTCATCTCCATGTCTAACAACAGGAAAAGATCCGTTAAAATGCAAGTAAAACACAATAATTGACCCTTGCGCAGCTGCACAACTGTTATGGAATAGTAAAATATGCTTCAATGGCGAAAAGCAAGCTATAGCAATTGCTGAGGTTATTATCAGTGTCTAATTATTCAGCTATTCTTTCACATAAAAAGACAATTAAACATGCATTTTGTGTAATTAATATAACAATGTTGAATCCGAAGTGCGCTACATTAAAATAACGCATTTTCAAATTTAACTGGAGTGGATGGCACAGGCGATACTTGATACTTTTTTCCTTATATTTGGGCAGGGCTGCCAGGTCCATAATAGTATATTATATCATGAGGGACTAAAGTGCATCATTAAATCCCGCGAGTGAATACTATTTCCTGAGGGCCCGTAGGGCCTGAGGGAAATAATCACTCAAGGGATTTAGGCACTCCAGTCCCGTGTGGTATACGCTATTTTTTGCACTTTTGGGAACATCATCATCAAATATTTGAAAAACTTTAAATATGTCAATTTGAAAACTGACAAGTACGAATTTTATTAAGAACAAGCAAACGGCGCGCTACGCGCACGTGTGATCTAGGATACTCGAAAGGTCACGCTCCGATCCGAGCGCTAAATTAAGAAAAACAAAACCTAAACAAATATAAACATCTGCGAAGCCGGAACGTGAGATTTTATGTTGTGCCACAGACAGACAAACCCACATTAAGGAAAATTATATTATAGATGTTGTGTACAGAGTGATTTTTTAAAAACTGAATTGCAGCAGGCCCTGGATAGCCTGAATCAGTTGGCAGTACTGAAGTGCATTGTCAGTCTATGTCAAATTCGAGATTTGCAGGTTAAGTTTTGCGTCAGTGTGTATCAAATGACAAACAAAACCTAACCTACTAACCTCGAATTTGACATACACTGACAATGCACTTCAGTACTGCCAACTGATTAATTTTAAATACAAATTTTATTAAGAATGCTGTGTACATAAATTTACCATAGATACGGTAACATTTTTACTTTAGTCCCTAGGGGCTAAAGTAATTACTTCTGTCCCTAGAGATTAAATGAGCTACTTTAGTACCTGAAATAAGTGACTAAAGTGGCAACTTTAGTCCCGCAAGTGCAAAAAGTAGATTTGTTCTCCTTGGGATCGAGAAAATGATCTACTCCTTAGTCCTTACCCGTTCAGTAGGGAACAGTATCAACCCCGTGTTTAAATGTTTTCTTTAATTCTGAAGGCATGTAGAGCACACCCTGTCTGTACTATCATTGAATTAAAATAGAATTTGGGAACAAATTGAAAGCGAGCTTCGCCTGGTAAGGAAGTATTTACAAAAATAAGTTGATAGCGTAAATACTTATGTAAATTTCTAAAAAAATGGAAGCTGTGGAAATAATATTATTTCTATTTATTTTGAAGCCAAGTAACTTCAATGCCAACTTCTTTTAAACTTATTTGTAATATTTACTTTCCCAAATATCAGGTTTTGCTTAAATTAACATAATTTTAACAATCCATCTGATGATAAGCATTCGGCAGGTGTGAGTAATGCTTGTGGAAATTTATAAACGAGTAAAAACTACAAAACAAAGACAGAATTGTATTAGAACAGTTTTAATAACTTCTTGTTGCTGCTGTTCAATACCAGAAAAACGGTCAGAAATTATCTCTCCAGGTTCTTGGTCTTCCAGTACTTCTTCTTCCCACAGGCCTCTTATTGCTTTCGCTAACCGTTGCTGATTCATCCTGATTCGTGTTCGTTCCATTATCGTCTTCTGTCGTCTATCCATTCATTTTTATGCGTTACTTTGCATATTTGCTCTATGTCTGCATTTGGCACTCGATCCAACTCTCTGACAAGTGTGTTGAATACCACAACATAAAATACCAGTGAGTGGTTTTACTTCGGATTTTGTGTTATTTTAGTATATGCCAAGATGAGGATTACCACTGACTTTAAATCCTATTGAAAAAACTACCACCGATTTGACAGCGGCAACCCTATTCCGGACATTCGAAGTCTCCTAGGGGTTATTGCGTCTTCGGCTGTTGACTTGTGAACCCGAGTAATGGGCGCTGAATGATGCTATCTGTATATGCAATCCTTCCAGTTGGCCATACAAAACAAATTGCGCGACAACAGGGTTATTCTACACCCAGCAAAATATTAAAATAAACTAATTAGTTAATGTAAATGCATTTAAAATTTATTAATATCGGAAGGTCGTGGTCTTTAGATGCCATCAAAAGTGTTCCCAGTCGATGTTCAATGGGCGCTAATAGTTTACATCGACGGTAATTCCACTTGAATGTAAATCTACATCGGCGGTAGCCTAAGTCAGTAGTATTTCAGTTCGGGGGCATTTCATATATTTGACACAAAATTAGTCGATACTAATCCGAGTTTCAGTCGCATGTAAATTCACATCGGTGGTAATCCAAGTCGGTGGTAACCCAAGTAGGTGGAAGTTCGCGGCGGAAAATCTGCTTTAAACCTATCCTCGCTAAACCAAATCGGTGGTAGTACACACTTACCGTGTGTTACATATAGTAACAGTTACTAAATTTAATTGCAACGCCTTTGAGAACCGTTATAATTTTGAATAGTTAAAACTTAGTATTTCTCTTGATTCCTAAGCCGAGAGAAATTCCTATAAGCAGCAAGATTTAAAATTCCACGAAGCATGTAACTTTTACATTTTCTTCCCGTGCCATACGCTTTCGAATGTGGAGGAGTTCGTCTGCTACAAATAACTGATGATGTGGAGTATTTTTGCTTCAGTTTGCCGAAAGATGGGTTCGACCTTTTTAACTCTTCACTGGAAGGTATGTTTTCGCCCTGATCTTCTTTATTCTTCCATTTTTCCAGACAAGAATTGAGAGAAAATACCTGGCCTGCGATGTTTAACCATGTCACGCAGTATCCGCTGTGTATTCGCCTTCCTCAATACCTGTTCGTTAGTATCATTGTCAATGCAAAATAGTCGTAAGACCCACATTTTGAGGGCTTCTATTCGGTTGAGAAATGTTATCCGCAACCAGCACTGTGGAGCAATTCTGGTCACAATATGTAACATGTAACGATGTAACCACTCGTAACTTCAGATGGAGGAGACCTGTGTTAAGTTTGACGAAGGTTGTTTTGAAGATTCCCGAATTTTGACCTACTTGTCGCAGTTCCACTTTTTCGGTTAAAGCAGTTTAAGGTATTTTTTTATGTACGTATACAGGTAACAGTGCTTGGTTATGAGTAAAGCTGATATTATATGCCAAATGCATATTTTGTATAATTGATATGCCGGCGAAACTGTTTGCAAATGTATACTAATTATGTGAAAACAAATCGTTTAAGCCAAGTTTCATTTTGCATATTTTGCATATTTATACGTTTTTGAGCATATATTCTGGATTTTGCATATTTTGTTATATTTAGCAATAATTGCTAATGTATGAACTTTTTGAGATTTACGATTTCATTAAATTTATTAATAAAATTATTGTGTGCGACTGAGACATAGTGACCGCCAAAAAGTCGTATACCGAGTGATTTTTACTTATTTAGAAAATGGAGTTTTTCGAAATTGTCAATATCCAAAAAGTGTTATTTTTCGGAAATTAAGTAAGATTTTAATGAGAGTTTTTTAGGGTGTGTTACTTTTACCTAACTGAACAATTTCAAGGCCCGGAAAACACCTATTTTTTTTAACTTGAACTAAAAATTAATATTTCAGTTTTTAAAATATTTTTCAAAATTTCACATACCAAGACTTAATATTAAAATTTAAATTTTTTCATGTGAAAAAATAATATAAAATGTCATTACTTCTTTAGATTTTTTATTATTTACCGAAAGATAGTATGTTTGCATAATTTTTACGTTTTTTATGCAAGGCGCTTTTTAGGAGAAATATTTTTCAATTCTAATTAATTTCTATTTAAATGGCTTCTCAAAAATCCTGTAAATGCTCTTTTACAGTTGTCTGTACAACTGTATTGAACATTTACAGAATTTTTGTAACAGTAATTCATTAATAGGGCTAGATTAGAGTTTTTAGAAGTCATTCAACACGTTGACCGCCATGTGAAGCACGAGTGCATCGCATGGCTCCTTAATATATGGGCCACGCCACTCACATGTGTTTCGCATGTTACTTTCACTCTAGGCCACGCAGCTCACATTTGCGCTGCACCAGTGCAGTCTTTAGGCACGGGCCCGACGGGCCCGGGCCCGGGGCCCCCAATTTTTTGGGGCCCCCGACGGGCGCATTGGTCAACTAATAATTATGTGATTAATTCATTTATTTTTTTTTAAATTAAAATTGAAGTTGTGTATTCATTTGATAAATTTAAAGTGGAAGTGTTTATCCCAATTATCGACTCATTAACTCAACTACAGCAAAGATCTGCTGCATATATTGAAGTGAACAATCGGTTTGGCTTTTTATCAAGTTTAAGAACAATTAGTCCAAACGAGTTGCACGATAGCTGTAAAAAGTTTGCTGAATATTATCACTTTGATATAAATGGAGAAGAATTAGAAACGAAATGTATTCATTTAACGCTGTATTTAGGAACTAACAAAGTATATAAAACTGAAGAAATTGATAATTCGCTACTGTATAACAATTTGAGAACTGATAAATTAGAAGAAACATTTCCTAACGTTGTGATATCACTTAAAATTTTCCTGTCATTAATGATCACTAATTGCAGTGGAGAATGTTCATTTTCTAAGTTAAACAGGATAAAAACTAACTTTGCAGTACTATGCTACAAGAGAGGCAAAATCTTTATCATTAATGTGCAATGTGCATAGAAAGCGACATATTGTTGAATTTAAATTTTGAAGATATAATACAGGACTTTGCCCATACTAAATCGAGAAAAAAATCTTTTATTAGTGTGTAGCAATAATTATGACCTATTTGTTAATTTTTAGGTTTCTTATGTTCTATTGTGTTTCTTTATATTCATTTTATTAGAATTTTAATTTTGCTTCCGTACATACATAGTTGTATACAAATAAAAGCAGGTATATTAAAAATATACCTATATTGTATTGTATTGAGTTACTTTCTTTCTAGAGGGGCCCCTTCATTACCTTGGGCCCGGGGCCTCAATCATATAAAAGACGGCACTGCGCTGCACTATAGTCGTATTCTTATGAGAGATTAAGGAGTATGGCCTGGGAAACAAAACCTATATGTTGGCCCGGCTCTAGACTAAATTTAAGACATTTTATACCTTATTTATAACATTTTTGACATGTATAAGCAAAAACGTTGTGGCCCCAGACATTCGAAAAATTTTTACTTATACGGCGGTCAACGTGTTAAGTAGATATTAATTATAATTGAAAAATATTTCTCTTAAAAAGCACCTTGCATCAAAAACGTAAAAATTATGAGAACATTTTACTTTTCAGTAAATAATAAAAAATCTGTTCAGTTAGCTAAAATTAACCCACTCTAAAAAAAATCTCAACGAAATCTTATTTAATTTCCGAAAAATAGCACTTTTTGGATTTTGACAATTTCGAAAAAATCCATTTTATAAATAAGTAAAAATCACTCGGTATATATGATAGGAGTTAAATAGGTTTTTAGACAAGCACAAATTATTGACCTAAAAAGTTTTTTTTGAAAAATCAAAAAAATTTTTTTTTCTCATATTATGTCGACTTTTTGGGGGTCACTAGGGAAGGGGAAGTCCCTGTTGAAATCTTTGTCTATATAAACATAGACTGCCAGCAACCCCCACTTTTCCAATAGAAGTAATGTACAAGGAATCAGCCAAAATATGTAGAATTCATGTCAAGAGGCGAACTTCGAGTGTCGGTTGATAAATAGTCTGGCGGGAAACCTTATTTTTATGTTGGCTTACAACGTGAAGTTGGCGTTGGTAGTCCATGCTTATATACTCAAACGTTAAAATTAATAACGTCTTTGAATAAAAATTAGAGAAATAAATATACGCATACAAAATAATTAAAATGTTTACATTATTTAGAATACTCCTAATTATTTTCAAAAATATTAGAGCATATTATGTGCATATATTGCAACTTTGGGTGCATATACTCAACAAAATTGATGCATATATATGCGCATATATTCGTACATTTGAGTGCATATAATTATCAGCTTTAGTTATGAGGTAGTTTACTCATTATCATTACTTTGGTTTGGATTTTCATGTTATATATGAGAATGACTGCATGATCAGCATATTGTAAACTGTGCAAGTGCAAGTGCAAGTGAAATCTCTGAAGTACCCTTTTTGAAATTTCCAACAGCTCCGTGGAGAGCTGCTGTTTGATTTCAAAAACGGGTTTGAATAATTCTGCTTTCTTTATCGTCAATTTTTTTATGCAGGAGGCAGGAAGAAGTCATACCAAACATTGTCAAAGGATTTTGGCAAGCTATAAAGTCGAGAAAGACTGCTTTTGAATCTAAACTAAATTTTCTACTCATTTCTTGACACTTATTATAAATAATTTTTGCATGTAACTCATTGGACTAATTACTAATTAGTCTGTGATCCTCTCTGGCACTGGATTTCTCGGTAAAAGTCACAACGGTTGACTTGAGCGAGTCTGAAGCAAGACTGAGGAGCTTCACCACCTTCGTGCGAATTCTTGACAAATGCATCTCTCTGAACTATTCTTAGTTCAGCTTTGTATTAACCCAACCGCAGCTTAAATTTGGAAAATAGCTTTTCGGAGAACTAGAAATGTACTTCATCAAGCCTTCAATTACAAGAATTACCAGGTCGGGGGTATTCCCCGGATTTTTTCAAACCGTAATGGTTCACTGACCGGTCAGTAAATCCAAAGTATTTAGCAATATTCTCGTGCATCGAGTGCACAAGTACGTTACATGAGATTGTGTGGAAACATAGAAAGTGACAGTACGCATGTAAATTTCTCGGTTACATATAAATCCATAATAAAACTTTCCGCGTGTTCGCCCTTTCGTCCGCAACCGAAAATATTGGCGCCAGGCGTAGCTGCTCTGCAGAAGTAAATTTGGGGACCACAACTGTAAAATAAGTAAAAATCGCGACCTTGCATTCCTTAAATTTGACCAACAGAAACGGTGCATTCGAGATAACTTGCATCGACGCTATCCTTGTTTGCATGCTCTACCGCGCATCTCTCCTCTTTATCAGACTGGGAGATACGCAGAGCCCTGGAGCCATACAACTGGCGATGCAGAAACTTAAAAAAGGTAGTTTGACATTTTAATCGCCGTTGAACTTTTTTGCGGTAGTTCTGTGGCCTTAAAGCTTCTTTTCCTTCGGCGAAATAATTACTACGAAAATTACTATACGTTGTAAATAAGTAGGACTTGCTTCTAAGGCGAACACCTGCTTCAAATTATGCAACAATTAAAGCGGCATCAACTTTTATTAGAACCGTTTGACCCAATTGAGGAATTAATTTGTCAAAACATTGTGTAGTTTTTTCTAGAAAAAATATGGTAAACAAAAATATCGCCATCAAAGTTCATGGAATTAAACGGTAACAAGGTCGGGATCCTTAAATAACATCTCTAAAAGCCAAGACACTACTAATATTTATAGATAATTTATAAATAATGTCGACCCAACAGATTTATATGCGTGTAATGGGAATTCCATATAAACTTACTAGTTTACATAACTAATTAAAAATTGTTACACGATTCGTTGTGTAATTGTCTGGGTTTGGACAAGCTCGTGCTTGGCAAGGCTATTTCCTTGCCATTGTTTATTATGTTTTATTAATCAATTATTTTTGGAGATTCTCGTCAGTATCGGCATCGTAATTACTGTTCTACTGATCAGGTTTTCCTTTGCCAAATAGCTTTTTTGCATTAGATCTATTATAATTATGCCAAAATTAAAACTGACGTATTGAAGAGAATATTTCCCTATTGTTATTTTTTTTAAAATAGCCAGGGACTCGCAATCCCTATAACTAAAACATCACGAGAAGATATGGACAGGTTGAATGGAAGAACGTATGCGAAAATTGATGTTAATTGAATAGTATAACCTCAAATTATTAAATAAATTGCACTGGGTTAAATTCAAAACAGGCCCAAAATTATTATATGTAATATAAGTTGTAACAAAAGATTCATGAAATAAGTAGTATACGGGAATTATGCAAGCTTGAAAATAAATTGACTAAATATGGCGCCTGAAATCGATACAGCGAAGTTTACACTTTAGGTCCTCCAAGGAACAGCCATTTCTTATCGCAATTCGTATAACACTATCAGCCAGTACCTAATGAATCCGGAAAATACATAAAACAATTAAAATCTACAAAGAAGCGAATTTCGTAACCAACAGATGGTTAGTTGCAAGTTATAAATTCTGCAATAACTGCAAATCCACTAACTATGTGGGTTCAAAAGGCAACTGAAGACGCGAGGGGGTGTTTCCTGTGCTATCAGTTAATCAAAAAGTGGAATATAAGAAACAATCGCACAAATGTTGTACCAAACCATTGTATCAGGTTTTCGTGCCATGATATTTTATACCTTCCTAATCTTCCTCTTCCACCTACCTCTTCCTAAATCGCTAATTCCAGTAGATAGTATTTGGAACTTCTCACTATTTGGACTGGGCAACTGTTTTTCTTTACTTCTAAGCTTTTATCATTTTTCGAGCACATTCTCATTAGTTATTCTATCTATTTAAGCTAATTTTATGATGAACCCACCTTTCAGATGCTGAGATGGACTCTACAAACCATATTGCGGGGCACATTAATAATAGTGCTTTTTATTACCGAACCAACAATATTTATAATAGGTATAATGCTTCGTTGAGGAATAGGATAACTAAGGATTGCAGTGGTTTCCTGCAAAACGATTGTTCTTCTTTCTGTAATACAGTAAAGAAAGAAAACGAGTTTATCACTCGACGGCTTAAATTTCCCTCTAGGAATATCCCTTCCAAAATAAGAGCTCTAACTTCGTACTTGCTCAAAGTAGCACAATTTTCATAACACTTTTATGATTTTTTGCATACTCAGTCCTTGTCCGCACTAAACAAATAAACAGGAGGCGCAATAGGATTAATGTTTTCTGTCGCATAGAATTTCAACCTCGCGCCGATGCGCTTAGAGCAGAGAAGGAATGCTCTTCCGCCAAGTGATGAAGGCAGAAAATCGAGCGACAGCAGAAATAATTCGAAAAAGTTCTTCTCTGATAATTAAAGCTTCTGCAGTGCTTGAACCTTTGAGATTCCGTCTTTTCTTATCATTAGTTGAGTTACCATCGGACTCGTGAATTTTTTTTTGTTGGAATTCATGTACACATTGCCCCACACCTTTTCATTGGTTTGGTTTCTTCTCCACGCTGGCTGAATTCCATCAGCCTTCAGGTTACCTTCCCGAAGCTACTGCTTCGAGCATCGACACCTATTGACGTTTCGATTTCGAGTAGTTTAACGTCGTCATGCCTGCAGATCTGGTATTTCTAAATTATTGAATTGCGCTATAATCACCACAGATACGCCTCTTGTATTTTGTAATAGATATTTATGCGGTTTACGTAGGTGTTATTGGTACTTCTTCGTCCAGTGGACACCCGGTTTGAAAAATATCGTTTTACCACAGAATTTAAACCGTGACATCGCCTTTAGGGATTTCCCCCCAAAGCAATAACTTGGTAACGGGACAGCTTCGCCCGCCTGCTGATGATTTTACTTGAGAATTGAAACCACTATTCTCTAGATAGCTGTGGCTTCTTTACTTTTTGCTCTTTCTTTTCTAAGAAATTATTTCCTACGCGTTGCTTGTTTTTTTCTATTTTTGACTCTACAGCTTTTAAAACATTTAGAATTTTAAGTCTTATTCTGCTTTCATTTGCTTATATTTCTTTCATCGATTATTTTACATGCTTTTACCTTTCATCTTCTTTTGATCTTCAAAATTAAATTTAGTTAAAATTTGTTTTCTATTTAGCTATTTCCGCCTCTTCTTTGGCGTCAGTTCAGCTACCATTTATTCACATTAATTCTTTTATTCTACGCCACATTTTGCTTTAAAAATGTAATTATACATAGATTGATTTTACGCTTCGCCTTTTTTATACCTCGCTTATTCAGCTGACATTTGACTAGTTTTTTCTCGTGCACTTAAGGTAATATCCAATTATCATTTGATTTTACCATTTTCATTACTTACCTTCTAAAAACCGTGTTGATTCTCAATTATTTTGTTTTATCTATAAATTTAAATATACTATTTTAAACCACTTTCTTGGCGCCATTCATACTATTTGCTTATTCCCCACTAAATAAATTCTTCCACTTTTTCCACTATTTTAGTTTAAGTACGTGCAGAATCTTCGCTGTAATATAACAGCAGCAAACAAAGGGCTGATTAGAGTAGCAAGGGAGTGAAAGATACATCCAGCAAAATCCTTGAAGGGATGGCCACATAGTTGAACATCGCCATCGACTAAAGCGTGAAGGGAAACAGGTTATTACCTATATAAAAGAAGAAAAAGAAGGTTGTTATCTCTGTTATTCAATACTTATTATGGTTTTTACACCCTTTAAATTATTTTGAAACTCTTATAGGCTTTCTTGATTTTCCACCAACATTTTTTGTCGTCCATAATTCAATACGTCAAGTCGCTCTTCCCATATCGCTAATTTCAGCTTTTGCATTAACATAATTTTTCAGTTTTATTTGATCATCTTCCTTCTTCTAAGCTTTTACTGATATGTCATCTTTATGGATGTAATTGTTAATTTTTATTTATTTGTTTGCGTTTACCTGACGTGTTTTGAGGTTTTCCTAAGTCTTCTTTCAAATATATAAATATACGCTAAATCGCATTTCTCATTTAAATGTTTCTAATTTTTCGTTAATTGTTTTTTATATTTTCTGTATAGTAAATCCACTTATACTGACACTTTTCATACATCGTGGTGCTTTCATATCTCAATCCGATAATATTTACGCTCAATTGAATCATATTATGAAAACTCTTAGAAACCGCTACCGTGTTAGAGATATACAGTCCGCCATCAATCGCAATCTACAGCCACCCAAACCTCCAAGAACCTACGTATAAAGAAGTTTTTTTCAAAAACAAAGCATGAAAACACCGTTTCGAGCAGTATATCATTAAAAGGTGTTTACAGAGTACCTTGCTGATATAATGTGGTGTACATTGGTGAAACAGGACGTCCAATAAAAGCCCGCATTTCTGAACACCAGCGTTATTTTAGCTCAGGCTTCAAACTGCGAGAACACCTGATTATAAATTTCGCCTTCATGTTTCCGATCGGTAAAGGTATTTCGCCTCTGGCGTGGCTGACACATTGAGTTGCACCGCTCTTCTGTTTTTACTCCTGATGCAGCCTCTTATAAAAAGGGTGAAACGTTAAGTTTGTCGCTCTGATTAGTTACACGGTTCAATCCCGGAAATCGTTTCGTTACGTACAGTTCTTAATTATAATCTACATCTACATTTATTTTTCTTTGATTAATTAATTTATTAATATTAAATTGACATTTCGCCAAATTGCTTTTATCATTTTTATTTTGTATTATTTTCATTTACATCAGCAATAATTTCTTTTTGATAAATTATCTCTTACAGACAGATTCAATGTACCACCAACTTTGACCTATAGTATTCGTATTAACTAAGACTTGTTTTAGCCTTTCGTAACTTTTAAACCTCATTCTCAATTGCTGTATTGGTCATCCTTCTTTAAGTAGTTGTTATCTTGTGTTAAAACCAATGATTCAGTAACATGCATTAAAGTTGGTGCAAAAATCGTTTAATATACTTATTCTGATCCAAGCTCGAATGAGTACCTCTTTACTTCCCTCGTCTAAAAGACGTAGGAAGTACTATAATGCCGTTTGGCACGTTTCAGGGTTTTTTTCTGTCCGTCTGTCTGTTTGCCTGTATAATTTAAAAACTATTTGTAGGAGAAAGACGATATTTTGCATGCAGATTGTGTGTCTACCTGGCATGAAACAGAGGGAATTTCGGATAAATATATTCAGGATGCGCACCTTAAAAAAGAAAATTTTTGTATATTTTTGCTTTAACTGGGAAATACCTAAATAAAAATATCAATTTCCACATAGCTCAGGCCTTGACGAAAATGGGAGCCAACAAAGCAGAAAAGGGGGTAAAAATACGTACCTTCTATTTAAAGCAACCGCGACGCAATGACGCCAGAAGTGCTCCGTGGCGCATGTACTGAATGGGCAGCTGTTCGAATTCGACCGCCGGTAATGTTTTTTTATTTGAAAATTTCTATAATTTGCATTACCAAGTGTTTCCTTTTATGGTTTCAGTATAATTAGAAACGTGAAGATATTTTTACCCCTAGTTTCCTTTGATTTTTAAAATTATTTAGTGTCACACTTGCGAGGAAAGTTCTGAGTAAAACCCTTTACAGATTTTTTGAATTTGTTACCACCACGTGTTGTTAACTGTTGTTTCTTCCCTGGCCCTACACAATTAAAACTACTTGAACATGCGTTTTCGAGGTTAATGTATACAAGTCCTATCATTGGAAAACGAAAATATATAAAAACTTCTCCAAATGTTTTAATAACATTTGTTCAGATATTCACTTTGTTATTTTCTGTATTAAAAAAACAATTAAGCTAATCTGAAAAACAATGGGTTGTATTTTGTGATTATATTTGGCGATGTTAATCTGTTATAACGAATGGCCTCTTACATGATTCCAGATACACTCTAAAATGTGCAGGTTGATAAAATTAAGGCCGATAAGTTCTACCAAATTTCACAAAAATAGATCTGTTATGTATTGGTACTCATTGTTTTTCTTTATCTAGAACTTAACAAGTTCCATAATAATATTGAATTCTGTACATAGACTTAGTCAACGCAGAATTTAAAGCATGCAATAGTTCGTTATCGATTTCTAAACAGCAGACATTTTGTAATTATCCAATTCCAACTAAACAAAAACTTTTGGGTAATAAAATGTCCACTCATGATATTTATAGCCGGTGCAATTGTTTTTGTATAAGTAATTGGCAAGATAACATCTGTTCGTTATCTTCGAGAATATCTGTTCACGTTCAATTAATGTGGACAATGGACATGTGACAGAAATGTAATTTCTTTTATACAGTGTATCACCAGCGTACGATTTTCCTAACAAATAGGTGAATGTAACAATAACCTAGCAACTCAACGCTTGCAGCAACTGCACGCGCATGTTCTGTATCGTTTTTTGGGGCATACTGCACGTAATCAATTAAAATGGTAGAAAAGACAAGACCATGCTGGAGTAGCTTTAAATAATAAAGTGTGCATAAATGGTAAGTTTGTATGTACAAAGTGGACTAATCAACGACTGAGATTGATGGTGTAGTCTCGCAAATCCAACTTAGATGTGGAAAATTACAACTGTGTTATCAATCAACTTGTAGTTTATCAATCTGCATGCCCAAGGCCAAACTGCATATACAAAAGGGTCAGTATCAATAATCAAATACTTGGTTTAGCACTCGGAGAAAATATTATTGTTCTGTTCACATCTTCAACTAAGGTCTTACATACATATTGTTTTACACAACTCTGCAATAATCGTTTTACATGTTCTGGCCCTATTAGGCAATAACATAATAATAAACCAGCGTTTTGAAGGACAACTACTGATTCGTATTAAAGGCGTTCAAAGTTTATAGTTGCAATTATCACTGGACAAATTATAGCAGAACAAAATTCTCCGAACAAGAGCAAAAGTTTTTGCAAAACAGTTGACGTATTTGTGTAATTCTCTGGTTAACGCAAGGGTCATTATACTGAATGTTTGCTTAAGTCAGGCAGCATGGTTATGAAGAATTTAGTGACGAAGGCTTAGCATTATCTTAGCCATGAAATAAATCGGTTCAGCAAACAGTGTAATGAAACGTAAACGTTGTGGAGCAATAAATTCTTTGTTTTTGTTGCTAATAATTGTTATTGTAGCAGTTATGGCTTTCATATTTCATTTTTAAATGCGTAATCATTTATATAGACAGCAGAGAATTTTTGGAGTCCAATTTTTTGTGCAAAAACTATAAATATGCTCCCCACTGCAATAGATGTACCTTAATGAACTGCTAATGCAATCAAGGATTTCCCTGATTAGATAACAAGGGATTACTTGCTTCGAATTTTTATGTTTGTCAGTGCAAGTGATTGAATACGATCGCCCAGTACTGAAAAACACTTATCAATAATTACCGTTATCCGAATAGCTTATAATAATTATACTTATTTATAATACACGAAGTGGTATATTTTTGTATTTTAACAGTTTCTAGAAGTGTTTACACAATTTAGAACCAACAACTAAGATCGTATTTTTTTATCTAAAAAAATAGATTCGATACCTAGGAATTATATAAACTAAAATATAAATATTAATAAGTCAACGGTTCAGACTTCCAGTTAATAACATACTGAAACGCTACATTCGAATTTCAACTCGTTGCTGACGCAACAGTCCAGTTATTAAGCAGCGCTAAAATACTTCCATCTTACTACGCACATGTGAAAGCGCCTTCTTAGAAAAAAAACTGACATGTTGAGGTTGTCAGATGAATGATTAATTATCGCCAGCCATTTTGACGAAGAAGAATTCAGGCCAAAATGAATAGGAAGCTTGCAAAATTACGTAAGCAAAACATACAGTAATATTTTATATTAACGCTTGGATGTGATTCTTAAAATTACATTGCTTTGGTAAGTATGTATGGCTGTATCGATGCCATTACCGTTTCAACTCTGTCATCGTCAATTCTGCTTTATGATCTAGTCACTGCAATTACGTTTAGTGTAGATTTGGCACCTTAATCGATAATGGTTGTTAAATATTCATATTTTTATAGCTTTTAAGTGATACTGTCAATACTACCAATTTTTGCTGCATAGCTGATATAACAAAATTATCCGTAAATCGTTAAAAACTAGAAGGCATGGTGGGATGCTACGGTTTTGGAATTAAAAATGGCGGAGGAGACAGACATCCAATTCTAACAGGAAAACAACTTCACTACCTTTCACCTAGGAGGCTCTATACTTGGAAATCGACTAAAGACAGCAAGAAGAATATCAAGATTATATTGTAATGATTGCCCACTATCTTTGGTAATAATAAGTTTGTTATAATAATAAATAAATGTGGGGATTATCACAACAAATACCAGTATTAACCGTTGTGGACGCGCGCGGATATTTATCACATGAAGACGCGCGCAGATAATATTTTACCCACTATCTGTTAGATCAGTTTATCTATCTTATGTTACCAACTCGAATTATTATTATGTATAATTTCTTGCACAAATAGTTGTTAGAAGGCATTAGTGCAGAAATAATAATATTTATTTAGTCTATTCCATTACAAACAAAATATTATAAAAATAAAGAACACATTTTTAGAGCGAAACACAAAAACATAAAAAAGATCTATAATGTTTGTTACTCGTCTTCTAAATTTTCGTCCTGTTCCTCGATGTTCAAATTGTTGCCATTTAAGCAATTTTGACATACCAGTCACTACAAAAATCACGGTACAAGTCACAAGTACTAACTAGCAGCTTATAAAACGTAAGGACTCGCGCCATGGGTAAAATTTACCCTGGCTAAGTTTATGCTACAACTGACAAGTAGTGATTGCTCTAAAAATAACATGCTTCTAGGTATGCCTTCAAAACAATCCATTTGGAAGGTACTGAAGGACGGCAGCACGTAATTTTAAAAACAAGTCGGTTAGAACAAATAACTCTAGGTGTGGGTATTTTTTACCCACTGCGCGCGTCCACAAGGGTTAATAGGAATTATTGTGCTGTCTCAGGGCTTCTTAAAATGATGCTTGTTTGTATTAATTGCCATAAATAAATGGTATTTTGTCTTTTTATATTTTACTCATTGGCAACTATTTTAAATTTATGCACCGGCTATTATTTGAGAACTCGGATATCTCAGGGTTAGGTTGTAATACATAGTATAACTTTAATTCTTGATTATGACGTTTACTATTGTATAGCAAATGCACATTTTTAAAACGAGTAGCAGATAACCTATAAAACTGAATGGTAAACATAGAGCTGTCAAAGATCCCAAAAATTCAGCGTAATATGATCGCAAATCCCCAGCAATTAACAAATCCACCTCAGGTAATAAATAGCAATGTAATTGAAATCAAGTAGTATGGCTAACCTGTTTTTCTTTCCTTTATCGGCGTTACGGAAGACACCGAGCTGCAACTGTTTATTTGATGGACAACTTCGGATTCCGCACTTTTTTGGGATACTACGGCGATCATTTCTTTCTGGAAAGACCCTGGCGGCTGCTGCTTTTCTCTGTACCTCCACGTGTTAACCACGCCAGAGGCGAATCCCGGAAGTTGTTTTTTACTTATTGAATATTAATGTTGGTGTTCCAGTACTACTTTCGGGGCAAATGTAACAAGTTCCAAACGTATATCTTCAAGAGCAGGTGATTTATTGTTTTTCATGCCTTTTAGTGACTGTTGTATTTCTGCGATGGTAAAAATCCTACGATCAGCTTCCACCATTTGTAAATCGTAGCAAATGTTTCTAAATTTAACTCTCTTCTCTGTTGGTAAGTCCTGATAATAATGTTTCTAGTCTGCTAATCCAATTAGGTCAACCGCCACTTTCCTTTCTGGCTGTTTTCATTGTTTGACTCTGGAGAATCGCTCTCGCCCGACTCCTTGGTGGGTATGGTAGCAAAAAGTAGTAATTCTATTGTAGAAGTAGCATTAGATGACAAAGATATCAAGACCATTGCAAACCTATACCGGCATCAAACATCTAAGTCAGGGTCGAAGGTAAAACTACAGAAGACATAGAAATTAGAGGGGTTAAGACAAGGTTGTGTGCTGTAACAGTTACTCTTTAACTTATACTCATAGGAAATACTGGCAGAAGCTCTGAATGAAAGCCAGGAGGGAATAATCTACGAAGACGTAATGAATAACACATGTGCCGATGATACTGCTTTAATGGAAAGCTCAGCAGAACTAATATTAAAAGTACGTGATAATATCCAAAACACTACTAAACAGCAACTCACAAATTGGACTTGGCACTTTGGGCTGAATTGGAAGAAACAGAGATGGTATACAACATTAGAATATTTTCCTCACGTGATGAGAAACGTCTAGAATTCTACAACTTGTCATGCAAGGAAAAAGTGAAGCGAAATACATCCAGGTGAAAGGACGGTGTCATGGCTTAAGAACTTTCGAGAATTGTACGGATATAGCACTAGGAGTCTATGTTACAGGACGAAAACGTCGTTACAACATCATTTTGACATCCCAAATACTCAACCGTTAGTTACCCGATAAAACCACACAAATCGGAAAATTCTCGGATCCGTTGCCCCAATTATGCTACGATGGGCTGTAACAAAAGTTGCCTACTAACACTCACAAAATTAAGAGAAGTTCATTACTTAATCATTGCTTAATTGTCCAGCGAAACCATTGGAAAGCGAAAGAGCAACTGCTTGATTTATTCGACGCGGTGCAGGAACAGAACTTCGACGAACCAAAACGCTGCCGTAACCACCAAGGAGAGCGGACATGATTAATCCTCCACGTAAGGGGGCAATGGAATGTGCCATCAACGATGATCAGTTTTACAAACGGCTAAGCCTTCCTCGACATATGCCAGCGTTGGGTGATACCCTGGAAGAAATCCGCCAAAATCGTAAGTTTGCGGTCTGCCCACCGCCGATAGGGGTCACATCGCTGCCATATTTCCTTATTGTTTCTCCCTCAACGACACGACTCCAAAAACCAACAACACAACATCAAACGGCGACACTGTTACGGTCTTAAACTGACTTTACGACACCGCACCGGCTCATACAATAACGAAACGGCCGGCACGGGCCGTAACTGACGAAATCGGGACGAAATATCTCCTAGGCCGCCACCCACGCCGCAACAAGTTAGGCCGAGCTAGACTTTCAGTGGAGATGGGCGGGTCCTTTAACGAGATTATCTGAGGGTAACGGCCAGAAGGTCGGTAACTAACGGTAAAATAAAGAGGGCGCCACCAAGCCTGTCTTAACCCGAATAACCGGGCCTGGGCGGCTAGACGGGGGGAAGCACTCACGATAATCCATCGATAGGATTACTCAAGAGTTGCAAGTTCAAATAACAATTTCGGGATTGCCTTATGCAAAGATTGTAATTAGGTGCCATCCGGCCGCGACTACGCAGCTGTCTCACCCACCTGTACGCTCAAGGCTCCCTCGTCCCGTCGCACAATAATCATTACACTGAAGGGGCGCTTATCTGAAACAGAACATGCACAAGTCGAAACAAAACAATAGTTCCCTTAATTAACAAGTCATATATTGGATCACGGGTTACAATGGGGCAGCGGAGTGCGTCGCCATATATATATATATATATATATATATATATATATATATTATATCTAAGAAAACACCAGCTGGCGCACGTTCTAAACCTAGCGACAGATGTACAGAATACACAAGATAGCACTAGGCGCAAGCCCGTGCAAAGATACAGTCTAAAATTCGAAATGAATGCGCAGCATGTGGGCGCGAAGCCTTATGCAACATACAGTAACGCCAGCCGTTGTAAAATAGACAGTCTGTAATTTGGAAATGCGGGCAAATATGACAACAGTGCCTGTAGGCACAAGAGACGTGACGGGCTCGCTCGCAGCGTTCCAAAACAACTCGCACACGGGACTTAATGCTCCCCGCGGGACAGGAACACTCGCGTTCACAACGGTAATCAGTTCAAATACACATACCTTAATACGTAGGCGGTCGGGAAGCCTGGTACAGTTGAGTTGCGATAGGCTGCAGTCTTAGGCGGCAGGTACATTCGATATTCGACGGTTATAGTGATGAGTGGGTATCCGCCATAATGGCGACGTGCGACGCGTCAGGACGCGTACAACTTGACGACGAAAATGGGCCACTTACGTTCTGCGGGACAGATCCTCGAATGTCGAGATGAAGGGGACGACCCCTTACTTACGGGAGCAGAAACTGGACTCAAGATGCACCCACGCTACGCCGAAACAATTCGGAGCTCGCACAACCACAACACCTCTTGAAGGTGAAACAATTCTCGCAGCGCTCGCTGCAACACCTCGAAACGGGCAACACCAAAGGGGGCCTCCACGGCAACAATATTAATCAACACCGGCAGGCGTCCTCGGGCACCTAAGGGGCCAAAGGATGCCGCCTGGATAACACAACCACCAAACGAACGCTTTCTGCAACGGGCTGCGATCAACTGCCCAGAGTGAAACGCTGCAACATGACACATCGGTCGCGTCCCCACGTGACTATATCTCGGCAGCCAATCGTGAGGCGATAAGATGAAACAAATAAGTGCCGGTGACAAAGACAGCCAATGGCGAGGCGCCCAATAAAACAAATAAGTGCCGGTGACGAAGAGAGCGCGAGGCCTCGCAGTCACACCAACAGCGTAAATTCTAGAAGGTTCGGAAATCCTGCGAGCGTTAACACCCGATTGTCAAAGTACCAACAAAGGGGTGCCCCGGATGACGAGAAATACTGCGCTGGAGGCCAAATATGTGCAAAATCATTATTATGGAATTAGGCGATGAAGCCAAATAAGTAACTAAAAGGGTTTAGCATACGGGCACGCTGCCCTAAAGCCTAGGTGGCTAATTAAAATACAAAATGACCTGACAACACTTAATTAAATTTCAAAGATAATAGAGGGAAGCACTCCAATAAAAGCACCTCGACGCAATGCTCTCTCGCTCTCTAACCTATATGGAAACGTCAGTATTGCATCACATGAAGTAACCACAGTCCCATGCCTGTATGAACCGCCGACGTTCTGGAGCCAAAAAGCAATTAATATCAGGCCCCAATTATACGGCAAGCAACCATATGTGAATTTGAATAAAACGTTTCCCAAGATATGATGAAATGGGCGGGAGACGCTAGTATTTGATATGCGAAGTTAAGTTTTAAAATATAGGTAAACTATCAATTTGGACCTAGATGAAGCGGGAAAAATACTAATATTTGGGATACAAATGCGGAAAAGCGCTAGTTTCAAAAATTGTCCTTGCATCTAGTCAGCAATGATGATTGCCAATCTTCGCTATTGCAATACACATAGAACAAAAAGCCGATTTTTTTAATTGATGCAGAACTGTGCTTACAAAACGACTACAATAAAGTTTAAAAACCGTATCCAAAAAAGTCTCCTTTATAAAACAAAGCATGATCAACCTATGTATTTTTCGCATTTCTTATGGATCTATACGGTTGCAATCCAAAATTATGATGTGCATAGAGAGATTGGTGATGAAGCATTTTCCTTCTTCCTTTATGTGTTATCAACTTATCAATCAAATCAAGACATACACACAGCTATTTTTATTTAAAATACTTTACCTTCCCCTTTACTTACAGCACTGGCTGCTTTTTACGACTTCGTTTCTTTCTTCCTCTTCTATTGTCTTACCCCTAGCCTTTTCATAGCTTCGTTCAAACTTGCCAACCACCTCTCCTGAGCTTCTTAGATTTTCTTTTTAATTTCAGTAAGCAGGTTTAGCATTGGTTTTTCAGTTATAGAGACACACATTTTTCTACATATTGCGTATTTCAAGAAGTTTCATTCATCAAATTTATGAGTTGGTTATGTATCTTGAGCTTTCCCGATGTGTTTGTGAATTTGGTGCTCATATATCGTCGCCTGTAATCTTTGCAGGGCTGATGCATTGTTATGGCATGTTCGTAGTATTTCTCGAAGATATTCCTGCTTGTAAACATATGATCCGTGGTTGATGTTCTTGGACGGGTTTATTTCCAATACAAATGAAAATGTAAAGTACTACCTAATAACCCGACCAATACGTCGCATCATTTCAGCTATATAATTTTTTTTTTGTAAAAAAATAGATATGCAGAAAATGTAGTATTAAACTTTTTTCATAATTATTTTCAAAACTTTTTAGTTTAGATTTTGGTTTTCATAAGAAAGTCTAGGAGAAATAAATCACTTTTTATAAAATCCAAAACTGTGTTTTTAAATAATAAAAGAAATGAATGGAAATAGCAAATTCAATGTTATAGTTTAAACGCCCTAGATAGTCTGATAGAGACGAAACACATTTTTTGTTAGTACAAACTAGCCGAAAACTTACATAAAATGTAGTGGAGCTTTCACTGCCACCGAAATGATAAGAGGACCAACTGCTTAACGTGCTGTCTGAGGCATGGCTGGCTGCATTCTTAGTACCACTGCCTTAGCATGAGTATACGTTATTGTGCGCACTGTATCTCTCGTTGATAAAAAGCCAACTATCTGAAGTTTTGTTATCTGTAGCTAATTTTATTTCAGCTGTCATTTATAGTGCTGAATCAGGTTTTAAGCGATTTTGTTTTCTACAGTTTTTGTGCTTCATTCTGTTACTTCGACACAATCCACCAAAATATTGCTTTCGACCCCGACCTGGTGTTATTAATGTCTTTTTGTGTATTATTGCCTCATTGTTAATAGTTAAATATATTATTAACGTATTTGACACTAGCCATTGTTGTTTTTTTTCCTTTGGGTGTTTGTTATCTCCTGACAGCTTGTTTTCGCTTCACCGGAATTTATCTACTCCGTGTCATACGGCTGAGCGTATTACGGTGTGTTAGCTACAGTTTTCTTAAATCTTCAAATATCGCAACGCTACGAGAGTATACATATAAGATGTTATCAACAAATATTATGAGCCTATAAGTTACTTATAACAAATATACTCAGATAGGTCGAGGATTTATAAACTCAAATAAATCCCAGCAGGCAATCGTATAATATCTGAAATACAAAAGGTAGCATAGCAACTAAACCAGATAATTAATATCATAAAGAATGCATTAAACTTATTGAGAAAACATTGCATAGAACAGGCAGT
Organism: Agriotes lineatus; assembly: GCA_940337035.1. Classification (NCBI taxonomy): domain Eukaryota; kingdom Metazoa; phylum Arthropoda; class Insecta; order Coleoptera; family Elateridae; genus Agriotes; species Agriotes lineatus. The sequence continues at coordinate 17,056,046 of OW679203.1, read as the reverse complement.
ACAACAGGTTGTAAGAACATTACATAAGCGAGAGGTGCATGACCATATAGCATTTTATATTAGTAATTAATCACACAACAATGAGCAATTAAAGGCTAAACACAAGCTGTTTTACTGTAATCATTCTAAGCTAACCCTTAACACTCGAATGAGCGAATATCATTAAAAGGTATAATTCCACAACTCTGATGGGGCTGCGACGACGCAGTTCGCTAGGTCGTAGGTACTTATCTGAGTGGCCAAGCTTCTGATAAATAGCTAAATAGCCTCCAAACAGACTCTTACAGCTATGCTAGCAGCAGGTTGAGAATGAAGGTGCTTGCTGAAATCACCAGCTCGCAAGCGAAATACGCCTGTAAAGCAAATAGCTCTGTCAATGTCAATCAAGGTCAAATGAGGCTCACAGGATGGATGGAGTGCAGGCCACCCAGAACAGGCTGTATCATCAAATGTTAGAACTTCCCGGAAAAGCTAGAAATGCCGTATACAAAACGCTACTAAAACCAAATTGGATTCAACAATCACTCTCTAATACAGGATTTTTATGACCAGGACCAGCGATGCTTTCACAAAGAACTTCTCTAAAATATAAAAAGCTAACAGGCTAACTCCGAGGCACAAAAATTACATACAAGTTGCCAAGAAGAGACTGAGCAAGAACAAATGAGGCTCTTCCAGTTGCAACAAGTCGCTTGATATCTCGAAAACCGAAACAAAAGACGCGCCTGCACTGCAAGGTAATAATTTTAACGCATAACCAAACTGTACGGAACTGCCAGAAAGTCCAGCAAATGTTTGCTGGTATAGCAGATAACCACTATCTGTGCATATTGCGGATGGCGGCTAAAGAACCGTTCACACCATTCACGAGCACAATTAAAGATACGTTTACGCAGCTAAATTTACCCAACAAAATAAATGCTAACGCTAAGTACGCTTCTAACACGTACCACGTGGCTGAGTTGTCTTTATATATTAGGTTATTATTGTCCATAGCAGATGAATTCTGTATGCCCATGGCTATTCACCGGCATCCTATTTGTGCTAGTTGTTTCGAATACTAAAAGTTACACTCGTACTGAAAAATTCTGTCACAAAATTGGCATCCAAGGGATTAGGCTTGTAATATGATTATTTGTGTTATACTTTTGTGTCTTAGACATCGTTTCAGATTTGTGAAATTCTGTATATTAGTATTTTATATGATTTCCTTGATACTTACTGCAGCTAGGAAATTAAACGTCTTCTTCTTCTCCTTTCTTTAGTCCCGATGGCTTGTTCTAATAGTGAGACTTCGTATCTTCAAGTTGCTTGATAGGTGGACGGTTATCTCTATCTTTTCACCACAATATGTACGAATCTGTCGTTCTGTTAGCCTGTTCGTACCAGTATATATTCCTCTGTTGCCCTACCCAGCCAGTCCTTAGATGACTGTTTCTTATCCTCTCCCTGAGTGTACATTATTAAATTTAATTGAATTTTAATTGTTCCTGTTTTTGAGTCTTTTATAGCAGTGGTACTTCTTTTTCAAATAGTAGTTCTGTGTCCTTAGTGCTCTGTTTTCGTATTTCTATATCTGTTTCATAACTGTACAGATCTTTGAAGTAGTTCTCTCATTCCTGAAGTTGAATTTATGTTTTAACATCTTCTGCATATTCCATCTTGGTTTCCAGTACTTTTTTAAATTTATTTATTTCTGAAATTAAATTTGCCACATATCTATCGTATCCTTTGTGTTATCACGAGCTCTTATATTTTAAGTAACTCCGATTCCTCTTTAGATTTACATATACCAACGACACAGACGCTGATGAAATTGAATACAGAGTTGCTGAGGCTAATGGCAACGAATTATATGCCATATGTATTTGATACCTGTGTTGGTTTAGTTTTGCCAGAATAAATAAAGATAGATATTTTTAATCGTTGTGTCGTGTTCCTTGTTTGAGTCATCATATAAAATATCTGTTGGTATCCGTGACTTGGCCTTCAGTTCTATTAGCATTTTGACGCTTTTACCTTAGGCAGGGTGGTGGCCTTACTTGAAAACCTTCCCGACTTGGGACCCGCAGTGACATTCAAACCACCCATCAAGCCCCAGGCGGAATCGAAATGCAGGTGCAAATGTTAATTTTGAATATAGCGACTTTAGTATGGATAATACCTATTCGTCCGCATCCGACTTTGATTACCTTTACAAACTAAGGAAATGTTGAAATGCAATTAAAGATTATTTATTTATATGGAATCAAACAATAACTAGAAGTGTTATCTGTAATCGCTCAAACTACAAAAATGATATCCAGAATTTTCCGCTTTGGTGCCATAACCAGAACCGCTATCTGCTTGCCTTATCAAAGTTTGTTAAGCGGAAGGTGGATTTCAAAATCAGCTGAAATCTACTCTTCTGAACTGTATGGGCCGTATATCGCCAATTGCAATCACCACATTGTTCAATTCCTGAAGAGTTGGATGTCTAAAAGTACAACATACAGGAAATTACTTCACGCAACCACCGGTTAAGCGATTGTTTCGTAATTTAGTGAGAATTATTACATGTAATTGGGTTCGTGAAATTAATGTGGTCGGCGCTGAGATTAAATCATTAACTTGTGTAAGCATAGGCCGGCAGAAGAATTGTCGAATGTATAGAGGCACAGGAAACTCGCTGTTTATTTGTTTTATTTTACTATCGTAAACGCCAAACACTTTTAATCAAATATCTTTGGAATGTTTCCTATACATATTTGATAATTATGATTGAGTAACGAATTTTAATTGCAACACAAAAAGATTTTTATTAAATTATTCTTTTTAAAGTGTATATAATTTTAATGTTTATGAACTAGGAATAGATTTTAATTAAAATAATTTTTGCTGTGGTTGGCATTTAAAAAGCTTAATTGGAATGATGTATATGTTCTCCTGTTATTGTTACCTAATAGCTATTTATGCAACAAGTGCTAAAAGTCGACGTTTATGCGCGAGACATGAAAATTATGAAACTCAGCCTGTCTCGCGCATAAACGACTTTTAGCACGCGTTGCATACAATATTTTATCTACGACCTTAATTTTACCGTTATTAATCCATAAATATCGATTTAAGAAAGGTTTGCATCTGCGACGTTTTTAATTTATGTCATAATGAATAGTAGCCTACGCCGCGGTGGCGATTGTTTGGCCACGCCCTTGCTGTCAAGGTGAGTTACGAAATGTAATTATTGATACTCCACATATGACTGTATTCATTACATAACGCTTTAATTATTTCAAAAACGCGTTACCTGTAACGCAAGAAGCAACTAGAATAGCTTTACAACTTCACTTGCAGTTGAACCTCGCTTCACTTTTAGCACATGTGCTAAAAGTAAACAGCTGATTTCTTTAAACACGGTAAACTATAAAACGTCACTTTTAGTGAAACAAGCTAGCGCTAAAAGGCCTACTTTTAGTAGTGGTCGTAGATAAAAATATTTCTTTGCAAATTAATATATGTTTTTTGTATTCGCTCCCCAAACTGGTTACTTTGGAAACTGTCTAGAATCCTCAAAATGGCCATTTAGAGGCCTTGTACTTAAAGTCGTCATAGCAACATTTTAGCGGACTCAAACATTAGTTGCCATGACGACTTTAAGTACAAGGCCTCTAAATGGCCATTTTGAGGATCTTAGACAGTTTCCAAAGTAACCAGTTTTAGGAGCGAAAAATACATTTTCGCGCGGCCTCCTAATATAATGCCGCGTTAATGGTAATTGAAGCTTCATATTATAATGTTTGGAGAGCTAATACAAAAAAACGTTGTATGCAACACGTCCTCAAATGGCTTTAGAGGACTCATCTTCATATTACGGACTCGGCTGCGCTTCGCTCCGCCTCGTCCGGAAACATTACGACTCGTCCCCTAAAGCCTTGCTTTGAGGACTAGTTACATAAAGTACTATTAAACCATCCCAGTCAAGGGACCACAACTCTAAATTATTTAAATTTTGAATAAAAATATATCTTTTGCAAAAAGATAACGCAAATAAATATTTTCCAAAATTCTATTATAAAAATAGCTTTTCTCCTGTTTTATTTCTTACTGAAGATCATTTTTCTAGTAAAAATGCTGGACTAAAATCTATACAAATAATATTTTATAGCACATCAGTGTTTGAAATACGCAATCTTGAAATTCACTTGTGCTCTCATAGTGTTGAGTCCCAGTGTCACAGTTGTGACGTGGATGTTGTGTAAATTAAAGGAATTTCGAACCTTAAATAAAGGGTACGCAAGTGTTTGCAGTAGTACTTTTATTGTATATTCTCAGAACATCTAATATTTTTAACTTTATTTGGGCTTATACAGTGGGTCGAAGATAAGGAGGGCCAGTACAGGGATCTCGGTAATTGTAAGAGATACAGATTTGATTAAATGGGAAGAAAGTTGCGCAATTAAAGGACAAACAAAGTGACTCCTCGAAACTATTGATATGATTTTTAGTTTTTGAATTATCTGAAAAAACCGAATTTTTTCATTTTCTATTTTTTTTGCGTTAATATTAAAGTTAGAGCGAAACTGACAAAACTTCTTTATAGCAACTTTTTATGGACTCAAATATTACGTTATCAATTTTTTTATTCGACGTTTCGTCTTCGACTAACCATCACCAATTTAAATTTTTTAAATACGGTTCTGATTTTCTGATGCCAAATTTGTGAAGCCCTTTTTATTCTCAATTCAATAATGTACCACACATTATGGTTTAATTACGTTTAGAGTCTTTGGTGACCACCATCAAGAAATTTTTGGATACGGACCTGCGTCCTAGAGCATTTCACACGTTGTTTTAGCTTTTCTAATTTAAAAAAGAAGTAATGAGCCACAGTGGATGTTTTTAATCCTTAATAATCACGTTTGGTCTTGGAATATTTTCAATAGTCAATAATTAATTCCTTGATTATTTTTCTTACTCATAAACAGTAATTAAAATTAAAAATAAAAAAACATTCAATGAGGCTCATTACTTCTTTCTTTAAATTACAAACCCTGAAACAACGTATGAAATGCTCTAGGACACATATCGGTATCCAAAAATTTCTTGATGATGGTCAGAAAAAACTCGAAACGTAATTCAACCATAATGTGTGGTACGTACGTTGTTGAATTCAGAATAAAAAGGCTTCACAAATTTGGCATCATAATCAGGACCGTATTTTAAAAAATTAAGTTAATGATGGTTTCTCGAAGACGAAACATCGGCTAAAAAATTTGATAACGTAATCATCAAGTCCACTAGAAGTTTCTGTAAAGAAGTTTAGTCAGTTTCGCTCTAACTTTAATATTAACGCCACAAAAAAATAAAATAGATTATTTTTTAAACAGTCTAATCAGCCAATAGTAATGAGAAAAAATATTTGCTAGTAGCTGATTACAGCGACAATTTTTTCACAAACCATTCAAATCGTTCTTTTGCTGTAACACAACTAGCTAAACGTGGAGTAGGTGAGCAGCAGTTGTTAAAAATAACGGGACGCTCATCTGGAAGCTCCATCAAACCCTATCTAGAACAGGACTGTTTAAAAAATAATCACGCCGAATTAAAAATATTTTGTTTCACATTTTTAACTAGATTATAACCCACGAGTGGACGAAGTCCACGAGTGGGATCCCTTAATGGCAACAAATATTCGTGAATCTAGTTACAATTATCACCACTTATGTAATTAGTACTGTTGAAAATCCAAAAATTCGTTTTTTTTTAGATAATTCAAAAGCCAAAAATCAAATCAAGGATATCGAGGCGTCATTTTGTTAGTCCTTTAATTGCGCAACTTTTTTCCCATTTAACCAAATTTGTATCTCTTACAATTAACGAGATCCCCATACTGGCCCTCCTTATCTTGGACACACTGTATATACAGAGTGATGAAAAAAGAGATATATCTAGTTGCATTTGAAAATTCTTTGTATGTACATTTTCATGTGCGGCTATATTCTTTATTTCTCTCGAACTAGCCAAAGCTGTAAATATACAGCTCTACTACAGCTCTGGCCTCGTCGATATATACCAAGGGTAAACCTTGACCGGACACCATTAATATCACTATGACTTTGATTAAAACATGTTAGGTACACCATTTCACTTAAATCCAATAAAACGATACCAATATCAGTTTTACCGAACAAAGAAATGGTACAAGCGATCAAAAAGGTCAGTAACAAAAAGTCACGACATCAGATAGGAATTCATAATAAAAATTTGCTATTAAAATACGGAGGAACAGCAGCCACGAAACAATTAACACCACTATTTAATAAAATTGTGGAATATGGCATAATAACTGCTGATTAGTATTTTAATCTCTCTAGTTAAAAAAGGAAATTAGACAAAACCAAGCAATTATAGAGGGATTAATTTACTCCACATAATGGTCGCAGCTTTAACCAAAACCATTAAAGAAAAGCTCATCGATCACATAAACTTAGCTCAGGAACAAGACTTTGGAACTGACAGATCATGTGTCGAGGTTACTTTCTTCCTTAGACAACTAGTATAAAAATCACTGTAATTTTAATAGAAAGCGTTATTTTTGAAAGTTTTTGGATTTTTAGTGTAAAGTTGGTTAATGGTTGAATTACAGTAACCAAAGTAACCAATGAACCACAGTGGTGTATAATTTGGCAAGAAAAATTGGGTCTAGGAAAATTCATTGATAATAAATAATTCATCGAAACACAATTCATAGAATACAATTAATTGAAACGCAATTCATCCAAACAACCATTCATCGAAAGGACAATTAATCGAAATGCAATTAATCGAAATAGAATTTATTGAATCAACAATTCATCGAACCAAAAATTCATCGCAATTTCCCATTATAGGAATTTCATCAACTTTTTTTAAGCGACATGTTTTAAGTCCTCGAACTCAAAACAAATTTTAAAAACTAAATATATTATCTCCAAAAAACCTGATAAAATTTATACAATGCGAAATTTCGATGAATTTTACTTTTGATGAATTGTTGGTTCGATGAATTTTCCCGTAACGAGAAAAATTATCTTGATTGTTGCACTCCGATTTTAAGTATTCAAAACACCAATTCAGAAAAACGCCGGTGTCATCAATATTTCTCTCTACTACTACTACTACTACTTGAGAACTTCATCACGAAGAGCTACAAATGTAGGTAATTAATCAAGTACATAAAAAAAATCACTTACATTATGACGAAAATATCACAGTTGATGGAAATATAATTAAGTTTTAGATATCAATTATTTGGTAAAAGGTACATCACATCATTAATTAATAAAATATTTATAGTAAAAACAGAATTAAAATTATTGTAAAGTTAGAAAGGCTTCGGCAGACCAGGTATGGAGTGGAGTGGTTTTTGCCATTCGCACTGAGAGATGTCCGCTTCTTACGACATATTCAGTTTTCGTAATCTGTTGAGTCGGTGCTTTAAATGCGGTAGGGTCGGTATCATATGACGTGATGTATTACATCCGGCGTGACAACTAGACTCTAACGCCAAAGCGGTTGATGTGGTCACGAAAATTATGTTTTTATGGGAGATTTTATAATTTATATGACTGGGGTTATTCACGATTAATTGAGATGTTGGCACGAAAATTCTAAATTTGTAAAAAATGGTGAAGGTTGAAATCATTTCTTCAACAGGTTGTGCTGAAGTAAAATAAAACGAATCTGTAAAATCATAAATATATATACCGAAGTAACAATATAGTTGAATGGCTAAATACTAGTGATGGGCATAATCGGATGATTTCAATAATCGGAATGTTCCATTTCGGAATGTTTATAAAATCGGAATATCATCCGATTATTTTACATTCCGTAAATGCAAGCAAGGGAAAACGAGCGAAACAATAACAAGCGGAAGGAAGATGAAGTGCGTCCAAATTTGCGATGCGGCACTCGCCGTTGCGCCGTAAGCCCTTATCTGCGTTGGCATCTATTGTTTGGGTTTATAAGGATGGCCAGTAAAACAATTTATGAGTCGCATAGTGGAATGTGAGGAAATAAAATATTTTTTCAAATTATTACAGTAGTTACCTTAATAGACTTTCGGAAAATGGTAGTGATATTTTAAAGTTTAATGGCACATAACATAAAGTACATAATAGATAGTATAAAACAATACATGAATTTGAAGCCTGTAAGGTGTACTATCTAATAATTAATCTACGAAATACCACTGCCATTAGTGCCAGCATATAGCAGTCAAGTGAGTCAACACAACATTCCGTATTCCGTTCAGTTCAAATTGGCATTTCGTTTTCTCATTTTGTATACCGAATAGTAAAATAATCGAATTCCGAAAGTTTCGAATTTTGTGCACCGAACAGTAAAATAATCGAATTCCGAAAAACCCAAGTTTGCACAAACATTGTAAATTAGGCGAAACAATCACTGAGAAAATAAGAGAAACAGTAAAGTCACAAAAACGTGAGGTTCCTTAAAACGGTTTCACGTCATACCTTTAACAGTATCCTGATGAATTAGATGGAAGGAATGAAGATATAGAAGGCTGTTACGGCCACCTTTTGCATATTTTGACATCAGTCTATAGTTCGGGCATATTCCTAACAAGCTATGTCTCATCTGAGTTACCGTAAACGTACTTAATTACTATACAAAGACAAGACAAAAAGGACACGAATCCTATTTCCGCCGTGGTTCTCGTGGTGGCCCTACAATTTAACACAGCTCCGTATTAACTTTCAATTTCGATTAGGAATTTTAGTGTCATTGCGTCACAATGTGGTGGTAGTAGCCCATTTTCATTTCCGTCACTTAGAAATAGAAAAAACAATTTGAGGAAGAATCAAACAATTCGTCGAAATTTTGTGGGGCTTCGTTCTCAATCCAATTTAAATGGAGATTTAGTGTTTCGATGAATAGCTGAGTATTGATTACTTTTCCCGATTATTATTTGTGAATAGTTTCGAGATAGCACCTGTACGGTGGAGTTAGTCGAACCGAGCGATGTTGAGTAAGTCGTAAAAACACATATTGACGACCTTTGTGGTGCAATTTGATTCTATGCATTCCACATTTATTGATTCAATACCTCCGGATTATTCTGCGTTTTTCATCTTGACTAAGTTTTTGAAATGAAAGACGCGCTTATAAAGCTAATGATAACTTTAATATAGGGCTTTTGATGGATGGTTTTTTATTGGTGGTTTTATTTGTGGTTTTTCTGGATTTGAGTGTTTGGTTGCGGACTCGACCTGCTGGATTTGGATCTGGTAAATGGATAAGATTTTCCGCTTGCGACTTTGTTGTCGCAGTGCCCCTGCATTCTAAGATAAGCCACTTACCTACAGTCAAATAGAAATTTTCCAATTAAAAATATAGCGACGTGAATTTAGTCTAATAAGGTAAGTTTTTGAAATATTTTTGCATATGCCAGCGTTGTTCTTCATGCGTCAAAGTAGTATTGCTTGATATACCCATACCTTGCAATTTAATTAATAAGCCAAAGCTTTGCTTTGTAAACGCCATGTGATCACGTCCCGTATTTAATATTGTATTCATGTGAATATCACGATAAAGATTAACATATGTTACTTCGGTACACAAAACTGCATGTACATATTAAAATATCTTATAGCATAAGAAGATACTGGCCCGATTACGTTGTATGATGGCTTAAAATGTTGCTAATTTTTAGACTTAGATCGTAGGCCGGTTTTTATTTTCAAAAAAAATGCGAAAAAGTTTTAAATCGCGTCTATGGGCGTGGGCTGTGCTATGGCAGCTGTTGCCTCGGGTGATTCACTATGTTCATATGCTATTACAGCAGCTGTTTATTCAACCAAGCATAATGGTCTGGCGGTAGAATGCCCGCCTACCACGCGGGCGGCCCGGGTTCGATTCCCGGCCGAAGCATACTTTTTTTTATTTATATTAATGAATCTCTCTTAATTTAACGAACCGAAGCGTAGTTCGGATGACTCACTAGTATTAAAATAAACGTCAATGTAATTACATCGACTTCATGTGTTGTTATTGCTGTTATTATGGCTTAACATGGATTCTGAGTATAATAAGGGTACATTTTTGAGAACTGACCTCTAAAATGGAATCTTCTTTGCAAGTTTTGATACTCAATACTGTCGGAGAATTTTAAAATTAAAATTTTGCGAATTGTTGGTTGTTTAAAGTGGAGGAGCCTGTATTAATTATATTCAGCTTGGTGTTTAACCACTCCCTACTACCGTGGTTTAGTTAGCGGCACCCGTTGAATGTAATGATCGCGGCACCATGTTTGGGTATTCACAATTCGCTATCTGGCTTGTTTTGAGAAGCATTATGATGGTCAATTGTTTAGTTTAATACTATTAATTGTTAGAGCGGTAAAGGGCTAAACAAGGCAAGAATAAACTTGAAAAAAGCATAATATTCGAGGAGGTAAAATAATAAATGAGGAAAAACATAATTGCTCAAAAAATTACTGAACTGAGTAAAAATGTGCACACGAAGAATACATGGATTATTATATTAACCTGATAATCTTGATGTTGTTGTAGAGAAAGACTATCAAATTCATAATGCTACGTGTAAAATTTACATTAATATTACATATTAGTTTTCCTGAATTTTCCTAGATTCCTGTAATCGTGACGTTGGGTTGCCCAAACCACTTTTTCAACTTCAATTTCCAAAATTCGCGAGTTACGGATATTTACTGGTTTTAAATTGCTAATACCTATATAGAGGGAACAATGGCTGTATTCATCTTGAAAAGATTCGTTCAGATATTGTTTATGCTGTACGATACATTTTCCCTAAGGCTCACTATAAATGTTGATTCCATTCTTCCAAACCTTCGAAAATTTAGTTTAGCATATCTGTATTTATTGTGTAATCGGTGAAATTCGACTTGTTAAGCCAGAATAAAACAGTATTTTTGAAGCAATATTCACCTGTGGCCACCTGCCAGACTCGGATTTTTCTATATTTTCCCTCTTTGGCTCATTTGCCACTACCATCAAATTTGCAGGTAATGTCGAGTGATTGACAAGCTACGCTAGCTTCCGGAGTTCTTTCGCTGCCTTTTTCCCACGTGTGACTTTCCTCCACTCTTGGAAAAAGGTTCGCGCTTCCCGTTCTTGCAGTTTTGACAGCATTTCCACAGCCCATTGCTGGAATTGTGCAAGGTCAGAAATTGGCGTACTCTAGGGTTGCCAACACTGTCATATTGACCAGAAGACTTCGGGTTTTGCAATCATTCTTCGGGCTTCGGGTTTTCAATAAAATTCTTCGGGTTAACTGAAGGTTCATACATACATGGATTGCAAACATTTTTATTCCTATTTAAAAGCTCCAGAGCAGAAGTCATTGGTCGAAAGTGGCCAAAGAGACAGAAAATACAATTTTAGAAAACATTTTCATTTTTTTCAAAAAAAGTAGTTTAGTAATAGTTTACTTAACTTCTAAGATGGATTTTTAAAATTATATTTAATGCAATGTAAAGAATAGTTTTGTTCTTTATTTCTATGATTTACAAAGGCCGAAAATTATGCTATGTGTAATAGGCCAGTTGCATTCTTCACCGATGTTTATTTTCATGTTTGAATGTAGAAGCCAACTTGTATATCCTATGTTCTTGTATTAGATCTATTGTTGTATTTTATGTAAGCAAATGTTCGCAAAGCCGGTCCTGCGCTAGATGTGTATCGTGAATTTTAGTTTTCGCGAGTGCAGCATGAAACATGCTGTACGCGGGATGTGGGGATTTTCGACTCATGCAAATTTTACAAAGAAGACGGCATTCGCACACAGTTTCTTCTGAGAGCTGCATGAGTTTGTTCGACTCGAAAGTATAGTACGTGAATTCGCTCAGGGCGATATAAGTTAATTTTATGCGGCCTGAAAGAGCCTGGCAGCCAGCGTTTACTGTAAAACAGAGTTAAAGTGCAGCGAAACAGCGTTTATAACGCATTTTCCTAGTGCATTGTAAGTACACCCATTGTGCTATATTTAAACGCTGACTTGAAGAGTAAATTTTGAGAGGCGCCAAGTCAACTGCCCTTTCGAGGTCGGCGCGCAAGCAGGGGTTTCCAGCATCATGTCCGCCAGGAGCGAGTAATGCAATTGAAGCGTGCCGTTTCTAAGGGTATGCAGCAGCCAGTTCCAGATAAAATGTTTTTGGGTCGCCGTAATAAGGTTGCGTTTAACTGCAAGCTTTTGCAAACGCTAAGGAATGAATTTTATTAGCGAATAATATGTGTGTGGCTTGCACTTCAATTGTAACAGGGCTGGACTTAAATAGTTATCGAATTCAGGCAATTTTAACATTGTGTTTTTGTTAAACATTTTGTTATATGCGTTCTTTTAAACACAATTATTACATTAGCTTTGATGATGTTTTACGTTGTTCAAGTTAGCAACATGCCTGCGAGTAGCCTCAAGCTACATCGCACGTTGTTTTAGAATTTAATTCTATTTTCTTTTATTTCTTTTGTGTTTCTGTGTGTTTTCTTTATGTTTTTATGTTTTTATTTGTTTTTGACGTGAATAAATTCTTGTCCATTGTTGCAGTACGACCAGCACTGCTAGGGGAACCAGCTTTAGCAGATAGTAATATTTCATAAGTCACTAGCTGACATATTAAGAGAATTTAATGTTCACTGAGCTAAATAAGGGATAAAAGGGCAAATAATTGTTTAAATATTAAGGAGTGCGAGGCGTCTTGTTCAAATTTAATGTCTTCACTGAGGGGTAAAAATTCCGTATTTCGTATGCTACCTAAAAAATATAAAATAATTTTTGGAATTACATATTTATAAATTAAGAAACTATTTTACCTTGATTTTTTTATAATTTTTTTGTACTTCCGGGACTAAAGTTCATACTTTAATCCCCGTAAACAGGGACTAAAGTAGCTCATTTAATCTCTAGGGACTAAAGTAAAAATGATACCGTAACCATGGTAAATTTATGTACACACGAGGTTAGTAGGTTAGGTTTTGTTTGTCATTTGACATACACTGACGCAAAACTTAATCTGCAAATCTCGAATTTGACTTATACTGACAATACACTTCAGTACTGCCAACTGATTCAGGCTATACAGGACCTGCTGCAATTCAGTTTTTAATAAATTGTAATTGTCAGTTTCCAAATTGACAGATTCCAAATTTTGGAAACGTTTGATCATAATGTTCCCAAAAGTGCAAAAAATAGCGTAAGTATATACCTCGGGACTAGAGTACCGAAATCCGGGCTTCGCCCTCGAGGCAACAAACTTCACTCGCGGGATTAAATGATGCACTTTAATCCCTCATAATATAATATACATACTATTATCCCCTACTCCCTCCTCCAAAATTATTTTCTTCGGGTCAGCATCGACTCAATATTGGTAACCCTAGCGTACTCTTACAGCCGACATTTTCGTAGCAAGTGGACTACCAGACTGTAAAAATTGCTTTACTTTCGGTTTGCGGTTATGATTTTGGGAAAAAAACTGGAGATCTGTCGTAAAACTGCTTGCCGATTTTTTATAAAGTCAGCTGTGACCTGCTAGGTTCTTTTTAGTATTATTATATTGGCTTTGTTGATTTTGGTTGCGTTTAACTTTTTCATAGCAGACATGTTCGGCAACTATTACTCGCAAATCTGGGGGAGACTACTGAAGCCTTTTTTGTGCCTGCTATCGTTTCGATATCAATATTTAAGAGCATTGTGTAGAAAATTACTTTGGCTATTCAGTCAACATTTAAGTTGTTTTATTCTTGACAACAAAGGCATGTACGTACATAAACAACTTCACACTTACAAAAATATAGTTGGCTACGAGAGTATACTTGAGGGCCCACCAGCGAGACTCAGTGAATACGGCGTGCAGTTCTTAAAATAATGGTATTACCCTATATAATCAGCGCCAACAAATCTTTAATTACAACAAATATACTCAAATAGGTCAAAAACTTATAAACTCAAATAACCGCAGCAGGCAATAGTGCAATATCTGAAATACAAGAGGCAGCAGTAACGAAATCAGACACATAAATGACATGAACAGTGCATTGAATTTATTAGGAAAAGCTGCATATAATAGCTAGTACAGTAGGTCTTAAAGGCGTTACTTACGTGGAACGTGCACCCCCAATTAGCATTTTATACTAGTAACAAACACAAATTAAATAAGCACTTAAGGGTCAAACCAGTAAAACGTATATTACGGACTAAGAACAGCTTTAATATTTCTACATTAATAGACTTAAAGCTTGCAGTATGAATATCATTAACATAGTTGAACATCAGCTGAGTTCTGAAGGAAATCCAGCCAGGTCAAGAAGGTATCGTTCCATAGTTTCTACAGGGCTGCGGCGACGCAGTTCATTGGGTCGTAAGTTACTTATCTGAAAGATGGGGCTTCTACAGTGGTTGGTTAAATAGCCTCCAAAAGGGCTCTTACAGCTATGCTGTAGGAGGTTGAGGGTTATGGTACCTGCGAATGACTCAGGCGATGTGACCTAAAATGAAATGATGCTTCCAGGATGGAGGAAATGCACGCCTCTCCACAAAGTAAGCGGAATCGATATAGTTTCAAAACTCCCTGGCGAAGCTAGAAGTGCCCGGGCGCAATCATCTGAATGTACTACATTACCAAAATCAAAAATGATGTAACCACTCACACTAAGTTACAGAAATTTTTATGGCCAGGGCGGCTAGCAACTTGTAAAGAATGTGGTCCGTCTAAAAGTCGTGGACTTTATGTGTCCCAAAATATATGTCCCAAGCCCAGAATCCACGACAAGCGAAGCTATCACGAAGAATCTTTCCAAACATCAGAAGCTAACGGGCGAACTTTGAGCACAAAAATTACATGGATGTAGTCTGGCTGAAGTCACTTGAGGAAGAGAATGCTATATAAGCCGCAACACATTGTATCGTATCTTGAAAAGCCGAAACCAGGGACGCCTGCACGACGAGATAAAACGATTAGAATAGGCGAGAGCTGTCATAAAAAGATCGGCGGAGTTTTCCGGTGAAACAGATAACAGATATTGGCTTCATATGCGATTTATACGATTACGGCGCTCAAATAAAGAAACGTTTACACAACCAAGATTTATGCAACAAAATTAATTCTAACGATAAATACGCTTTTTTCACGTAACAAACGAACAACCAAAAGCACGAACAGGAATGTAAAGGAAAAAATAAAGAAAATTTACAACACGTAACAAACGAACAACCAAAAGCACGAACAGGAATGAAAAGTTTAATTCAAATGGTTACTAATTACCATTCATGTTATTTCATTTTGTTATGTACTAATTGTTAAAAATACCTTGTATAACAATGTATATTGTTGAGCAGGTACAAACTCTATTAAAAAAAAAAGGAATGAAAAGGAAAAAATACGGAAAATTTACAATAACGATGGATTCACAGGCAGTTCAACTGTGCACTAGCCTTCATGCTTCGAAGCTTTGGTTTAAAACCAACCTCAAGGTACAACATTGGTACAAAGCAGTGTACAAATTTCGGGTAGCATGAAGCTGTACGACGAATAGATGCTTCTAATTTTGCAAGTCGTATTGGGTATTATTTGGACACCAATTTTAAAGGCGATAAGAAACACATATTATTTCGTATTTAGATGGGTGTGAATGCCAGAACAGAAACGTGACTTTTTTCAATGTGTTTTCTACTTGATAATTGAGCAAAGGGTCACACTAAAATTGAAAGTAACATTATACATTAAACCGTGCAGGTATATACTTGCGGGCTGAATTGATTTCAATTGCAAAACGAACTCGTTAATAACCGTTCTTCCTCGATTCAGAATATTTACATTGTAGTAGTTTCATCGGCTGTACGGGTCAAACGTTTAAGCGGTATTAATGACTACGACCTAGAAGATCTGGCAGATCCGCAGGTGTGTGATCTTAAAGCATTCGTGTATACTCCAGAAGTGTTAACTTCTTTATAAAATAGATTTTGAAAGTAAATAAACACCATTAAGGGTAACTAGAGCCGTACCGGAAAATATATTTGTGAAGTATTTCTCACCCAAATTATATAATTATATATATAGTACTTCTAAACCTAAGATAACGCATACGCATAGCAAAGATAATTTAATTAAGTGAAACCACCAAGAACCCGTTAGTGGAGGTTGCAATAGTAATCCCAACGAAATTTGAAATTGTGTATATTTACTTAACAGCTAGTTGGGGCAGAACTGTTTGACAAATCTTCACAAATCGTTTAATTGGGCTAGAACTGATACAAGATCCCGTCCATCTTCAGCCAAGAACGGGAAACTCGGGATGGGTGAGAGAAAGGAGGGGTGGAGACTGGAAGAAAGGTCAGGAAAGGTGGAGAAATACTGCCCCGGCATTCACCTAAGAGAAGGTACTCTGTTGACTCAGGAAAACCACCTAAAAACCTGAATCAAGGCAGATGGCCGCGGGAATCGAACCCCCGACCTCCCGAATGCTAGGTAGGCGTGCAACGCACTAGGCTACGGAGCTCGGTTATGGAATAGCGAAAGAGCTCTGTATGTATAGGAAAGAAATACTTAAGAAGAAGAGTTCGAATCGTGTTTGCATATTTAAATGACAGAGTTCCTTATTTTTAATATTTAGGCAAAACATTCATCATAATTAAAGCTGATAATTATATGCACTCAAAAGTACGAAAATATGCGCATATATATGCATACATTTTGTTCAGTATATGCACCCAAAGTTATAATATATGCACATAATATGCTCTAATTTTTTTGAAAATAAGTAGGAGTATTCTAAATAATCTAAAAATTTCAATTATTTTGTATGAGTATATTTATTTCTCTAATTTTTATTCAAAGACGTCATTCAACTGCCAACACCAACTTCACGTTTTCATAACATAAAAATGAGATTTTCCCTAACCCCAGCAGACTGTTATCCACCCAACACTCTTGAAATGGATTTTGTGTTAGCCGATTCCTTATACACTGCTTCTATGGAAAAAATGGGGGTTGCTGGCAGTCTATGTTTATATAGTCAAAGATTTTAACAGGGACTTCCCCTTTCCTCTGTAAGGTATACAGGGTGATTTTAAAATGTTTCGCCGAACTTCGGGGTATTGTTCTACACACCAAGGCAAGTAAAAAAGTCCATATAAACATGCGTCCGACAATCGCCCGTTTCCGAGTTACGATCAGTGTTTGAACTTGGGAAATAGTCCAGTCAAATGGTGCTCAAAAAGGGCGAATAAAGAAAAGTTTTGGTGGAGTTATGATATTTGGTTCCTGTATGTTTTTTGGGTCGCTGTACACGAATATCAGATTTGCCAACAAGAATTTTGACCGGAAACACGTTTTTTTTAAGCAAAAACGGTGTAAAACCCCTTTTTTAGTTTCTCTAAAACTACTCGAAAACTATCCAATTTCGTAAATATTGAACTGATATGAAATAAAAGAGAATAAAATTTCCTACATTTTATGTACGAGCGGTTTTTTTTCTCCGATCAATCGTTCAGCCGCGAGAGCGCCGCGAAGTTAGGTGTTAAAAGCAAAAAAAAGTAATTATGCCAGTTTATTTCAAAGTAACTCGAAAACTATCTATTTTTCGTAAATCAACAATGGTATATGAAATGAATATTCATAAATGAAATGTTGGCAAACCTGATACTCGCGTACTGCGACCCAAAAAACATATAGGAACCAAATATCAGAACTCCACTAAAACTTTCCTTTATTCGCCCATTTTAAAATCACCCTGTATATCTCAGTTGTACATAAAAAGTTTATTAATAAATTTAATAAAATAGTAAATTTTACAAAAAAAATCAAAAAGTTCTTCATACATTACAAATTATTGCTAAATATATCCAAATATGCAAAATTCATAAAATATGCTCAAAAACGTATAAATATGCAAAATATGCAAAATGAAAGTTGGCTTAAACGATTTGTTTTCACATAATTAGTATACATATGCAAAACGTTTTGCCGGCATATCAATTATACAAAATATGCATGTGCCATATAATATCAGCTTTAATCATAATTTGTTGTTTTCTATTGCCAATAATGTTATTATTCCATTTTTACTAGAATTCTTAATTTCTTGTTTCTAAATAGTTGGCTGCGTGTTCAAACCAATTATTGCTGCAGCCTTGGTAGCTCCCTGAGAAAAAAATTGGGTTGCGTTTATCAGAGGAGGTTATCTGTTCTTATATGTACCATATAATTCCATATTTGCACAACATGAGACCAAAAGTCTTCCACATTCATTTTGGTTAGATCGTATATTTCATTTTGCCAGAAATAAAACGCTAATTTATTGAATGCTGACAGTGTTGAGCCGTCTAAATGATTTTTTAATTAAAAATAGATGAAATCCTTATTCCCTCAAAGGTTTGCAAAACACCTTTTAAATATACAACAATTATTTGTATACCTAGACCGCGAAATGACTGGCGTACCCGGGAATGTTTAGCCGGCGAAACGAAGTCGAATCCGCCAAAATATTCAGAGAAAGCCAAACATTTCGCGAACGTGGCATACACATTTTTTGTTCAATCAAAAACACATTATCGTTTTTGCAACCGTGCCGATATAGTTTGCGGCCGCGAAATTCGTTTTTGCGAAATTTGTTTCCGTGGCTGTTACTAATAACAACGGCCCCAAAGTAGTAACGGCCGCGAAAACGAATTTTGCAGCCTGCAACGTTGCACAAAAAAATATATTATTTCAGAATTATTGCAAAATAAGTATATTTTTCGCTGTCTTTTATTTTTTACTCTCGCAGTTCGAGAAAATCTTTATACTTATTATAGCCTTTATTCAAAGTCCTTTCCTACGTTCTTCTTTTGACAAATTTTCCCTACGTGTAGGGAGAAATTTCTATGTATGGCAACACTTTTTCAAATAATTATTATATGCAGGTATAAACATGTTTGTATTTCATTCGTTTTTATACATTTATTTTGCATTATAACAATGCCTTTAATTTTTTCAGATTTCGCTTTCCTCTGAACTGTTATTAAGTTGTTTATTTGTGCAAGTGATTAACTGGCTAGTGCCAAATTTCTTTTATAATGACAAGTATTTTTGCGCTAGTAAATTATTTACTCTGCAATTATATTACGTTGTCTAACTAGTTCTGTTTATTTTATTTAGATAAAATTAATTCTTATATCAGGTAGGGATATGCATACATTATAATTCTTTAAACTGATTTTCACATTTAAACTTGACGTGTCGATAATTCAGATATCCACTTTATCTATTCTAAATTAAAAGCACTGTCTTTCTTAACCTCACTTAATCGAAACACTCTACTGCGTTTCAACACTAATTCACAGATAAGTGACATATTTCTTCTGTTATTCTCCTTAGCATAAAATTTCGGCTTAGACCGCGTAGTATTTGTATATGAACACCCAAAATTTTCTGGCTTAATGTGCCTTGCACCTTGTGAAGTCGAGCAAAAACCCGCGCGATGGCCATGCTCTCTGGTGGCTCGTGTTGTTTGAGTATCTTGAGAACGAGGATACTTAGGCAGATTTGGCCGTTTTGCTGTTTGTGCATCCATATTCACTAACGTTTCGCAAGACCTTGCAGCTTGCATCATCAGAGTGAAAGTCGCACTAAGAACCGAAGTTCGGTGTGGAGCTATTTATAGTCCTCTGGGCCAGGCGCGCGGAGTGGCGTAACGCTGGTTGGTCATCCGAGTGCAACGTAATCCGTGGGGCGTGGCCGTATGACGCACAGTGGTTGTAATGCTTTCGATCGTGTATCACAGGGGTCCATGTTTTACTAAGTTTAAAGCCGTCTTCCCTGTTGATATTATTTGGATGTTTTTCTATTTCTATGGCTTCACGTATAACTCGCGGGAAGTAATGGGGTATTCTGGCAAGTACTCTGGCATGCTCAAATTCTAGAGTGTGCCCCTTTGTAAATGTATGCTCAGCTACGGCTGATTTTGTGATGCGTTTGTGTTTGCAATCGCCTTTATGTTCTTGGAGTCTTAGATCAACGGAACGACCAGTCTGTCCAATGTAACTCGAGCCGCAAGAGCAAGGAATGCGATATACGCCCAGAGCTGGGCCGGGTACTGATAAATTGTACTCGGGTACCGAGTACCAAGTACATGCCTTAACTGAAGAACGAGTACAGAGTACCGAGTACTATACTCATTGCACACCCTGTCGAGGACAGTACTCCGAGTACAAGTACTCGAATTTCAAGAGTAATATTTGCAAGTACATGTTTCTTCCCCCACCACTTTTACTTAACATTATTTTCGGTTTATAATAAGCAAAATAAACAAAACAGTTTATCAGTTTATTACATTCCTTTGTACAACCAACAACAATATATGCTAAATAATAATATAATATTAATATACCTAGAGTGCTCAAGTCGTCAAGAAAATCCAAGTCCAAGTAGCGGCAGCTTATAGGGTTAGTCATGATGTATTTGAATCGTTGGAGGTTTAGAGCGGTGTCACTTGTCAGTCGCTTTGCTTTCTCGTACAAACAGACACCGCCAAACACAGCCAAGTCCAGACTTGCATGGCGCACTTGCGCTTGCGCGTTGGCTATTAAAGTACTCGGACAAATGTACTCATAAAAGACGCGGATATCGGATACTTCTACCCAATGTGATGACGAGTACGAATACAGAGTACTTTATTGAAAATTGTACTGGGTACCGGGTACAGAGTAACCGAATTGTACTTAGAGTACAGTATTTGAGTACTTGTACTCGAGTACTGCCCAGCTCTGTATACGCCAGGGGTTTTTAAACTTGGAATCCTGTCTTTTACCGATCTGAAGCCGTTACCCAAAGTTTCCTTGCTCGTGAACACAGTTTTGATGTTGCATCGTTGCAGGACACGTCCTATCTTATCAGTCGAGCCTTTAACGTAAGGTAGAAATGCTAAGCCTTCCAGAGGTGGAGATTCTTCTTTAGCCTTTTTTTGTCATAGTCTTGTCTAGTGCTTTTCGTATGGCGGTAGTTGTGTATCCGTTCCTTTGTAAAGAGTCAAACAGATGTAGCTTTTCTCTCTCTAGATTTTCCTCGTCTGAGATACGAACGGCTCTTGTCGCCAGAGTCTGGAGAACTGTTGATTTTTGCATTGGATGATGGTGTGAGTCAGCATTTAGATATCTGTCCGTGTGTGTTTTATTTCTATAGACTGCATGTCCTAAACTGCCATCTGATTTACGTTTCACCAGGACGTCTAGAAACGGAATACTGCAATTTTCCTCTACTTCCATTGTGAATTGTATGTTGGGATGTACAGAATTCAGGTATTTTAGAAACAGATTCTGATTCAGATACTGGTACCAGTATACTACAGCCTCTAACTGGTAAAACAGACTCCTTTGTCAAGAATTCAGCAGATTTTGTCCAGAAACTAAAGAACATAAAGTTAAAGAAAGATGATCTCTTAGTCAGTTTCGACGTAGTATCACTCTTCACGAAAGTGCCGGTTGATGAGGTGCTAGTAATGCTCAAAGATCTCTTGCCTACAGACCAAGTTGAACTTGTCGAAATTTGCCTGAAAAACACTTACTTCAGTTGGAACAATAAAATATACGAGCAAGTCGAAGGAGCGGCCATGGGGTCACCACTATCACCTGTTATCCCTAATATCTACATGGAAGCTTTTGAAACCAAGGCTCTCGAACAAGCGCAGCTAAAACCGACTTGCTGGTTGAGATATGTAGATGATACCTTTGTCATCTGGTCACAGGACGCCAGACATTGAATCTGTTTCTAAAACACCTGAATTCTGTACATCCCAACATACAATTCACAATGAAAGTAGAGGAAAATTGCAGTATTCCGTTTCTAGACGTCCTGGTGAAACGTAAATCAGATGGCAGTTTAGGACATGCAGTCTATAGAAAGAAAACACACACGGACAGATATCTAAATGCTGACTCACACCATCATCCAATGCAAAAAGCAACAGTTCTCCAGACTCTGGCGACAAGAGCCGTTCGTATCTCAGACGAGGAAAATCTAGAGAGAGAAAAGCTACATCTGTTTGACTCTTTACAAAGGAACGGATACACAACTACCGCCATACGAAAAGCACTAGACAAGACTATGACAAAAAAAGGCTAAAGAAGAATCTCCACCTCTGGAAGGCTTAGCATTTCTACCTTACGTTAAAGGCTCGACTGATAAGATAGGACGTGTCCTGCAACGATGCAACATCAAAACTGTGTTCACGAGCAAGGAAACTTTGGGTAACGGCTTCAGATCGGTAAAAGACAGGATTCCAAGTTTAAAAACCCCTGGCGTATATCGCATTCCTTGCTCTTGCGGCTCGAGTTACATTGAACAGACTGGTCGTTCCGTTGATCTAAGACTCCAAGAACATAAAGGCGATTGCAAACACAAACGCATCACAAAATCAGCCGTAGCTGAGCATACATTTACAAATGGGCACACTCTAGAATTAGAGCATGCCAGAGTACTTGCCAGAATACCTCATTACTTCCCGCGAGTTATACGTGAAGCCATAGAAATAGAAAAACATCCAAATAATATCAACAGGGAAGACGGCTTTAAACTTAGTAAAACATGGACCCCTGTGATACACGATCTAAAGCATTACAACCACTGTGCGTCATACGGCCACGCCCCACGGATTACGTTGCACTCGGATGACCAACCAGCGTTACGCCACTCCGCGCGCCTGGCACAGAGGACTATAAATAGCTCCACACCGACCTTCGGTTCTTAGTGCGACTTTCACTCTGATGATGCAAGCTGCAAGGTCTTGCGAAACGTTAGTGAATATGGATGCACAAACAGCAAAACGGCCAAATCTGCCTAAGTATCCTCGTTCTCAAGATACTCAAACAACACGAGCCACCAGAGAGCATGGCCATCGCGCGGGTTTTTGCTCGACTTCACAAGGTGCAAGGCACATTAAGCCAGAAAATGCTGGGTGTTCATATACAAATACTACGCGGTCTAAGCCGAAATTTTATGCTAAGGAGAATAATTCGAGTAACCGCGAAAGCCTCAAACAGTACATATTTCTTCTGCTTCCTATAAATACTAACTTGCATTACTTTTTCAAGAAGGTTGTCCACCTTACTGTAGACTTCCCCTCGTTCACATGGGTTTCCAGAGTGTGCACAAGTGGCCCTTGGCCATGCCTGCACTGCTGAAACGGAGCTCGGTGGTTGTTCTCGTTGAAGCGGCACTTCTTTCAAGGTCAACTCAGCCTGATAACCTCGTAGTCTATAGAGCTCCTTTACGGCGACAAATTCGCAGCTTCAAGTGTAGATTCAAAGTGTCTCTTAGGTACAGCCGTGCTTAGGGACTGCCTTTAGGTGACACTCTGCGTCGGACGCTTTTCTTGTATATTACAAAGATTATGTTTTGTAAATTTGCTTACCATTTTTGACTTTTATTTAGTTGCGGCACTTCTACAACGTACGTATTCACTCATCAAAATGCTAAATTAACACTTTTTACTGGCAAAGTCGTTTTGTTTTTCTTCAATTTGGGAAGTACAAGCGTTTGTATTTCCTTCCGCGGATTTTTTTTAAATATCCCCAAGGCAATCAACTAATCTTCTATTATAAGCACACGCTGCATGAACGGCCTGCATGCTAGCAAGTGGCGCGCGCGCACGAATGGCGAGACCGCATTTGTATTGTTAACGCTGGCAGGGCCGGACGTAGGCTGGCTGCCGCCTTGAGCAAGAATTTTTATTGCTAACCGTTTCTTTACGCTGGCCGGGCCAGACGTAGGCTGGCCACGAGTTCTAGTTATTTCATATACAAACATGATAAATCACATTGCTTAATTTACATACTTGAACAATGTTACATATACAATTCACTTTATTTGTAA
This sequence comes from Agriotes lineatus, assembly GCA_940337035.1. Classification (NCBI taxonomy): domain Eukaryota; kingdom Metazoa; phylum Arthropoda; class Insecta; order Coleoptera; family Elateridae; genus Agriotes; species Agriotes lineatus. The sequence goes on along the minus strand of OW679203.1, from coordinate 17,032,180 downwards.
GCTTAAATATTTGAATCAGTTAAATAACAATCAATATGTCCTGAACTGGTTATAAATTTATAATTGATACATTTTATAGGTCATATACTTTGGGAGATTTTGCTTACTCATAACACCATTGTCGTGTTGAGACAAGTTACGTTTTTGTACTTTATAAAAACCTGCCTTTCTATTTTAAGATAATCAAAATACAAGATGTAAAACCAACATTTAGATTATTATTTAAGTAACATCCTTGCACTTTGGACAATAACAGCGTTGTAATTAAATATGCTCACAAATTAGTGTTTGCCTTGAAGCAGCACTTCCTGCCGAAATCTGGTAGACACAGCGATCATTATTGGAGTTACGCTTCTAATGACATTTTAGTATACATTAAATTAATTAATACTAATATCACTATCTGAACGTTCTAAAAGATACCGCTTTAAATACCAAAAAAACCCAGATTATTTGCTAACGAAGAAAGTTGCCAACTCTCAAAACCCGATTGTGCTATCTGGCAATTCGCTCCATGCAGTTGGTCGATATTAACGTGCACATATTAAAAATGTTTTGTGAAAACATGTGTAAGTGTGTCAGCCGTAACAAATTGTATATTACACAATTTCACATGGTGCTTATTTGAGTGCTTGTCTTCATTAACTACATCGTATTATTCACCATATTTCCATTGGTAAATACTGGGATTATAAACCATGAGCAGCGGTGCAGCTGTTTCTTGAGTGTGTTATCTTGTGCTACATTTATATATTGATGCACAAAAAGTGCAGTAATTAACTGGGTTGCCTATTACACAATGCTGTAAAGGTAAATTATGACTTCTTTTATCATCAACTTGTGTGTACGAAATAAATAGCGTCGTTAACATATTTTGCTTTCTACTACACGATAGCTACGCTTGTAACATTTTCCATATCCGCTGAAATATATACAAAGGGACCCCACTTATTTACACATTTTTAAATGGCACTTAGGACTAGACAGATATATTTATTAATAGTGTAACAACAATCTGAATGAAGCCGAATCGTGGACTGTAAGTAAAAGCATCTATTTGCAAAAAAGCTGCCGAAAATAAAAAATGGAACGAGCACCTAACAAGACGGGAAAGAGTACCTAACAAGACGATAGCAGACATGATGGTAGTGGAGAAAACAATTATGAACCAAGTTGAACGTAGACAGCTATTACGGCTTGGACATAGTATTCATATGGAAGATGTTATATGGCAAAAAATGCACTGAAATGTATACCACTGCATAAGGAGCAAGACTGGAAAAGAGGGAGGGGGGTGATATTAAGGCAGCCAAGGAGTAAATGGAACGCTGAGAGCGAGAGATTTCGATAAAGAAGCATGTCATGATTGAAAATTGTATAAATTTGAGATGAATAAGCTGCGAGAGCTGTATAATGCTGTAGATATATGTATATCGCTGTGGATAGAAACCAACATAGACACTTCAAGATCGATTTTGTATTGAAAGTGGATGATTGATTTTTTTTTCTGTATTTAACCGGCACAATAAGCACATTTTTTTTATTTCTAAAGGGCTTTAGTTAATCAATAATACTGTGATACACTGGAAAGCTCGCTGCAACGCTAATGACTCTAGCTATTAAAACTATTTTAATAAATCCCGACCTTGAATTCGTTTTCCGATGCAGTGGTCTCGCTAAGTAAATTGGTACTTGCAGTAACCATTAGCATGCCATTTCGTTCTTGAATGATTTACGGTTTGAGTTTTCTCAGCAAAATCACATCGGAATGGGCGAAATTGAAATAGACTATCGTTAAAATTCATACTATAAATGTGTTTTAAGATAGAGAAGAGTGTATAAAAACGAATTAATGCCACAAACCGAATTTAATGTTATTGTACGCTTATAAAAAGTTTTGATGGCAAAAACTTTTAAGGAAACATGTTTCCAACTGTCAAATCGGTTATGCAATTATAATTCTCACGATTTAAATGGGAAGCTTTGAAATAGTGTTATAGTAGTTTAAATTAATTTACTTATAAATGTGTTGTAAATATAAGGAACTAAATTTAAAAAAATGGAAATTATGCCATATAAGGCGTCGAAACGTTCCTTATATATAAGCAAAGTGATTAATTTTTTAATTAGGTAGTATTTAATTAAATTGTTAGTAATTATTCGTTTTTAATTCCTTCTCTATTTTGTTTTCGTCTCATTGGTCAAAAACAGTCAGGCCTTTGAACAAGGATTGTTCTAAACAAAAAGACAGTTGCATTGTGCTCTTGTTAAGATAAGCTATGTAAATTTGTGTTCTATAAAACAAAATAATGTGTATAACATTTGCCAATTCGAAATACATTTGTTTTGTTAAATACCCGAGTAGTAACAGTTATGCAAAAATAAAACGGACTTCTGTCCATTGAAGTGACGCAGTGTTTGATTGCTTCTGGTAAACAGTAACTGATAATAATAATACTAATTACGGTTCTATTTAACCCCGTGGCAGCAATTAAGTGGTCACACGTAAATAAATCTGAATTTCGGCTCGCAACGGCAGCTCCACGAAACGAGATGGTTGGACGATATGCTAAAAAGTATAAACGAGAGTAACTGCATGTGACTGAAGACCATTTGGCTCAATGCCCGCTTAATCAGAGATTTTTGGCGGAATCCTGGACTTCGAGAAATTATCACAAGCGTTATTTCGTTGCTGCTACTCTGTAGTTACACAAACTCGCATTTTAACACCGAGAGAATAAGGTAGAAGTTCTACTTTGGTGTGATTAAGTAGTATATGAATTTGTTGAGTTTATTAATGATATATTTGGCATGCATTGGCAAGACCGCGTTATGTTAATACTTAAAGATTCTTTGATATAGAACCCTTACGTTGTTTAAACTTTTTTAGTGCAAGAGCAGCAGCGAGCTGCCATTTGTTTTCCAATTTTTATTAAGAGCCTCAAAATTTGTGCGTATCAAGTCAGGGTTATTATTTGCTCTAATAGTACATCCGGGCTTGGGATGGCACAAATTATTAGCGCCCTTTTTCACATATTTTTTTAAATAATTTAAGATGAAGGGATACATTATTTTAACAAAAATTTAAAGCAACATATTCAAATTGTATTCATTCATTAACGTTGTGTGCTTCGTATGGGTATATCAATATATAGAATGTGAACAACCAAAATTGCATCTTTAAAATAATAATGACAATACTGCAAGAGATTTGAAATAAACAAAAAATAAGACTCAAATAGTAACGTCTACAGGTGATGCAACTTTACAATTTCAATTTATTTTCTGAATAGTAACAAACTTTTTCTATGGGCGCAGATTCAAAAGTTTTTAGGAAGAAGTAGATTCAAGTGCTTCTTTTTTCTCTTTGTGTAGACTTGTGGCCTCTTCATTCCAACTAATTTAGCAGCTCTGGAACGTTGAAGTCCAGAATTCGTTGCATATTTTGTGCGATTGAGCTGGTGTTCGTCGTGTTTCGGGTTTAGCGTATCTCGTAATCTTTAATCCTATTTGGTGATATTCTTGCTATGTGCAAATTCAACCCTCTCCGCCTCTGCATGGTTTATCTTATTATATTCTGTGGCATTTCCTTCTTATTTCTTCGCTTCTAATGATCTTTCTTATATGCCTTATATATTTCTGTGTTTGCCTCCCTCTTCAAGTGTTTGCTATTCCACACCAGGTTCAGGCATCGTAAGATCATTTCTGCTTTGTTAATTTAATCTCTCTTTTTTAGTTTTATTAGCTGATTTCTTCGTCCATAAATACCTAGATGACATTACATGTTCCACAGTCTTGTTGTTTTGCAACGATCACTGTTTCTGTCTTTTCGACCGTTATTTATTATTTTCATGTTGCATCGTTCAGTAGTGAAGTGGGGTGTATGCAGGAATCTATGTAAATTATCTTAGTCTTCCGATATCAAAGACGGATGGTCGGCGTAACATATTATTTTTATTTCGCCTTTGTTCATTTTGTACCTGTGATCTGTGTTTCTGGCACTGTTTTTATTCAATCCATAACGATATTAAATAAGACAGGGGTTAATGGCTTACCCTAGCTTATTTTCGTAAAGACCTTCCTTAAACTGCACTTCTCGCCAGAGTCCACTATTTCTCGGTGTTTATTTTATATTTCGAGAAAGAGACAATTTTGAAGAAATATCTGATTTTCGGATGATTTTAATGATTACTTTGTTTCGACCAATAATGGCAATAGCTGTAATTACTATTTAGTTCCAAGTACTACATGCTTATTTAAAATTTAGTATCGGAGGATATATCAGCTCTTTGGCTAAGAATCATCAAATTTTTGACGGATGACAGGTGAATTAAATAGTCAAAAACATTAAATGCATATTAGTACAGGATGGACCACGAAACCTGGAGCTCCTTCGTGAAACTGCAGCCCAACGTACACATATCGTCGTAACACAGGCGTTCAATATTTATCTAAAATACATATTAACCAGAGTTGTTGCACCCATAACATTACAGCAATTGGCAGGTAATTCTGACAGCTGTTAAAATCTAAAAAGGATTTGCTACAAGCAATTAAACGCTGATCGCTATGCAGTTTATTACTATCTCATGAAAAGTGGCCTTAGGTTGATGTCACGGTTACAAACTATAGCCTACTATATCAAACTTATTAGGCTGACCACAATCCAACCTGCCTACTAAGAATATTCGACGCTTTGCGTGAAAGGGAGGGAAGTTCGAGTTAGTGTGCCTGCAGCGAACACCCAAATTACACATATATACTAATAATGTCGGATTCACTACTAAGTATATATATGGGAAAGCTCTAGCTGTTAGACGAAAAGATATAAACATGTAGAAACTACAAGCACTGTCGAAGCGATGTAGAAAAACCGGACATATTTATCTCAACGTACCAACAATACCGACTTGAAGGCACAGCCAGCCTGCAGCTACAAGTAGTGGTTCAAAATATTTTAGAGAGACATCTTAGGGAATGGGGGGGGCTTGTTCCTGACCTGAGGTGCTGTTAACCCACGGCGATGTTCGTTGAGACAGCAGAAATACTGGAATTCTGACCTGGGGCCGGGATGACGAGAAGAATCAGACATCTACAGCCATTCGTTGGCGTTAAGCGAAAGCGATCAAAGTATTTTAGCAGATCGAAGTGTTTATTATCACCGCAGCTAAGACCATTAAACAACAATAAAGTACTAAATAACTTGACCACACTCGTATGCGTAGAACATGTAAGGCAAGAGCGCCTCGTTCGTAGTTCCGTCTCCATTGTCGGCCTTTGCGTCTATCTTCTCCATATAGAAAATGACTAGGCCTTTCACCCAAAATCGACGTAACATTTCCGATTAGCGCCCACAACAAGAACCGGGCGGGCCGTCTTATGAAGACGAAAACCGAAACTCCAAAACAAAAATTACGGTGCCGCGCATTTGCAAGTCGCGACGGCCAATAGAACTAAAATAATTATAAAAATTTAAAATATCCTAACACAGATGAAAGTGATTTTACAAGCGAAGAAAAAGCCAACATAATTTTAGTGTATATAAATGCCGTAAATACAGCGTTGTCTATAGAGCTTTAATATAATATCAGTTAACAAGCGCAAATATCAGCCGTCATTTTTATTGCAAAAATGAATGATAGTTTGCAGAGCCAGCGTTGTCTTAGTATGTGTTACGTTGGTAAATTTAATTGGCTTTCAATTTGACATAGGCAACAATTATAAATGTATCACTACTGTAGTTGCACAGATTATTATAGTACAGGTTTTTTATAAGCATTTAATAGAAAAAAATTAAAAATACAAAATCTACTTTAGGTTTCTCTCACTAATTTTCATCAAAATGCACTTTGCATACTTTGGCCAATATATATTGCGTATGTTGCATTAGCATGGGTTTATTTGGTTGCAGTTCCAAGAAGTAAGGAACACCGAGTTTCATGGCCCATCCTGTATACATATATAATAGAGCGAACAACAGGTATAGAACACTGAATCAGAACGTTTGTATATTAAACTTCCCAAAAAAATCACCTAATTATTTTTGACCTATTAACTTTCTTGCTAGGTTACGTAGCGCAATCGTTATTTGTGAAAAATGAAAATTCAACAAAATGTAATCTCGAATTTAGATATTTGCAAAATAATTGGAAAAACAAAACGAGAAATAAAGTAGGGTTATTTAGTGCTTTAATATTATTCTGTTCAAAACGGAACCATTATAGTTATTAAGGTACTAAGGGCATTATGAGTAAAATAAGAGCCCAAGATTGTTAGTGTACTAACCGAGGGTCTTTGGCCCGAGGTGTGTACAACAATCGCGGGCTCTTAGCTCATAATGCCTGTGGTGCCTTCAAGGTTTTATGTCCTACCAATTTTCTTACCTAATTCATATTCATATTCAATTCATACAATTACTATGATATAGTATTTAAGATTGATCTAGTTAGCTGACCTAAGTTAGATTTGTGACATTCGCTGAGCTGTCATTAATTTTCATTGTGACAGTGGTGCATAATTTTTGAAATAAAAGTTGTATCCATGGAAACAAATACTATTAATTTTTCATAATAACCCTAGTGTTCTTATGAAGAAAATAATTGCCCTGGAGCGTTATTTTGTATCTAAGATACCTTAAAATAGAGTCACTAATTTCAATTAATGTACTGGTAGGACATAAACGAAATAGAAGCACGAACAAACAACCGGTTGACAATATACAAAGTCAAACAGAAGCTCTTGAAAATGAAATGTGCTGTTCTCACATACAGGGTGCCCGAATTTCGTAGGGACAACATGGGTAACTTTTGTATTTTAAGAGATAGAGAGATGGTTAAATTTGCAAAAAGGTGCAGGTTTGAGAGCTCATTAAGAATCCATCTTCACATTTTACTTGTCATGGCCCACTTGTCTAAAATTAAAAAAAAACAAAATCTTCTAATTTCTTTTATATGCCGTAACTTTTTTGTTATTTAAGATATTGAGATGCGATTTGAACTAATTTGCATGGTAATTTATAGCTATTAAGGCAACTAGTGTTTTACAGAGGGTTTAAAAATCGAGGTCGATCATGTTAAAATTCGAGCAAAGCGAGAATTTTATGATCGACCGAGATTTTTAAACTGTAAAACACGAGTTGTCTTCAATATTTTTTCTACAGCCGAGGAGTTTGTTAGCTTAAATGCCCTCGGGGCTTCGCCCCTCTCCAAAGCGGCCGTCGGGGCTCCACCCCTCTCCAAGGGGGCCCTCGGGACTCCGCTCCTCTCCAAGGGGGCGCTCGGGGCTCGGCCCCTTTCCAAGGGGGCCCTCAGGGCTCGGCCCCTCTCCAAGGGGGCTCTTGGAGCTCCACCCCTCTCCAAGGGTGCCCTCGGGCTCCGCTCCTCTCCAAGGGGGCCATCGGGCTCCGCCCCTCTCCAAGAGTGCCCTCGGAACTCGGCCCCTCTCCAAGGGGGCCCTCAGGGCTCGGCCCCTCTCCAAGGGGGCTTTTGGAGCTCCACCCCTCTCCAAGGGTGCCCTCGGGGCTCCGCCCCTCTCCAAGGAGGCAATCGGACTCCAGCCCTCTCCAATCGGGCACTCGGGGCTCCGCATACAAATCGGTCCGATATAATAACTGTACTTTTAATCTTCACAAATAAGGTTTTATAAACTCTTAAAGTACTCCGTGCTTTAAATGGAGTGGCGTGTTTTATAGACAACATAAAGCACGCCGCATATGACCCTTGGAAACAGTTTAAAATCACGGCTGTAGAAAAAATACATTTATTGGCACTTAATAAAACCAATTTTATTTGTGTACATTTTTAGTAATCTAACCTAACCACAAAATTTTAAATTGGTACCGTACAATTTTTTTGGCCCTTTTAAGAGAGGATATTTTTCTGAATGCAATGATTTATTACAAGATATGGAAACTTTTTCAAAATTTTGAAAAACTGAACTTACTTTTTTTACAGGCAGAAATCACTAGTGCCATGATCACAATAACTTTGTTTTTTGTTTAGCACGTTACCTGTGAAATTATGCTTCGAAACAAAAAGCAGGCTTATCATCATACGTGCCTTCCAGTAGTGTCAGTGTGTTCCGTATGTTTGACGTGTAAGTTCTACGTTCTTGTAGCACTTGATATAAGCACAAAATACATCATATTTTCAAAATTTTCCGTTATAAGTTGAAGTAATCATTGCATTCAGAAAAAAATCCTCTCTTAAAAGGGCCAAAAAAATTGTACGGTACCAATTTAAAATTTTGAGGTTAGGTTAGATTACTAAAAATGTACACAAATAAAATTGGTTTTATTAAGTGCCAATAAATGTATTTAAATTACCATGCAAATTAGTTCAAATCGCATCTCAATATCTTAAGTAACAAAAAAGTTACGGCATATAAAAGAAATTAGAAGATTTTGTTTTTTTTTTAAATTTTAGACTAGTGGGCCATGACAAGTAAAATTTGAAGATGGATTCTTAATGAGCTCTCAAACCTGCACCTTTTTGCTAATTTAACGATCTCTCTATCTCTTCAAATACAAAAGTTACCCATGTTGTCCCTACGAAATCCGGGCACCCTGTATATGTTGTTTCCAATTTTTATTTCTAACCTTTGAATCAATAACAAATTCTTCTTAAATTGACTTGCAATATGTAACCATTTTAATTACATAGCACAGGAAATATGTAACATTATAAATATCTTGTTTGACGGAATCCGGCTCGAAGGGCCGTTACAAAGAAATTATAGATATGAATTCTATGGCTAACTGAGTAACACGACACGATTAGTTGTACACGCAACAAGTAAAAGTAAAAGTGCTACGACCCATTAATTGCTGCGCAACGGTAACTTTTGGTAGTTCTTGATTGCGTTTTGATCTTATTGTTAATTTGTCAATGTTAGTAACAGCAGTCAATAGCCTTCGTTGCAAGTATTTGTGCAGCCTTGAACAACGTCAGTGTCTTTGTCTACAGTATCTGCACATGATTAATTAATCGGAACACAACCATCTGTAGCTATAATGTTGCCATTGTTATAGGTAATCAGGTTAAGGCTTTCCCCGCTAGAAATTCCACTTTTGATTAGATATCAATTATTACGTTTAAAATAACAACTAGGGCCTCTGATAGCGATTGTTTACAAAATTATGCTAGTGTTATGTAAATATAGTGTGTGGGAAAATATTTTTGACATGTTTGGTATATGGGAATTACTAAATTAGGGTACATTCGGAATTTAGGAAAACTCTAAAAGATTTTCCAGTTGTCCTGGGACGGATATGCATTGTTGAATATTTTTTAAGGGTAAACACTTGGGTGGTGCTATTTTGTTTGCCAAAATAAAAGTCTAATAAAGACGATATAATTAGAATTTAGAATTGATTTAATGTTATGAGTAATTTATTTTCTAGCTACAATCTATCACAAAATAATACGCAACTTTCACATTTTCTATACATAAAAATCAGTTAAAGCACAAGTGGCACGCTAAGCCCTATTTTAATACTTGAACTGTCCGCGTGAGTGTCGATATGTATTAGTAATAGAATTAAGTTAATTATTTACCGATAATGATCAGGTTCAATAATTTTTAATTGTAACTTGTGTATATTAAGGAAATAATTCAAGAAGTTTGAGGACTCAAATCAAAATTGCTTTCTGATAAATCTAAAGATTTAAAACGCATGTAAAATGCTTATAAATATCTGTTTAATGATTTTATTATGATGGATCTGGTAAAGTACTAATAGTACTTTTGATAGAGCTTCCAAGCAACGATTATTAGAGTACTTAATGTACTTAATATACTTAAAATATAGGTAAGTAGAAGGGTTTGAATATAGGGTTCGCAATTTCTTTGATGAAATAGTGTCAGTAGGAAGTACTTGTTTTATCAATATAAATATCACGAAGCAGTAAAAGGATAGTAGTTTTAACAGCATATAGAAATAGCTTCTCATATTTCACTAACTACACTGTTGAAAACATAGTTGCTCAAAGTGAATTGTATATAAAAAATTTCGAAAATATCACTCTGAAGAGCACAGACAAGGTTTAAATTATTCACTTCAAAGAATTTTGTGTACAGTACTTACTCGTAGTACTTAAATTGTTGTTGTTAGGCAATATTTAATGCTCATGGGCATGGCAATACTATTTTCACGCGAATTAAACAATAATGTATGGCCAAATAGAGGTAGCCATTTCGTGGTTGAGTTCTTAAGAAGTTATTATTTTTTATCGTAAGCAAAATAAGCATTATGATGGTGACAAGGTTAAAACCATAAACTCAGTGTTATTTTAGTAAACATTAACGTGATTTTTAATCGTGGACGAATTACCGGATGTTGATGGTAGGTGATGTTGCTTCCATTTAAGTAATTTTCAAGCACACAATAGTTAGTGTTTTATTAGTTCACATGCAGGTTTTCGTTAGTACTCGATTCCTTTGAATATGAAGCACTAACACGTTAGCACCTATTTCTGCTTGGTCTTTAATTATTTCATTTTTTCTTAATGCCTAGGTACTGTTTAGTTTGTTAGAATGCTAAAGCCATTTCTTAGTGCTTTATTTTTTAATTTTTAGTGCTGAATTCTAGCACCGTTTTAGAAAACACTTAATACTAGCATTTGACGCTTACTGCTGAGTGAATATTTTTTTGAAATTCCGAAGTCTCTTTTTAGTACTTTCGGTATAATTTTGATACTTGAGTTAGTGCTTCCATAGTTCTTTGAAATGCCAAAAACTTTACTTGGTGCTCAAATATTTGAACTCTACAGCTACAATGCCATTTTTATTACTTGGTTAGTTAAAATACTAGAATAACTGCATCGAACTAGTACTTCAGCGCTCTGTAATCATCTACTTGAATCACCAAAATATCTTTTTAGTGCTTACTTGTCGATTCTTCGAAATAGGCTGCTTATACTACTGCACACCTTTGCCTTAAACTAGTATTTGATGCTTAATTTTTGAAATGCTGAAACTCTTTTAGTGTACCAGCATTTGAAACGCTTAAACTTTTCATTATACATATATATTTTAGTGCTTAATGGAATAGTTGAGTGAATCTAGATCTGGTACTACACTTCCATGTACTTTGTGTTGGCGAAGTCTCTGACTAGTAACTGCTTGTTTTTTAAAATAGCTATTTTTTACAGTGCTTAGCTTTTTTTTTATTTTAACGCTTTGGCACTTCAGCCATGGTCCATGGCGTCCTGCTTTAAAATGTGCTGGTGTTCAATTGTGGAAAACGCCACAGATTTTTAGTAGTGCTTAATTCCACTTCTACAACATTATTTTTAGTGCTTATTTGTAATACTGCAACAGGCACTTAGCACTAGCACTATAGCGCATGGTACGTAGTATTTAATTATTTGAAATACCAAAGTACTTACAGCTTGGATGTTTGAAATATCCACACTTTTACTGCTAAACACACGTAGATTAGGATCCAGTGCTTAGTGCTTAAGTATTTTAAATCCCAAAGCCTTTTTTAGAGCTTATTGCTTGGATGTTTGAAGTGTCGAAACTTTTACGGCTAAGCACTCAGCGCTTAGTACTTCAGTATTTGAAAATCTGAAAGTCTTTTTAAGTACTAAATGCTTAGATATTTTATAGGTGCTGCGTTACAGAAAATATTCAAGTAAGCGCTTTTATGGTGTTTGGATTTGCACAATATTCGAACAAGTACTAATCTCAAGCACTTTAGGACGTGGCGCTTAGGGCGTAAATATATAAACGCCCTTTTTTACTTCTTCTTGCTTGGATGTTTTTGTCGGTGTTGGTTAGTTGAAATATTTGAATAGACAGCTTTGTGGTGTTTGAGTATGTACACTACTTGAATAAGTACTAAGCTCAATCACTTTGTGCTTAAAATACTACTTTTTAAATATTTATGGTTTGAATGCTTAAAATATCGAAGCCTTTTATTGGTGGTGAGTTACTTAAAATATTCGAATAAGCGCTTTCTTGTCGTTTGAATATGTACATTAATTGAAAAAGTACTAAGCTCAAGCCCTTTAGGACCTAGCGCTTAGAACATAAGTATTTGAAATTCGAAAGGTTTTTTTGCGCTACCTATAGCTTGAATGTTTGAAATTTCCAAACCTTTTATTTGTGCTGGCGCTTACTCAAAATATTCCAATAAGCACATTATTGTTGTCTCATCATGTGCGATACTTGAATAAGTATTAAGCTCGGGCGCCTTAGGACCTAGCGCGTGGAACTTACATATTTGAAATCACAAATTTTATTTTTAGTCATCATTGCTTGGGTGTTTGACATATCCAAGCCTTTATCGGTACTGAGTTACTTAAAATATTCAATTAAACACTTTTTTGGTGTTGTCTTACGCACACTACTTGAATAGGTACTAAGCTTAAAACCTAACTCTTAGTGTTTAAGTATTTGAAATCCCAAAGTGATTTTTAATACTTATTGATTGAAGGTTGCAAAGCTTCAAGCGTTTTATGGGAACTAGATTATTTAAAATATTGGAATCATCACTTATTTGGGGTTTATTTATAGGTGTCGGCCCAGTTGCGCCCGGCCCACTTGCGCCCACCGTCATTTTCGACCCATTTGCGCCCCAGAAGAATGTCAACGGTAATTAAGGTCTCATTTGCCTCCAGGCTTGCAACTCATTAGTCATCAGGACACCCGAACTTAGCCGACTGATTAGTGGGGCGGTCTTCTACCTGCAAATTAGTTATTAGAAAACACAAAATTTAACAATTTTTCCCTTGGCTGTCCTAACTTCTATGCGTTTCTGTTGGTACTTTAATGTTTGTGTTTATTTGAGATTTATTTTAAAATTTTACACTGGTATATTTATTGATTAATAATTCAGATTATTAGATTAGCGCATTTTATCAGCGTGTCAGTGACACCTAGTTTTTGAAAATAATGTTATGGGAATTAAACAATATACTAAGTAACTTTTTATACTCGTATTTTGTATAGTTCTTCATCCACTTTTAGAAAATAAAGGAAAGGAGTTACTTAGTAGAGGATAGGGCGGATAGGTTAACAAATTTTGTACCATTTATAACTCTTTTTAATAGTTATTGTCAACTCAGGTCTTTCTATTTTAGCTGACCTTCGCCTGTGTTTCATTTAGTATAAAAAGAATGTATAGTTTATTTGGTAGAATAAAGATAATATTATTATTAAATATACGATTATTGTTTATTGAATCTGGAAAAAATGACTAAAAGCTTTTAAGTCGCTATTATTCGTAACACACAATACAGCGTCCCAAGAATGTGTGGTTCACTTTTTAATAAAAAAATCTAACCAAAATTTAATCTATGCTTTTTTTAGATGTTGACGCTACTGTTATTGGCCTTACAGTTTTTTAATTACTTCCAAAATCTGATCAGGTCTAAGTTAGGATCCAAACGATTTTTGGTAAAAATTTGTTGAAATCGGTAGTTACAGTAGTTTTGTGTCAATCTACGGAACAAAATCCGAGCCAAAAGAAAACATTCTACACATACACTTATACAGAGTCCGCCAAAAAGTCGGCATAATATGCAAAAAAAATTATTTTAGGTTTTTTACAAAAACGTTTTACATCAATAATTTGTGCTTGTCTAAAAACCTATGTAGCCCCTATCATATATACCGAGTGATTTTTATTTATTTAGAAAACTGAGTTTTTCGAAATTGTCAAAATCCAAAAAGTGCTATTTCTCAGAAATTAAGTAAGATTTCAATAAGCTTTTTTTAGAGTGTGTTATCTTTCTGGGACACACTGTATAAGTGCATGTGTAGAATGTTTTCGTTTGGCTCGGATTTTGTTCCGCAGATTGACACAACACTACTGTAATTACCGATTTCAACAAAATGTTCACCAACAATCGTTGGATCCTAACTTAGACCTGATCAGATTTTGGAAGTAATTAAAAAACTGTAAGGCCAATAACAGTAGAGTCAACATAAAAAAAGAATAAATAAAATATTGGTTAGATTTTTTTGTGAACCACACATTCTTGGGACGCTGTATTGTCTGTTACGAATAATAGCAACTTAAAAGCTTTTAGTCATTTTTGCCAGATTCAATAAACAATAATCGAGTATTTAATAATAATATTGTCTTTATTCTACCAAATAAACCATACATTCTTTTTATACTAAATGAAACACAGGCGAAGGTCAGCTAAAATAGAAAGACGTTAGTTGACAATAACTATTAAAAAAAGTTATAGATGGTTCAACCGTTGTTAACCTATACGCCCTATCCTCTACTAAGTAACTCCTTCATTTATTTTCTAAAGGTGAATGGAGAGCTGTATAAAATACGAGTATAAAAAGTTACTTAGTATATTGTTTAATTCCCATAATATTATGTTCAAAAACTAGGTGTCACTGACACGCTGATAAAATGCGCTAATCTAATCATCTGAATTATTAATCAATAAATTTGATACCAGTGTAAAAACTCTTACTAAAATTTTAAACTAAATCTCAAATAAACACAAACATTAAAGTACCAACAGAAACGCATAGAAGTTAGGGCAGCTAAGGGAAAAATTGTTAAATTTTGTGTTTTTATAATAACTAATTTGCAGGTAGAAGACCGCCGGCGCCGCACTAGTCAGTCGGCTAAGTTCGGGTGTCCTGATGACTAATGAGTTGCAAACCTGGAGGCAAATGAGACCTTAATTACCGTTGACATTCTTCTGGGGCGCAAATGGGTCGAAAATGGCGGTGGGCGCAAGTGGGCCGGGCGCAAGTGGGCCTATATCTATTTATATACAATGTAAGGAGCACCATGATTTGTGGACATGGCGTGGAATAACGAAGCAGTATTTACTATTTACTGGATGAAGGTTTGAAGTACTCAAGTGTTTTAACGGTGCTGGTTTATTTAAAACATTCGAACAAGTAATTTTTTGTGTTTGCTTGGAAATGTACTAAGCTTAAGTACTTTAGGATGTGCGCTTACGGGGTAAGTATTTAAAATCCTGTAATATGCTTTTAGTATTTATTGGTCTTTATCGGTACTGGATTACTTAAGATACTCAAGTAAGCGCGTTTTAGAGCTTAGATATGTTTACTATTTGTAGAAGTACTAAGCTCAAGAACATTAATACGGAGCACTTAGTACTTATCGGTTGGATGCTTGAAATATCTAAGGTTTTATTAGCACTTACTTACTCATAAATATTTCAATAAGCACTTTTTTGTGTTTGGTTACGTACAATACTTAAATAAGTACTAAACTCGGACGACTTAGGACGTAGTGCGTGTAGTGCTTACATATTTGAAGTCACAAAATCTTTTTTTAGCATTTATTGCTTGAATGTTTTAAATATACGGGCTGTTTATCGATGCTGGGTGACTTAATGTATGCAAATAAGCACTTCTTTGTTTTTTGCGTATGCACAATACTCGAATGAGTACTAAGCTCAAGTATCTTAGGACTCACCGCCTGGTGCTTAAACATTTGAAATCCCAAAGTATTTTTTAGTACTTATTGACTCTTTCCAAAGAGTCAAGCATTTTGCCGGTGCTGGGTTATTTAAAATATTTGAATAGGCACTTTTTTACTGTTTGAATGTGAACACTACTTGAATAGGTACTAAACTCCAGCACTTTACAACGTAGCGCTTTGGACATAAGTATTTGACAGCTAAAAGCTTCTTTTAATACTTATTGCTTAGATGTGTGAAATATCCAAGCCTTTCATCGGTACTGGGTTACTTAAAATATGCAAATAAGCACTTGTTCGCTCTTTGCTTACGCGCAATACTCGAATGAGTACTAACCTTAAGTATCTTAAAACCCAGCGCTTGGTGCTTAAATATTTGAAACCCTAAAGTCTTTTTTAGAACTTATTGACTGAACATTGGAAAGATTCAAGCATTTTATTGGTGCTGGGTTGTTTGAAATATTTTAATATGCACTTTTTTATTTGGATATGTACACTACTTGAATAAGTACTGAACTCAAGCAACTTAGAACGTAACGCTTAGGGCGTAAGTGTTTGACAGCTAAAAGCCACTTTTAGTACTTATTGCTTGGATGTGTGAAATATCCAAGCCTTTTATCGGTGATGCGTTACTTAAAATATGCAAATAAGTACTTCTTTGTTATTTTCTTACGCGCAATACTCGAATAAGTACTAAGCTCAAGTACCTTAGACCCCAGCGCCATGTGCTTAAATATTTGAAACCCCCAAAGTATTTTTTTAGTGCTTATTTACTGAACATTGGAAAGATTCAAGCATTTTATCGGTGCTGGGTTGTTTAAAATATTTGAATATGCACTTTTTTAATTGAATATGTATACTACTTGAATAAGTACTGAACTCAAGCACTTTAGAACGTAACACTTAGGGTGTAAGTATTTGACAGCTAAAAGCCTCGTTTAGTACTTATCGCTTCGAAGTGTGAAATATCCAAGCCTTTTATCGATGATGCGTTGTTTAAAATATGCAAATAACCACTTTTTTGTTATTTGCTTACGCACAATACTCGAATAAATACTAAGCTCAAATATCATAGAACCCAGCGCCTGGTGATTAAATATTTGAAACCCCAAATTCTTTTTTAGTAGATATTTATTAACTGAACATTGGAAAGAATCATGCATTTTATCGGTAGTGGGTTATTTAAAATATTTGAATATGTACTTTTTTAATTGAATATGTACACTACTTGAATAAGTACTGAACTCAAGCACTTTAAAACGTAGCGCCTAGGGCTTAAGTATTTGACACCTAAACGCCTCTTTTAGAACTTATTGCTTGGATGTGTGAAATATTCAAGCCTTTCATCGGTACTGGGTTACTTAAATCATGCAAATAAACACTTGTTGGCTCTTTGCTTACGCACAATACTCGAATGAGTACTAACCTTAAGTATCTTAGAACCCAGCGCATGGTGCTTAAATATTTGAAACCCCAAAGTCTTTTTTAGTACGTATTGACTGAACATTGAAAAGATTCAAGCATTTTATCGGTGCTAGGTTGTTTGATATATTTGAAGATGCACTTTTTAATTGAATATGTACACTACTTGAATAAGTACTGAACTCAAGCACTTTAAAACATAGCGCTTAGTAGAGATGGGCGCGTGAGTGATTTTTCACTCACGTCACGCACGTTTCACGCTTGCTTTAAACAGTCACGTTCACGCACGTTCACGCTCACGTTCACTCACGTTCACGGCGTGACACGCCACTCACGACGTGACACGCAGCTTTTACTTCAAAATTTAAATTCAGATCAAACAGAATGTTCAAATTTAAAACCAATGAAAAAACGCTAAAGAGAACTAAAAATATGTTTTGCACCTGACATAATTTACGTGATATGTTGCAATCAGAATAGTTGACATAAAAAAATAAAAATTGACTACAATAACTTCGACAAGGGATAAATACTGATTTCTCGCATATATATTTCTTGCAGCTGTCTTCAAAGACAATACTTTTAATACTAAAAGCTGTCATTGGAATTGACGTTTCCCTTATTGATATGAGTACAGAAAGTATATGTTGCTAGGCAACACTTTTAATTCGTAGGTTTGAAAGTACTTTTACGTACAAGGATCAACATTTTCAGCGTTAAGGCGAGTATACAAAAAAAACATTAGATACTTTTCTAAAAATAGGTTCATCTACACATCTACACAATACATTTTTGGTTTAATAATAAAACGTAATTAACATTTTCAGCGTTAGCCCCGAGTATAAACAACAAACTATTGCTTTTATTAGAATAATAAGTTCATCTACACATCTCCACATTAAAATGTTGATTTAAAAATGATATGTAATCAACATTTTCAGCGTTAAGTCGAATTCTGCGCTCTTCTAAAATTCGCCCAGCTGTAGAAAATACTCTTTCGCTTGTAGCGGAACTTGCCGGTATGTTTAAAATTTCTCAAGTTTTTTTAACAGTGGCGTATTTACACATGTAACTTATTTGGCACAATTTGTGATTTAATGAATTTAAAAGTTGTTGCACCCTGCAGTTTTTTATTCGTTACTAAATATTTAACGTGAAATTAACGTGAAACGTGAATCACGCCTTGGAAATTTTCACTCACGTTCACTCACGTTCACGTCACGATTTTCAAACATTAGTCACGTTCACGACGTGACACGCCGTGACACGACGTGACACGACTGTTTTCACGTCACGCGCCCATCCCTAGCGCTTAGGGCGTAAGTATTTGACAGCTAAAAGTCTCTTTTAGTACTTATTGCTTGGATGTGTGAAATATCCAAGCCTTTTGTCGGTGATGCGTTACTTAAAATATGCAAATAAGTACTTCTTTGTTATTTGATTACGCGCAATACTCGAATGAGTACTAAGCTCAAGTACCTTAGACCCCAGCGTCATGTGCTTAAATATTTGAAACCCCAAATTCTGTTTTAGTATTTTTTTATTGAACATTGGAAAGATTCAAGCATTTTATCGGTGGTGGTTTGTTTAAAATATTTGTATATGCAATTTTTTAATTGAATAGGTACACTACTTGAATAAGTACTGAACTCGAGCACTTAAGAACGAAGCGTTTAGGGCGTAAGTATTTGACAGCTAAGTCTCTTTTAGTACTTATTGCTTAGATGTGTGAAATATCCAAGCTTTTTATCGGTGCTGTGTTTTTTAAAATATTCGAATTGGGGTTTGCTTTGTCACAATATTTGAATAAGTACTCAGGTCAAGCAGGTTAGAACTTGGCACTGGCGCTTACATATTTGAAATTTCAAATATTTTCTTTAGTACTTTGTGCTTATTTTTGGAATTGTTATTCGTGCTTAGATGCTGCGCGTTTATTGGTAAATTGTTGTAAATATTTAACCATTCCATAGTAGCTAGGTAATTAATTACTGATTATTCGAAATATTGAAGTATTTTTCAGCAGCTAGTTGTTAGAAAAGCGCAAATAAATTCAAATACGTGTGTGTTTTTCACATTTCAAGCAGATCAATTAAAGGAACTGAAATTTGTAATTTAAATACTTTGATGTAATACATTGCTTTGTTCAGTTTTGCTTCAGTTTGAACTCGATAGTGCTCAAATTGCAGAGAGTGAAGAGCAAGTTTGACGAAAACGTGTTGAAAAGGCAGTGATGATGATTGGATCCCCTCGTTATGTTTTGCCTATTTTTAATAATAATACAAATTCGTACTTTGATTAAATTTATAAAAGTATCACTAAGGTGGTTGCTATGAAGGATTCTGTAAATAGAGCAAGTTGCTTTAATTTCATATTATAACGTTTGATTTTATCACATGTACGATGTTGTGTTGGGCGAGGAAAGAATTATTTTCCAAATTGACAATAATAATAACCACTAATGTTCTTAACAACAATTAGAAGATTATGAACAAAATAGTATGTATAGATCTTAGAACTCTTTCTAGCCATAATCCGTTAGTTGTAGTTGAACAGGAAGACAAAAACACAAAAAAAGGCAAAGCTTAACTAAGTCCGTTGTCATTTTTCTTTCTAAGGAATGTCAGGAATCGTTAGTTCTATATCTGTGTAGCTGCTCCCAAACGTGGTTGCGACCCTTATCGCCCAAAGAGCGCCTGAATAGACAAGGCTGGTCACTGATTGCACCTTATTAGTGTTCGTCCGTAGCTGCTGAGAAGCGTGGCCAAGTGCTCCAAGAAACGCCCAGCGTGTGGTTATCGCAACTAAAAATAAGCCCGAGTGATAGGGGGTCTTTTCAAAAATGTATTTTTACTCGCGCTGATAAAGTTGACGTAACGACACTATCTTGAAGCTCATTAAGGAGTCTTTTACTATGTAGATGAATCGAAAAATCCACACCGCAGCGATAACCGTTGATAAAGCACGAAAATTATAAACTACTGACCTCAGTGCTAGTTCACGTTTGGCGATGTCAGTGCCAGGTTTTTCGCGATTATCCTGCCTGCTGTCCGGCTCGCCAGGCCTGTGGCGAAATTGGAAATTTTTGGGTAACTATTGGCTAGGTTTTAACATTTAAAAGTTTAGAAAAATATTGAAGGAATTTGATGTCAAAATACGTTGGTTAGAACAATAGATTTGAATGATTTTGTATTGGTTATTCTCGGTGGATGAAACATAGATGTTAGGACACAGATCAGATAAAAAATTAATAGTGTTTCTTTCTCGGTACGCAGGCAACTAGATTACACCCTGTTCTAAAAAGCCATGGAGCAATCGCCGAGGTTTTTCTGTCTAATTTGCTAATGAATATCTCTTTCTGTCTCAAAAAGAGTTAAAAGTCATCGACCTTGTCATTAACGAGTTATTCACTGATTTCTTTAAAGTTGCATAGTGGCTTAACGTTGTAAGGATAAAGCTAAGTTGATTTAAATTGTTTCACTTTGGGTTTAGGAATACGTCATGGTCACACAGTCATTGTTAATTTACATTGCCAGAAGGTTCAATGAAAATAAATTTTGTATTTGCAACTGTTAAAATTTTTTTTAATTTCCTTCGGTAGTTTTTGAACATGTTCAATACAAACGAATAACTAATTTCTCAAATACTATTCCAAATAAGAAGCCTGTACTACTACATAAAATAAAATTATACTGCAATAAATGATACTTCCAGCATTTAGATATCTGCACACTTTATTTTCTCTCACTTATTTTTTTTGTAAGTCCTCATGACGTCCGCTGCTCAATAGAGGCCTCTTCACATTCTGGCCATTTTTAAAAGTTTTTATTATTTTCGTACATTCGATCCTTCCTGCTTTTAGTATGTAATCTCCCCATCTTGTCATTGGTCTTCCTGAACTTCTTTTGTCTTTGTGTTCATTATATGTACATTATAATGACTTCATAGTCCATACATTATATTGTAGCCTAGCGATATTCAGCCCATCTCTACTTCAACTGTGTTTTTGTCACGTCTTCTACTACTAGTTTCACTATTAATTAGTGTTAAACCCATCATTTTTAAACCTGCTGGTCTTTGTGTTGTGTTTATCTACCTTCATCTTTATGTCTTTATTTCAAGACATCTTCTGACAGCGGGTCACCTTCAACTCGTTTATCACGTTTATTCACACACATGTAGCAATAAAGTTGGTGTTATTGCCGTTAGATGGTAGTGTAAACTGGAACAGCATAGAGACCCTGTATATGTAACTATATACAAGGACTCTAGAACAGCATACAGTGGCTATATAAGGACAGTGTGGTCAATTTTAAAAAAGGCAGCCATTAAGAGTCGTCTTTACAACAACCAGCCACGCCCTTAGGTATTGTTCTGTGCACGGCCTGCTAAATTGTGACATAAACGTAATTTTATACGGACTGGACATATGTGAAGTTCGAAGATGCTTTGCAGAGCGCTGTATACCCACGATCGCGAAAATATGTGTGTAATATGAGGTGGTAAAATGTGCAGTGTAACATTAATTTTACAAGAATGTCAATAATATTACTTAAACAGAATTAAACGGCAAGAGTCGATGTGAAACGTAAGGAATCACTGCCAGCGATTAAAATTCCTTGTTAACGAGCAACCTAATATCGGAATATAAGTCAAAGCGTCCTTTTTTATCTTCTTTATTGTGTTTTTGTACATAGAAAACGAAAATTTACAACATTTTGCGTTGATCGACACAGAGATTACGTACAAAACCTCAACATTTTTTTTTATATTCATAATCAAACCGTTGTAGATATTCCACCAGTTAATTTAGAGGAATAGAATATTCAGTGTTACGTAGCCCATAAATTCTCTTTAATTTGATGCAATAATATTTGGCATTAAGACATTTCTATAGTTTATTATAGCTTTTGATTTGGACTAATGCGCAATTTTCGCAAAAAGCATTTTACTTTAACTCGTTGACATTTACTTATGCAAACGAAAATTGGGCATTCGCTTATACAGAACACAATTTTATGAGGATTATTTCATTCCACTTCATATTGAGAGTACTTTCAATAAAAAGGACTTAAAAGCAATTTTGTGTGACTATGTGTAATTTGGTAAAAGGACTCTTAATGGCGGATTTTAAAACAACCAATCAGAAACAGGACCAAAATTGACCACACTGTCCTTATATACCCACTGTAGAACAGCATCGTGTAACAGTGTAGCAGTAAAGTTTGCGCCATTGAAGGAAGTAAGTCCGATCGCTGACGATGCAGCGTGACCCACGCACATAGCTAAGTTAGCTTTACACGCTTATTAATAACCTTTCTTTTTCTACAACGAAACTAAATTTTATTCCAACGTCGAACTGATAGGAATTCTAGAATGTGAAGAAAACAAGTTGATGCATTAATGGTGCCCCATGTCAAATATAGGATTAAAATGCTATATTTGGAAATTCATTATAAATTTAATGTATAATCCCAGATTTACATTATAATGATCACTACAAAACGAAAAAGCGACGGAATATTGAATTAATTACCTGAAAATGTCAGTCATAATTTTAGGTTTTGCATAGTAATTATCTATTTATTATTATGCAATGCAAGGCTTTCCGTGTTTATTAGAGAAACACCCTGTAGAAAATTTATGAAAGCGTGTTGTGTTGACAACTACCTTTAAAAGAATAATTACAAACGATACATTTACAACATAAATATCAGTGCTCTTTATTTAAACTTTATAAGAAAGTATGATTATTTTTATTATTATTTATTATGTTGAAGCGGCAACCATGCAAACCTCGCTAACCGTTGATAATATATCAATGGAGCAAACATGATTATTATTATTATTAGTCGTTTTGTCTATTCAGGATCATAGAGCTTCTTAAAGCATTACTATAGATTCATTCTGTCAAGGAGGCTAGCCTTGTGTTTTATTTTCCTTTCATTTTTTTGAGTTCCTCAGCACTATTGCGTTTTCTAGAAATCTACTCTCTGCTCCCCTTCTCCAGGTCCTTTGTGCTCCTCCTCGTGTTCTACTTATTTTTACTTCCCTCGTCTAAAAGATCAAGAAAGTATTGTTATCACGAAAAAATCACCTTTTGAGATTTCTTCAGATCTTCACGTTTCAATGTCCCTAGATGACGAAAAAGAGGTTTTTTTAATTCCGTCTGTCTGTCTGTCTGTCTGTTGGCAGTATAGAAGGAAGACGATATTTTGCATACGTATTATATATCTACCTCGCATGCAACCGATACAATTTCATACAAATATATACAGAGTGAGCACTTTAAAAAAATAAAATTTTGTTTATTTTTGGGTTAATTTTGAAATAAAAGGAAGTAGTAACTTTCACACAGGGCGGGATTTATATTTACCGAAAATAAGAGTCAAGCTATACAGGATAATGTCACAAAAGAGTAAAAACGTTTCAACAATAAGCCCGTTCTGTTCAAGAGAAACGCGCGCCGCACTTATTTCTATAAGGATTGATGGCGCAGTTGGAATTTCGCTGCAGTTACATCTTCTGCGGAGATGCGGTTACGATCGCTATGCAGGTGCGGCGGGTTCAAACCCCAGCGGGATACATTCTTTTAAAATTACAAATTGATCTAATTCGAGCGAGGGAAGTTCTGGGTAAGGCCTTTGGTTTGCTTGTGTGCTACGAATCCTTTTCAACTTTCTTCCTCTTATTGTTATATCGATTGGTTCTTGACCTGCTTTGTGTCATAGTTCTTTGTTTGTTATTGTGTTCGGGCAGCGAACTTTTAATTTTTTTCTTAAACACTTGTCAATGAACACCTAGATTCTATAAACGGTGTTTTAATGATTGTCCATGATTCGGATCCATATAACTTTTGCTTTTGTTTATATTTCATTTTGCCGTCCAGATTTTCCACATCTTTCCAAATATGTTTTTAGCGTTATTTATTTTAAACTTGATGTTTTTAACCCCATAAATCCCTTCAACGATGTCCAAATATGTGAAATCGCTATTTCTTAAAACTGTTTTTTTATTTACTGTCATTTTTCTAACATCTGTTATACCCAAAAATTAATTTACGACAAGTAGTCAAGCCACAAGTACACACGGCTAGCTACAGGGGGACACAGGCGTGGGTCTATTCTAAAAGCGTATATATATCTGCCTAACTCAATTCGGAAATGAAATAGAAATGTATTAATAGTAATTATTCGGCCCCACTGAATTGTAAATTATTGCCCTCTAACCCAGATGAAAACGGCGTCGGTGTAGGAATTTGGTTAAAATCGCAGCAGCTGCGTACTTACTTTAACTGCACCTATTAATGTTTAATTTGCTTCTACGAGCATCTATGTGCACTTGTACAGAGTACAGACAAACACATAGTAGAAATAATATATATTAAATACAAAAGACTACAGGAAAAATACGGAGGAAAAAATACGGAAGCAACTGGAGCTGACTGCTATTTAATTGATTCTTATCTAAGGAAATAGCTGTAGTAGCTACATCATATTTACAAACTATGATTTAGATAATTTATTAAGCTGGTCAAAATCCAACCGAAATATTAACAATGTTCACTGCCTCCCCGTAAAGGAAACACTGGAACAACACACACATAAAATAATAATCAGTTTTCATTGTCATTATAAATGCAACTAAGCTCTAGTAGCTTGTAGTATACAAGTGAGAACGTGTGTGCATAAAAGACAGGAAATATAACGTAATGCAGTATCAGCAATACCGACTTGAAAACAATCAAGATTCATCTGATGCAGAGGGAACGCATTCACCAGACCTGGGGCACGCTTGACCCACGATAATGGTCGCCGAAACAGCAGAGATGTGGGGATCTGGCGATAATCGGTTGTTGGCGGTTAACGTAAATGATCTTCTCCGCGACATGAATCCTCCAGTAAAATAAGCAGTTCGGTAACTGATTATACTACCAGGGCAAATTTTCTAATCTTCCACTGCGTTTCCATATCGCGAATACTACGTAGAGCTGCTCGCCCCTCCAACCACACGTGTGGCTTATTTGCTTGTCTGCCACTTAATTCATAATCTTACCAAAACGACAATCATGTACGAATGTACGCTGTGGCGTAATCTTAGTATTTAAGTACTGTTGGCATCAGCTTAAACAACCTAAACAAATAAATAAATCATGTGCAGCTTCTCCCAAGGGGGTAAACCTTCCTGCTTCGGGTCGTGTACTGAAGCGCGAAGCGTAACATTTGCTGGGCGAGAGCACAGGCGTGTGCGCCGAAATTTCTACTGGCATTTGATCTAAAGAAAGTAGTAAAAATGGCTTAAGTCTGTCAAAATGACTCATATAGTCCTTTGTTTTTCTTACAATTGATATATTTTTAATTAAACTATCTAGATCTGGTATTCCAGCACTTTCTTCTCTGGCAAGTCATAAAAAATTCAATTTTGAAAATACTCATGAATGTTTTCGAGAAACTGAAATTAAATAGAATTTATAATAAATTGAAAATGTTTTAACAGCATGAACGAATAACTTAAATACGTTTCCTGTGTGATACTTATCGTTAAAGCAGAAGCCTTCTCCAATACTTTACTCTTCCGGTTAAACAGGAAGGCATTTACACTGTGACTAGTTAATTGGCTTCCTAGGTTTAAATAGTTACTAATAGAGAGTGCGTTAGCTTTTTAGCTGTAAATAACAGGACTGTAATGCTGAAAGCCACTAATAGCTATTTAATTCTATAGTTACTTTCCCCGTCGTGCACTTTTAAATTAAACCAATAGTTTTGTATGTGGTGTACTTTATGGATAACCCTTGTACATTACCTAAAACATAGAAATCTATAAAATTCATTTTCCACCGATCATTATACAAAGTGGTTTGGACTTTGCTCGTCCATATAAAACTACTGATTTAATGAGGGTTTGGTGTATTGGAATTTTGATTTTATTAGCAGCTTTAAATATGTTATCCAAATATGACCTTGTTTTGCGCTTGTAGTAATGTTTAATAATTTTATTACAGCATCGTTTTAAGCAACACACGTGCAAATTCTGAATTATATAAACAAGTTATTCTTGCTATACAGAGATAATACATAATTTACATTCCAAGCACACAGGTTTCCACAAAAATGGAAGTAATGTTGCGTTGATTTATTTAAGAGGAAGTTATATAATTTTCTAAATGTGGTCCTTTCTGTTTTCGAGATTTTTATCCGACAAGGAAGCATGATATGCGTTATGCTTATTTATTCATTTCGAAGTTTCTATACCTATTAGGATTTTGGTGAAAAAATTAGGAATGCAGGAATGGTTTTTTCTATTCCTTTCATTGCAAAATCTAAATATATGAAAACCTCAAGCACTTCTCATTTCAACTTGTTTTGAAGCAGAGTCGAGGATTTCCAATAATTAAGCGTCACTACAATTTTTGCTACCGTTGTAAAGTACTTTACACGTCAAGATCTTTTCACAAGTGCAGTCACATTGAACTTGCCAATTTAGCACCAAATTAGCCAAAGCCTGTGACTTCCTAGTAACTTCACTCATTCATCCTCAAATCCATAGGCGCCGGCAGAATATTGCTGCTGAACTCTATTTTTATCTGAATTGCAATTTTTCAAGCAATCTAACCAACATCATATACCTATCCAGGGTGTTTGAAAAACGGACAAAAATTTGATTATACAAAAATATGTATTAGAAAGCCTCATTTATATGCAACCTTTTCTAGCTCTTTAATTTTTTTTGTCAAACTAATATTTTTTGTTTCAAAATAAAATAGGTCGTAATCCACGTCACATATGCCTTGCATCAAAATGAATATGATTTTGTTACACAAAATCTATTAGCTTTACGAAAAAACTAAAATGAGTTAAGAACGATTTTAAATTTTCAGCACGTTTTTTATAATAAAATTCGTTAAAAAATTTTAATTAAAAAAACTAATTTTGATTCTTCTCTTTAGGAGGGCGTAACTCAGCGAAGAGAGATTCCAAATTGCTATAACCTCCTTAAGTTAGGCACCATGTTTTTGAAACACCCTGTACAAAAGGGAGTTATGCTGCGTTAGAGTGGCATCTCCAGCTTGTTACAGGACAAAAACGACTTTTACGACATGAATGCCGATCTGTCACAATGAGAATTAAACTTGAATGCCCTAACACGGTTTGTACCAGTCGAGACAATCTTCGCATAATCATGAATGGGCTAAATTGATAGTTACGTTTCTCAAAAAAAAAACTCAACAAAGAAAAGCTCACCCTAATTACGCCTCAACTGTCTTGCAATAGAGAGTTGACCGGCTAAAGCTCAGGGAGAAGGGGTTGATTCGAATCAACATGACGTAATTTAGAGCGAGGTGCCATCACAATAGGGGTTGGTTATAATCAAAATTAAAAGAGGTAGGCGCCGCAAGTTTTATTTATAGGGTAGAAATCTCAGTTTGCTTGAACCTATCTTTCGTTGGGGCTATAAAGGCGTGCGTCGCGAAGCATGGACGAAGGTCAGGCTTTTCGAAACGAAGTAAACGCAGAACACCCCTATCGGCAACTCATGCAATGTCTCAAAGAGTTCTGCATAAAGCGGGATAATATGAAATAGAAATATTTACCAGGTAATGAACTAATCCTTGACCAATACAGGATCTAAAATCCGTAGGCTGAGCTGAACAGGTGTCGCTAGTTATTTGGATTTAGCCCTAAACGCTGAATTTCGAACAGTAGCTGAAGGACGTCGAGGTGTCTTAACAACCGATCCGACTAGCTTTGGCCGTGATCAGGCTTACATACTTCATTCAGTGCCATATAAAGACACCCGGCACACCCTTCACTGTTACACCATGCTGTCTGTAACTTCTTTTGGTCTTTTTATGCTTAATTAAGCGATTTAATGTCACCAAATCGTTCAATCAATTGCAGAATTGGCCTCTCTATCTATTATGGTGAATTTGAATATTCTTGTAGAGTATAATATGACCGATTTCCTGCAATAATTCTATGTTGTATTACATGCGTCATATCGTTGTTGTTGTTCAGCTGAACTTGTAGATAATTACATTTTCTTACTACTTCGATGTTATGTTTTTCTGCGGTTAAGTTTTGTCCCAATCTCCTTGTTGGCCTCGTTAGTTTTTTAGCTTATGTTTTTAGGTTCGTAACTACTTCTTTTGATAGTATTTATCCATGGCGGTGCATTGGTGTGAATGCTATAATGTCTGTTTTTTAAATATTAGATTGAATAACTCCGTTGCCAGTCCATCTCCTTGTAGTAATCCTGTGCCTGTGCTAAAACTATCTGATCCCTTGTGCTGTATCGCTACTTGCTTGTATGAGCTGTTCATGGTAATATCAACAAGTTTGATCAGTTTGGATGATATGCCTAGTTCTTCCATGGCGTCGTACAAAATCGTGCTGCCAATGCTGGCGCATGTTTTACATTGTTGTTCTGAGCTGAAATTCACTTCCCGTCTCTTAGCAGCTTCGTAATTTATTTTTTCTGGTATGGCCAGTTTTTTCTTTTTCTTCTCCTGCAAACTTCTTTCGCAATTTTTGCTGTTTCCTTCTATTTTCCTGGTTTCTTTATTGATGGCATATTTGTTCTCTCGCTGTGTTTCTATTAGGTGCTGCTTCTTTCCTCGGAACTTGCTTCTGCTTGTAACAGGTCTTTTAGGAAGCCTTTTGTTCTGGGCCAAATTGTAACAGGACTGTTAGTTAGTAGCCTCTAATTAATGTTGCATTATCTTATTGACAGCTAGCTTATTCGCAATGAGATCTCTCCTACTCACACCAATACGTAGTAGGAAAAGTCTATGTTGAAATTAACCTAGCAATTGACCTGAATGAAAGCGAATTTGTTTACACTCAATAAACGACAAATATATTTTCTGTTAAAAAAATAATTTTAAATAATAATAGTTTTAAATACTAAGTTCTGCCCATTTATACACACAGTAATATTAAATTAAGCGCTAAAAACTGTTTCTACTATGCATTTATGTTAAACATAATTGGCGCAAACCGATTATATCTGTTTCTACTTGCTCAAAGACAATGCGTACAGAACCACAACATGACATCACTAGAAGACAGCAGCTTCAAACGCGCCTTCGTACTGATAGCCTACTGCGCAACAAACAAAATAAAGCAGGCGTTTACAGCCCTTTTTGCAAAATTTATCACCCGGCGCCGGCTTCGATTGCGACATTGTGTCGCTAATTATCTTATAAAATCACCCACCTCCAGTGATGGCTAATGAATGCGATGGCGATGCCTTTGCTATTGCGTAACCTGATAACGCGGCTGCTTCCTTTGTTGTTATACTAGAATAAAATTATCCTAGCAAACGTACAACTTCGCTTTTGGCTCGCGGTGTTTGCAACTTCAAAACTCAGTCAGATAGCGTTAATTTGTGCCCGGGGTCGAAGCACTTTAACTCGGCTAGTGTAAGCCAGCTTGTGATGCAAACTGCCAAACCGACTTTTACGCTGCAAGGACCTACATTTTGGCACAAAACGCATTGGCGCACGTTAAAAACTTCTAATGGTTCACGTACCTGATTATAAAGATATTACAGCAAACAGAAGTGAACACTCATATGAGCTAGGTCAAACCCGTTACATTCTATAGTTTTTCTGTTACTGCTATTGTAGTATTTTTATCTTGTACCATTTGTTATTTACATTACTGGCCGGGTCTGGTATTCCTCCTATTAATGGTAGAACCATTTTTTAAGGAAATTGTGTCTTTGGTTTTCTCAAGATCGATAAAAATCAAATGCGTTTTTTATGTAATACGCATATTTTTTCAGTTTTTCAACTGTTCCGTAATAAAAATATTATTTGTGCAAAAGCGTCCCGCTGTGAACCCGCTTTGATATTCCCCAATAACCTGATATTCTTCTACCAGTATCATTTTTCTGATAATATACCTGCACAGTCATCCAACTCAAACAAGCACCAATTTCTCGATGATTTGTACTTTGTATATATAGACGTGCAATATTTAATTCTCCAATCATAAGGATGTTCGTCAATATTTAGAAGGCACCTTTTGAAGAAATGTTCAAGTTTTGGTCAACTAGTTCTGGTACATGCTCTAGGACTAGGAGTTCAGACGGAATATAGTTTGGCTTACGTCCTATGTTTGTAAAAACTACATAATCACTTAAAGCGTTTCTTCAACAGTATAACAGTAAACAATCTTATCAAAACAACTAGTGCCTTTCCAGTTCCTCATGTGATATTTCTTCTGCAAGCGCATGAAGTGCAAATCCTGGTGGCACCTATGGTTAAATCAAGCTATTCGGTCGGTCAGTAAACATAAACCCAAACCAAGCTAATTTAATTTGGCGGGCCACTAATTGCTAAAGCATATTATGTAGCAAAGCATCTAAAATATGCACGACCGCGGAAGCTGCACGTGAGCGCCGAAACGTGATGACTTCCTGATCTATTTGCATGCGGGTTTATGTCGATACATATCTAGTTCGAGCCTGATTGAAATTAACCTGCTTCAAGGTTAGTAACGAAGCAAGTTTTAACGCTGTTTAGGATATAACTCGTTGCCTTTGGTTACTCTTTAAAGACTTTTATTTTTAGGTGTATGTGAGTAAAAAATGCATCTTGCTATCAGATTATTAATATTACTTTCGAATCCCACCATTTTTATTAATTTGCCATTTTTTGCCGCAATCGCTCTATCAATCGCGAACAAAGTAAAATTATAGGAAAGGTCATGAAGCTGCATAACTTTTGTGAAGAAAGTAACCGCTTTGGCGTTAAAGGAATGTCCGAAAATGTAGTTTAGTGAAGGTGCTTCGTCCGATGGATGTAAACACGCGAGAATGTCATAAAGTATCAGAATGCGCCAGTTTGTGTAGAATATTAATGCAAAGGACTGAAAAGCTTGTGGGCCATATGTATTTCGATATATATTCATGATAACAGTAATAGCCTTTAAACGGCGCCGGCGGCGTAACTACTAAACACGGTGGTGTAATGGCACAGAGTTGGGCTGCTAAGTTTAAGGTTACAAGTTCAAAACTGAGTAGCGGATGTATTTTTTAAGTATATAAAGTTTCGGATACAAATGTCGATCCATTTGTCATCTTTAAATGTGAAATGCCCAATTATAGGCGTTTTCTCTTTCCAAGCTGAAATCAGCGTTTTAATAGAATACGGAGACTAAATTGATATGTCTTACGGTGCGGGCGTTCCAATAAAGAACGGATGGCAAAAGTATCTATAAGGCGCTTGCACCTTCTCACCTTGTTTTCAGGTAAATCTCGCAGAGCCTATCGAAATGGAAGTGAAATAATCAGTAGTTTTTACTACACAAAGTACTTGTCATTAGTGACGCTGCAATTACCGTTGTTATCCCATAAAATATAATTATCTTTCTTTCTTTCTTAATCAAAAACCTTTCTACCTTTCGGTGTAAGGTTATAGAGCTGAGTTGTGGTTTATGGATTCGGACTTGTCTTGCATATTTCTCTCTACTTCTTTCTATCCTTTGCTACTGTGCGGATTTCTTCCCACTTTATGTTTCTTGATTCTGTTGCCCCCTTTAGTTCCTCCTTCCACGTTTTTCTCGGTCTTCCTATCCTGTTGTTCCCTTTTGGTCTTGCTTCAAACACTTTTTTCACTGTTCTGTCCTTGTCCATTCTTATTACATGTCCCAACCACCCTAACTGTCTCTCTTGCACTGATACCGCTACCGCTTTAGTTTTTAAATTATCTCTAAATGTTGTGTTTCTGATGTGATCTCTCCTTGTTTTGCCCTCTATTTTCCAGGCAATCTCATCTCCATACTGTCGACCCTGCTCCTATGTTTATTCACTGTTGTCCATGATTCGCAGCCATAGATGAGTATTGGTGTTGCAACTTTTTTAAGTACTTCTACTTTTGCCTCTTTAGGTACTTCCTTTTTTCCTAGAAAAGAGGACTTTATGGAGTTAAATAGTCGTCCCGTAATTCCTACTCTTTCATTTATCTCGTCATCTAGTTTTCCATTTTCCTGTATCCATACACCTAGGTATTTAAACTTCTCTACTTGTTCTAATTTTCTGCCTGGTGTCTTCTCTTATCTGGTGCTATTACCATTGTTTTGGTTTTTTCTCCGTTTATCTTCATATTTTTCTTTTTTAGTTCTAAGTTATATACATTCATGTTTTCTTGTAGGTCTTTCTCATTTTTTCCGAATATTGCCATATCATCGGCAAAGAGTAGTTCTGATATGTAGATATTTTCCACGTTAAAGCTTCCCACATGGTATAATTATATTTTCCCATGTAGGAAAATATAATTATACTTTTATTAATTACATATAATTGAATAAATGTGTGCTGCTTCTATAGCAATAGCTATAAAAAGACCTACAAAACAATCGAAATAGCAATAAAAATATATGTCTCTGATGCTATAACAATATATTAAAACCTTAGCTAATTAATTTCTAGTCAAACTTCTCCTCAGAAACCAAAGCATTATCTTGTCTGATAAGCAGTCATTCCGTTTATGGCTTCATAATGGGATCATTATGGCTGCATTTAAATTCTGTAATTTTCCGGACATTTCCTAACCTCAAGGTTTATTAATAACAACGAAGCGGAAATGACTGCTTTTTTATTATACTGCACGTAGGTAATTGGGTCAATAACTAATAATAGTTTGAAATTTTATTTTGTATAGATTTAACAGATATGCTTGCTAAGCACTTTTTTCAGATTCTTTATTCGTTTGTGTGTGATTTTGTGGCTCTACAATTATTACGCATCGCTTCTTGAAGGCGTGTAGTGAGTGTTGCCTATACGCTCTAACGTAGCTTACCAAATGTATTAGTTACAACAGCGTGACCAAATATACTTTTATGAATCGAATCTGTCTTGCAATCTTGCAATTATTCATAGTTACTATAATTACTACTCCATTTCATAATTATTAATGAGATTTAATTACCTTATAAGTATTGAACATACGTTTTAACTCTAGACAGAGGTTTTCCACCTAAAACAGTTTAAAGAGCTCACCGACTATTCATCACATGCAGAACTACATTAGTGATGAATATCTAGACTACAAAGTTATAAAGCAAAACTCGCAAGTCTTGATATGCGAAATCTTCTGACGAAGCAATTGTAACAGGTAATGATCTAGACGAATACGAAGTAGGAAGCAGATAATACTGGACCAGGAATATCAAACAGCAGTTGTTTGGCATTTGACATTTTTATTTGTTAATGCTGAACCAGAAATGTGTCCGGAACACACATATAGTTTTAAAAGACCCAACTTAAGTACGTACTAGCTAGATAAATGCTACTTGAAGCGTACATTCATAACGGCAAGAGAAGATGGATAATGCCATATTAAGCGAGAAGAACACTTAAGTACTTGGCGGTTTTCTAATTATACTATAAGTTGCTTGGGAAGGTTGTTTGAGACTATAGCTGTTTAGTTCTGCTTCTGATTAAATACCTTGACGTTTTTGCGGTTGGCTGCTGCGGTTCCGTAGTGTGGGAGATTTATGAACAATCGCAGGCATATTCCGAAGGCGCATTAAAATTTGTAGGTGAATTAAGATATTGAATATGTCAGATTGCACCACCAGCCCTGTATTGGCCACTAAAAATTGGTCAAAATAATTTAGTACAAGTTTAATCATATTTATAACAATTCATACAAATAAATACACATTATTTTACTATTTTTGCTGAAGAGGATAAACTTGCATAATCAGGTATAATTACACAACTACATCGCCA
The DNA here is from genome assembly GCA_940337035.1 of Agriotes lineatus. Taxonomy (NCBI): domain Eukaryota; kingdom Metazoa; phylum Arthropoda; class Insecta; order Coleoptera; family Elateridae; genus Agriotes; species Agriotes lineatus. The sequence continues at coordinate 16,998,594 of OW679203.1, read as the reverse complement.
TCATTACCAGATGAAGACGTTTTTTCTTCTTCACCTATAGATAACTGTGCTGAACATATTAATATGTTCAAAGTTTCTTTGGAAACACTTTTAGATTTCCTTTTAGAAATTGACAGTGAACATTACACGAATGTATCGGAAATCACTAATCACTGGTAAGCTATTAATTCCACTTTTGTCTGCATTTACTAATTTTTTATTTGCAAGCAAAACTTAAGTGTTTCTGAAGTGACTACCTTTTCTCTCTCTCCTAATATGTTAGAGTCTATTACACTACGAAACCGTCGTTACGACATGAATTTGACATTTAAAATACCGTCATTTACCCGATCAAATGACACAAACTGGAGAATTCTGGAATCCGTTGTCCTAATTACGTTACGATGGGCTGTAATAAAATTTGCCGACTAACACTCAGAGAAGGGGGGGGGGGGTTGCTTACGACATTAATTAGGACAACGATCGCATAAACGAAATGAAGATGTTAAATGCCAGACGCCACCACTTTACTAAATCGGGAAAAACACAGGTGGGCTCACCGAGAAAGTGGAAGCGATGGTCCAACCTTTTCAATCCAACCTTGGCAATGCTTGACCGATGGTCTACGCACAACTGCGTTGGACTTACCTTGCTTTCATTTTCTTTCAGAGGAAAAACGTAACAAAGCACACATACAAACGTCACAAATCTACTAAAGAAAAGCACAACTAATTGACAATGTACTATATTAACGTAGAAATATGTATGTGAACAATGACCCATTAAATGAAATGCTCGGTAAAGGTTAGTGTTGTTAATTGCGCAACGTTTAATCTAAACACAGAAGGTACACTTAACAGCAAATGATCTAACTGACTCAAAAACGGCAACAACTTTAATTACGCAAAAAACTACTGACAAATAATAAATCTTGACAGTAGGTAAAGAATCAAATCTGGCTCAATGACGGTAGCAACAGTTCAAACGCTTAATATTTTACAACTACTTTACATAAAAATGGCGATACTTAAGAATCACTTCACTGCACATGTGCACATCTTGCTTTTTAAGATTACTACAAAAGGACACAGTACCTTGTAGGGGTTCAGCAGGCTACGGTGATGATGTCCAACGGAGCTGCAGATCGTGCCCCAAAATGTTTGAAGAAACTGCGAGAAACGACCTAGGGTGCTACCTGGCGAGTGGGTCTGGACGATTTTAAATCCCCAGAGGGTAAAACGAAGAACGTATTCAACAGGCAATGTTGCGGTATGGTACATGTAACTTCATTAACAAAAATTAGCACGAACGAGGTTCCCGATTAATTATCCGCCCAAGGTGTCAATGGAAGCTTGCCAACTCCGCGGTACGAGAATTCCTCCGTAATAACTTCAGCACACAGTCTCTTAAATGACCAAAAACTCAACCGATGACACCCACATACAGTTTACTTGATTTCGAAATTGCACATCGGAACAAACGACCACAAATGTTGCCTTCTTTAAGTCTGGCGGTAGAATCCTGAAGCTCAAAGGGACGCGTGCTTGTGCTACTCAATGAACTCTCTCTAACTTGTACATAAACTTCCGGATTGCGTCATTATTGCACAATATATAATAGCAGCAATAGTCTTGTTATATATCTAGCCCCACTTGAGATGCCAAATTTGTAATATATCTCTCTCTTACGGTGTTATTACAATTAATATCAAATTCAATATACCCTTTTTACTAACTATTAAAAAGAAGCATTATCAGGTATAGCTCAATTATATACGTACCTTACTTCTTTATACAATAAATAGGATTTGACGTATCTCAAAAATCAATTTGACATTTAAAATTATGTCATGTGATTATAGTTTTTTAAAGGCTCGACTGGTCAGTTTACAAGCAATGAGATTCCTGACTCCCAGCTGGATGAGTAAATTTTCAACTAACAACTTTCTCTTGTCTCACTAAAGAATGAATTACTTTTAAAATATAATAAATATTTGACTTTGTGAATCAAATACACGTTTCAGGTACTTCACAAAATTAAATTCATATTTTAAGTTTGTTAGTAGCACATCGAAGTTTGATCTGACATCACAAAAATAAATAGAGATTGTCAATAATAGTTTAATGAAATGTTAAATATCTAAACTTGATTTAAATGGAGTTCCTAAAGAATAACCTAATACCAAAAATGTAATCGTGCTGAATCGCGACGGTGCTTGCCTATAAATTCTCGCCTTTCTTCTTCCGATAGTCGGTCGAGTTTCGCCTCTGGCGTGGGTAACACGTTGAGTTACCGTGCTCTTTTGCTTTTTCCTCCTGATGAGGCCCCTTACGAAAGTGGGCGAAACGTTGAGTTCTTCGATCTCAATCATGACACGGTCCAATCCCGTAAGTCGTTTGTTACTTAATGACAATGGCCGTGAAAGCCTCAAAAATCATTCAAATTATAATGATTGAAAAACGTCGAATACTCGAATCACTATTAAATTTAGAAAATGTATTCTTCTAAATTGATTTCTAAATATATTTACAATTCTATTAAGGATTTGCCGCACCAAACTTGCTATATAACTTCTTAACATTTCGTAAGAAATGGGCACTAACCTTCTGATTGTCTGTTCCTGAATGTGTTATTTCAGCTCCTAACTGGATAAATTCTAGTCAGCAAACACCTCCCTGAGTTGTTCACGTCCAAATCAAAACTCGTTGTAGCTCTTTTAACTAGTGATGGGCTTATTCGAATGAAAAATAACCGGTTCTCCGGTTATTGAAATAACCTGTGTAACTTGGTTTTCGTTCCAAGTATTCGAATGAAAAATAACCTCATCCTGATACGTACTACGTGCCGTATCTTAGCGACCTGCGAGTGATCGAAATTCTGTAAATAATATGTCATTCATAAACTGATAACCATAAGCAAGGCAGATTGTACTGAAAACACTATTAGAGCGTCTCGCTCTACAGTTTTTTCCTTCTGTGGTTGCCCTTTACAACACCACCAGTTAAAACATACAACTGTTACATCACATGATATACATTGGATATCTGGATATTCTTTAAATTAAATGTATCATGCATACGGTATAAACTTAATGAATCGACATTGCATGTATTCAACGTCAAAGAGCGGGTTAGGTTTAGAAGGGTTTGCCGGTTTCCTAAAAGACACAGATCTAAAAGTGTCTCGAAGCAGATGCTCGGCTTCTGTTACCCTCAACTAGCTTAATCGGGAAGGTGTGGTTCGACAAACTTAACGAAACCGACAGGGGTTATCCTATTCTAATCCCTAACAATTCAATTCATAAATGGGGAAAATGCTCGGAGCGCCACTTGTTTTTAAACAGAGAATTGCTAACGCAGCGAAAACAAGAAATACCACGTAGCTATGAAGAAGTCCTCCAGGTTGCTTTACACCACTCTAGCGTCACTCGTCAGCTGCACCGACGCCGGATGCAAACGTAGGGTGGCCACAAAAATCGAAGTCACTTACCTTCGATGGCCACCGCTCTGGAAGCTAATAACAAAATACAAAACACCCCTGATCTTAAGGGCTTACGCGTTCTATCGCATGCTGTGGTCTTTACATGAAATTACACTCGGCTAAAGCCGTCTTTAGTTGAAGACTCAATAGGTTCACACATATAAATGAAACCAATAATTAATTTAGCCAATAATGAAATTTAATGATTTAAATTTTAGTACATCAAGCCAAAAGTCGGCTATCAAAAAGGTGACACCCTAGCTGAGGACAAAAGGAGATCCCACGCAAGAACTAACTTAGTCTAAACAGAGTTACAAAGAATAAACAACTGAAATATTGGCAGGAGTAAAGCTGCCGCCTTCAATGATCAACTGACATAATTAAAATACAAAGACGTACGCAATGTTCATAACTCCGCACACTGCGCAATAAACAAATGATAATAACACACCCGGCACTGGATAAGCGTAACAGAAATAGTTAACAATGTACAAATTTACCTTAGCCCAGGCATGGTCGTCTATTGGAAGTCCAAGCCTCGGTGATGCTTCAAAGGGCGCTGGGGAGTGGTGATTGCTTCCTGCAGTGTAGAACAAGGTAGACCCAAGGGTTGTGGAACGGTAGACAGCGGTCCAAAAGAGGGCAGAGGAAATTCACAATGAATGCAGTCGTCCCTCGGGAATTCAAGAAAACTCGAGATCGGCTGAACGTAGCAAAATTCGCAAAAAGCAGATGTTTCCCCACTCACTATGGGAAAACTACGTGGGCTTTATAGGGCGTCTTGTACTAGATGTGCAACCATGTGCAAAATAACTTTCCCCCGGCTCTGGGGTTGGTTAACGAACATTAAAAACGCCGCCCGCTGATACGTCAATCGAGTCACACACAACGCGTTCCGCGGGGAAAGAACAGAAATCCTTCACAAAACATTAATTTAACTGGATAGCACCGAAGTGGGTTAACACAAAAGGTCCCCCGGCGGATCGCCGAGGCGACCCCCGAGGGTGCAAAACAAACACGTCTGTCTGAACTGAAGGCTGGCTACTAATTAAAATTTCGAACGCGCGGGCTTGAAGATTTGCCCCCGCGGAGGTAAGTTTCTAACTCCGAAATTAATAATTCCCAATGTAAGGTCCAACAAGGGTTTATCAAACTTTATTTCCAATGGTCCCAAAGCTGGACGTAAAATGCGTGGGTTGAAAGAACAACAAAGAAGGCTTTAACGGGTGATGCAATTGCTGAATTGGCAAAATTTGGCTACAAAATTTCCTAGAAGTCCCGCTAAATATCAAGTTACCGAGGCCAACAAAAGGAAATACACAAAACTTAGCGTTAGCCTGGGTTGTCAATAATGCAAAACAAAGAATGCATTCACGGACACAATTCGACGAAATCTAAACTGGACGGGAATGCTTTTAATAAACTACGTGGTTCCAAAAGTGCTTACGAGGTTTCTAGGTCGCAAACGTCTGAATGCCTGCTAATACGAATTTGAATGTAACTGTACAGGGCCGTAATCAGTAAGAATTCGGGCGACAAATAAACGTAATTTTGAGCAAAACGAAAGAGGTCGAAAATGATCTAACATGCATTACAAATATTAAATCAGAATTTCGCGCGAAGAAAGGTACTCCGGGACTAAATCTAAACGCGAAAGTCAGACAATGGCCCGCAAAATGGTTATGAAGATACGATAAGCCGACTCATGTCATTCATGCGGCAAGCAAGCACATCTAAATTTAAATCGACGATCATAAAATGTGCCGGGAAACGCTAGTATTTGAAATGAACGAAACTGGGGTTTAAAACAGCTAATCCATCAATATGGACGTAAATGAAATGGTGAAAGTACTAATATTTGGAATGCAAAAGCGGAAAAGTGCGGAAAAGCGCTAAATTCAAAAATTGTTTTTTGATGGTCTACCACATAGGTATTTAAGACCGCGTTCTAGATTTTATGCCAGTAGTTGCATTACATATCTTAGCATCGATCATAGTGACTAAATAAATATCCTCTACTGACATGTTATTATGAAGTATAGTTTTTTGTAAGGTTTTTTTTTAGATTTTGGATATAACCTATCTTTTTATTAGAAATGTCCACTGTTTCGTGTATAAATCTAACTCGTATAGGTTTACAAAATGGCGTTGACGATGGACTAAAATTCTGCCTACTATCGTATCTCTATCTCCTTTGATAATCAATCTTAATGGCACAAAAAGCTTTGAAATGTCTTGAAATCACTGTCTGTGCTCGTATTGAGCCTGTTGCAACCCGTCACAATCACACTTTATTAACTGCATGTTATTTCTTTCTTCCTGACTTCATGTTTGCAAAACATCACTCAAAACCTGCGCAAGTCTTGATGCGATATGATCCATTAAGTCCTAAAGTCCAATTAGATTCTATATTGTACCAAGGAATAATAGCAATAGATTGATTTAGCACCCTTTTTTATTATATCCTATTGTGTTTAGTAGCGCGATTTGGAGATGTAGTAAGGTCTTTCAGAACTTTTGATACATCTAAGTTTCCATCTGCTTTATGCCTCATCTGTGCAGCAAACATAAGTGGCTTAGCTAGTATTTGTTGTCCCAAATCTTCTATACTCCGCCTTTTTGTTCGTGTACTTGACTCTTCAAATGATTTAGAATTCCGACCAGCTCCACTTCATGAAGGTCTTGAAGAAAGTTTGGGAAACGATACGGTACTATTGAGCCACACATCTTTGTTTTTTCAGAAAAAAATCTTCTTCCCTATGCACAAACGCCTATTTTGCCTTATGCGCTGATTTTACATTTAAATTGATGTTTATGTTTATCATCAGAATACTCCATCAATTTAAAAATATCAATTTCTAACAAATTTAATCTTTTGTTCAATTTTTTTGTTGACTTTCCTTGTCAATACCTTGCGAGAGCTGCCAGAGGCTGAAAAGAAATAGTTATTTACATATCTAAGAGGCAAAGATATTCATTTCTTCCCGCGTGTGAAGTTTAATGCCCTACGCGAAGCGAAATAAAATTTTCCAGAAAATGTCAGCTTCTAAGGGAGCATTAACGGATTGCGTTTTATAAAATAAGAAATTGACCATTTTAAATTTTGGCCAAATTTGAATTTGCTTGGATTGGTGTTGATGGGGCAAAATTTTATTATTTTTGGCTCAATGTAGCAATCAAACTTTTGTCTATAGGGTGAATTGCGTGATTTAACTTTTCACATAGTTTTTTGTTTGGCAGCATGCATGTTCTCTAATGTATTTATAAATAGAAAAGCGATACTATGTGAAGAATTTTGGGAAAGCAAAGTTACCTGGCTACCATCGTTTACTGAAGCTCCACTAACACTGTCTGCTTCTACCATATCTAAACGGCTATACTTAGAATAATAGTATTGTTATTGTGGTTGTTTTTAAACAATTAAAGCAATAATTTTGCGCTTGAATTAAATGATATTGTTTATCGTGAAATGCGGCGTTTGTTCGCCTCTTCGTAGTTACGTCAAATTTGAACAGCACGACTCGTATTCCTTAATATTTAAATAATTCTTTACTCTTTTTAGCCCTTAGCTAACCCAGTTAATAAATGAAACTATCTTAATACCTCAGTTCTCAGCCCTTGAAAGATCACTATTTACTAAAAGAGGCGTCTGGCTCCCCCTTCAGTATTGTCTGTGGATGAAACTGACTTAAAAAATGCACAAGAAAAGCTCATTTGTCTACATCATCGATTGACTGTAAAACAACAAAGAAAACATTATAAACACAGATCAAACAAAAGAAAAAAAGTTTAAATCATCAAGCGATCTACATGCAAGATAGCTGGGTTTACTTGCATGTACATTCAAACACTTATATGAAACATTATTAAAATAGTGCTACAATAACTGTCCTTAAAAGTACAACAGTCAAAACTATTTAAAGGCGGCCCTGGCTAAAGCCAGCCCTGTTCATATTCGCTTGCACTCAAATGAGTACAATTCGCATACGTAAACACATTCCGATAACGCGATTCGCACCCTTGAAAGCAGCACGTCGTTGGTTGCGTCATCACGACCCTGGATAGTGTGACACCGGGAGTTCCTATGTACTGCTAGATGAAGCTCCGATTGTTGCTTACTCACTGTTATCTGATGACACGGTGTACTCCAACCTGCTAAATGCCCTTTTGTGTGCAGCATTTTTAACTTATAAGAAACACTTTTTGGCGGCAGGATACTTGCCGCGTTGTCGCTTTTACTTAGTTTGGTTTTGGGAAAATTCGCACAATGCACTTTTGGAGCCGCAGAACGGGCGCTGTCCGTTGAAGCTGGCGTGTGACTAAAACTGATTAGCTTGAAAACGCCAACGAAAGGACATTTACAATACACTTCCAATGTAGGATCGGCTTTGCGAACATTTCTAATTCTAAAATACATTTCTTTAATGTAACGCAAAAAATACAAGTTGGTTTGGAAAACAAACATTACCGCCGAGGGATGCAGATGTCCCGTTTCAATCGACAACACTTTTTAAATTCACTTTCACTACGACCAAAGATTGCAAATACACGTTTTCAAACCTTTCTAACAAATCCTCATCGGTGTGATTAATTGGTTACTCTATTACTTATAGCTAACCCTCCAGACATTTTTGCGTATTTAGACACCCCGTTCGAAAATGTAGTAAATTACATGCATTAAGAAATTTCTAGAGGTATAATTCAGCTAATGGTTCTAAATATTATACTTCCCTATTAAATTTAACAGTTCGTCAACTGTTCACGTTGTTGTGTATTTAGTTTGGTAATTTTTGAATTCGAAATTGACATTCATTTTTTTTAAATTTCAAAGTGACACGATGGAGCTATATTTTCGGTTCCCATTTTTGGAAATGTTTGCATCTTTACTTTACTTCCGATACTGTAGGACGTATTTTGGGCTGATTTTGATGACCTCCAGTAAAACCAATGCAAACGTCGGTAATCAGGTACACAACAAGTCGTTTTTGTAACACTCTTTAGGATTACCAGCCAGATCAGTAGTAATGGAATCTTTTTATTTAAGTTCAGTTCGCGGGAGGGAAGCGTCATGATATACTAAAACCCAGCAGTTGACCTAAAATTATTAACTTTACAGTATAGTTGGAAAAATAAGAAAGACAATTTACTCACACAAATAAACAACGATACCTATATTTTCTGAAAAATGCACAGTTAATTACTACTAGCGTGCATTAGTGTACGAGAGAATGCAAAATCTACACGCACTAAATGAAACTCAATTTGGGTTCTACGTAGCAACTATTTCGTGTACGTATTTATTTGTTCATTAATCGCATTACTTTCTGAATACCAATTCTTCACACTCCTGTGGGTGATACGCTTAACATTTAGATTGCAAACGGCAACTTTATATTAGAATACTAGATGCTCGTGACTTGAAACTGCGAGGTAGCTCATCGGTATGGACCCTCAAACGCTATATAAAATAACTGATACATGTCACTAATCTTGGTTTACTCGATGTTGGGAAGTTACTCATCATTCAGCGTCTTCGGGAATCTACCTTGCTATGCGCTGACTAGATTCACTAGATGATTACGTCACTGGACAATATGGACTTGACGGAACGCTTTAGCGGTGTCGCAAAGCGTACTTGCATAGTACATAGTTAAACAACACATATCAACGCCTTATTACTGGCTTGCGTTAATCGTACACTTAGGCAGCGAACTGTATTTACTGCTCCACTCCAAGCTGCTTCTTGTATCCGCTGGATGTGATTAAACACTTCGAGCTGTTTCCAGGTGTGCTCTCTGTAAGAGCCCCGCAGCTTTTCTCCGCAAGTTTCACATTGATCACCGCATATACAAAATCGAGCAGCTAACGCTCTAAATCATTCGAATCCGCGCGCACTCTTAACTCTTAAGTTCTGATACTAAGCCCTAACAATTTACAATTAAAAACATACCCATAAAAATCGGTTATGCGCGGAAATACTTATTTTATATAATTTAGCAGCGAATGCCAAGTTTCCGCTGGAAGATTTGGTGTTATGGTTTGGTGAATTGCTGCACCCATATGATCGAATCAGGATTTTACGGTATTTTGAAAGTGAAACTGCCTGAAGTTTTGTCGGATTTAATTTAGACCTTCTTCAAGTAACTCCAATGTTCCTCATATTATCTTCGAATCATGAAGAATCCGTATATTGTTGTCCACAATCTGCGCTTGCGATTCCTACTGCATTTCGACGCACATACTCGACGAGTGAAGATCCGGGATTTTTTATTTCACCGTCTAAGTACCCTGGGGCTTAGTAGTAAACAACTATACCCTATATTTACCATAAACAGTATGGATTTTTATTTAAAAATATGCATTAATGACGTCATAGCTAAATTTTTTGTGATCTTGTAAAATCCATTTATGCCAAATTGTGTCCATTAATTAAGTTTCTGTCATAAACTTATTTTTTCTCTAAGGTTGAATTGTATTCGCTACGAATATTAGTTCGTAACCGAATCATAAATTGTCTTCTACATTTTAAAAAACGATTTTTAAAATGTCTGTTTTCGAAAGACCAAAGAAAATCCTCAATTTATTTCATATGCTACTATTTTGAAATATTTTGACGTAATCTCTTTGGAAAACCGTAGAAACGCATTCGATCTAGTATTTATTCACAAAATTATAAACTCTCAAGTTGACATTCATCCATACATTATACAACAACAAAACTTTTTTGTTCCAAGAATTTCAGCTCGTAATGAATTTGTATTTTATTTGCCGTGCACCAGAACCAACACACTCCGAAATTCATCAATATACAGAATGTGTAGTCTGGTTCGCCAAAAAACTAGATATTTACATGCCATCTGCGATGTTTGCTGATTAGATATTACCATTGTTTTTAAATTATTATATAACATTTATTTATTATTTTTTTCAATTTTTTTGTTTTATTTATAATACTTGTGCTAAACATACATTTTTTTTGTTCATTTGGTGTTTTATCAAAATGTGCAATTATATATTTAGTTGAATACAAGTAGGTATATATTTAGGTGTGTACCACTGCAACGCTTCAATTATTATTATATTTAAATTGTGTGATGTGAATTAATTTAGTATGCCAGTTTATGTTTGTTTAACTGTGGCCCATTTTTAGTTTTGTACTGTTGGCCGCAGTATAAACCAGCTAAAATAAAAAATAAATAAATAAATAAATAAAAGTGTTTATTATACCTACCCTTAATTGGACTAAAAATGTAGAAATCCCAAATATTGTATAAAATATTAAGCATAGTTTACATTTTTCTACTATTGTTCAAGAAAATTATAGCAGAAATTATGATAAGAGTTGGAAATGGAAAAACTTTATCCATTATTATTAAACATGTGAAAAGTACTTAGCTATATACTGCGTTAAACTAAAATGGCTTTTAATATCTTTGAGATGCACGATACCTGAACAACTTTTAAGTCCAAATTCTCATTGTTCCAGATTTCAACACTTTCCAAGGAACAAAAGGCGTGGAAAGTCCAAATAAGGATGAAACATTCAAGGACAAGCAGATACTCAACCAAGGGGAGGACGAAAACCTGGTCATATACGGATTTAAACCAAACGTTTGCAAGACCTCCGTAACCTATCTATTCTACCTGCTCACTTTGGGGACGTTGAGACTGCTTTTCCACTGGTTCCCCACTTGGCGATTGTATGCAACACACTCAAAATGCAACTTAACAATTGCGGAAAAGATTTTGATTGTGGTAAGTGTCCTGAACCCTCAATGTCCACTTGGTAATCAGAAACCCGTTCCAGGATAAGTACCAAGGGAAATTTAAATCCTACTTCGTGGAGGAAGTGAAGATCTTATCAGCGCCAGAGTGCAGGTAAAACCCATGACTTGCTCTCTAGTTTGTTGATTAACATTTTTTAATTTTAAAGCAACGACAATGCTTCTGAAACAGGGGCAGATGCTGTCAATAATTTTAATCGCAGCACCGCGTCTGCCACCAAGCTTCGAGTTTATGTAGGAGAGGGCGAGTTGAAAGGTGAGCTAAAACAAGCGCCTTGAGCGGCTTTACATTTTCTCCGTTTTAGAACTAGCCGAACTGCGGGCAGTTTGGTGCAAGAAGCTGTGCTATGTGTGGGACGATGAAACGCAAAGCTTTCTGAAACTCGTCGGTTTGGACCAAGGTCACAAGTGCGTTGAGTATCACAGATTTAAAGGGTTTTCCAGTGGAGAAGCATCTCTGCGGTAAGCATCTTTAAGGTATAAAACACTGCTGGAGCCTGTGGTTTGAAAATATCACAAATTCGTTAAAACCCCTCACCACACAAATATTTAACAACTGCTAAATACGTATTTCGACAGCCAAGCTGTCATCGTCGGTAGCTACGAAAAACTCACACAGCAAAAAGGCAACGATATACTCGTGACCAAATCATAAATGAAAGTGGGCGGTGCTCGCGCATTCTACATCTATTTATACTGTCTGACCCGGAGGGCATGGCTGAAGGCCCATGAACATGCCCGACGGTTAATGTAATTTCAACAAATTATACAAGATGGAGGACGGTATTGGTCCACCATCTTTGTTCAACAGTTTATTATCGCGGTTCTTAAAAAATGGCCTTTGTAAAGGCGTTAACTTCAACAAAGCAACTAAATTCTTTTGAAAGCTTTGCCATTTTTAAGAACCGAGATAATAAACTTTTGAACAAAGATGGTGGACCAATACCGTCCTCCATCTTGTATAATTTGTTGAAGTTACATTGACCGTCGGCCTTGTTCATTGGCCCTCGGCTACGCCCTCCGGGTCAGACAGTATAAATAGATGTAAAATGCGCGGGCATCGCCCACTTCCATCTGTGATTTGGTCACGAGTATATCCTTGCCTTTTTGCTGTGTAAGTTTTTCGTAGCTACCGTCGATGACAGTTTGGCTGTCGAAATTTAATAGTTGTGAAATATTTGTGTGGTGAGGGATTTTAATGAATTTGTGATCTATAAGGTATATTAAATCCGAGATAATGAGTTATTTTTACCGGGGAAGATAAATTGACGAAATGTAACAATATAGAATTCTCTAGAAAATCTTCCTATTTCGGCTTCTACCACCTGTCGGCTTCCAGTTTCTCCTACGTATCATGATAAGTTCTTCCGCTAGTTTCTAGAATTAAACCTCTGAAATTCTCTGGCTATCTGATACGTGACCTTCCTCTTGGATGTGCTGCTCCTGGCTGGCTGTTGAACACTCAATGGGTGGCGTTTTTAGGCGTTACCCATTTCACTTGTCCTATCCATCACATTTTTCCCCGTTTTATAGCGTTTATCACATCTGGTTCATTGCACTCGTAAATTATCTATGTTTCATTATTGTACCTCTATATCCATGTCGATGCTGTTGTCCCTACTGATTTCTAGAAGATTAACATCCCGTATTCATCAATTGCTATATTAGTAAAGTGCAAGTACAAAGGCTGTCGAGCCTATTTCTAATTATAGAGTTTTTTAACTTTACACACCAGACCACAGGGCCGCGGCCGGTAGCACCTGGACGAAAAGCAGCGGCATGTAGCTCTAAACCTACGAAGAACGTAACGGCTACGGGAAACAGAACATATTGCAAGTATAAATACAAACACCGATAAAACCGAATAGCGAGAATAAAACACCGAAAGACTTACCCATAAGTCGAAATTGGGCCGATAGAAAAAACATCTTAGCTTTAACAGATATTAGTATCAAATGGAAGGAAGTCGCCAGCGGCTCGTAAAAAACAGAGGGAGCACTCGCAGCAACAAAGGCCGACAAAATACTATTCAAAACTACGCCAAACCACTCAAACTCCAAAACAAGTAGTTTTTTGCCCGTAACAACTCCCCCCTTCTTATAACAGAAAAATGTAATAATTTTTTTTTCGAACCTGAGGAGCTGTACACAAAAAAAGGCACCAACACCAAGAAGTTCAAGTGAAATCCCAGGACAAAACGCCCTAAGAACTAGACACTTTCGTTTTATCAACTTGATACCAAATTTAAGGCTAAAATCAAACCATCGTGAGTATATGGGTATATTTGAGGGGGGGGGGGGGGGCTATCGAAACAGTGAAAACGGTTTGCGGTTTTTCTACAAAATATTAACTCAAAACTTAACCAAAATCATAATAATCTGAAATTTATTAAATATCATAACCAGGTCACAACTGAATTTGGAGTAACAAGACATAAGTCCACAGTAAAACGTATAACAGTCAACGGTATATCAATAAAACACAGTTTGCTTTAACATTATTAAAACGTTCATTAAGTCGGTATTACATTAATAATTGCCGACATCGAATCGGAACATGCACTCGTGCTAACTCAGGGGAAGGGCGTAGGTAACTTACCTTCAAAACTAAACGGTCGAAATTGTAGGGGCGCCAAATGGTTTCAGCCATGTTCCCTGGTCCATTTGAACGAACAAACCGTTATATTGCTCAAGGTAACAATACAACATAAACAATGAAAACCCACAGTTCGATAAATCGTATAATGTTTCAAATAGATAGTGGATTAATAACAGGGGGGAATAAAATCGATTTGTAATTACGGCTTTACGCATTAACGGACAATAACAATACTATAACAAAATAAATATATCACATAGGTAAATATCACAATCTTAATCAATCAAAACCTCAACAGTGTGCATCAGAAAACGCAGCCTTTGCTGAGGACGTGTAAAAGCTAATTTCCAAAATTAATTACTTTAAACTGTAAGTTGGCCAAAACAGGTAATTTAGTAACATCCCGAATACTGAATGAATGACACAGCGGTACTGCGTTCCACCTATAATGTGTTAAATTGGCCCTCGCGAGTACTCACACATTCAGATATCTGTATGTCTAAGTGGTATACCAAATAACCTGCTGGGGTAGCTTTCCCTCCTGCGAACTTAATTACTAAGGCGATAGTTATGGAACAAACGTACGTGGATTTACCATTCGCTCAGCTAATTTATTAGCATGCATAGCTACGTTAATTATAACTGAACTAACTCAGCTTGAAACTGACGGTTCGTTTAACACACCTGAATTACAGTTAACTACAACAGCGGTGAAGCCGCTAAATTTAATGTTTAAGCCATATATGAATTACCAAATTAAGGCCGTTAGGAATTCAATAGCATGTCAATTATTAGATCATCATAACAAAACAGCCGTTAAGTTCAAACCTCATCCAACACAAGGTGAAGGTGGTGTTAGTTTCCAGCAGCTACTGCCAGTACAGGAGGCTTCCTAGGGTCGGCTTAAAAGTTTCAGGGCCCAGCGGGAATAAACGGAGACTAAGCTACACATCACTCGGCACTGCTGTAGGCCTCTGCTTTAATTGGGCACTTTTAGCCCGTAGCTTGAAGACAGAAAATTCTGCCCGAAGACTCACACCAAAGATGTGCTCACACAAAAATTTGTTTGCATGGTTTAGCGTCGAAAATGTGCCCAAATCGATTATGCTACATAGACAGAAAATTCTGCCCGAAGACTCACACCAAAGATGTGCTCACACAAAAATTTGTTTGCATGGTTTAGCGTCGAAAATGTGGCCAAATCGATTATGCTACATACGCCTAATCCAGCGGTTAATTTCTACAATGCCTTAATCCAATTCTGCCATGTTCACAGAGCTTGATGAACGAAGATTTTTGTACCGGCAAATTGAACAGTGTTTCATCTTTGTGACATATTTTCGAAAGCCGAAGTGACGCCAAACTGTATCGCCATCTAGCGACAATTAATGCCCTCTACGGAAAGAATTGCAGATTGCATAGGAAACTGTATTTAAGCAGAACACTGCAGGCCGCTGGGATCTACATTCGACATGCAGTAGAATCAGTTGCCTAACCGCTGGGCGCTTCCGGCCCATGAAACTACTGAATTTTACTAAATTGACAATAAATTGGTCTCATCGGTTGCACCCAAAAGTCAAACTATTTTTACTACTGCTATCCCAGATTCCCCAGCTTAAAGCGGACAGCAGAATCATAAACACATAAACGAAGTAAGTGTATAATTACATCTGCGATAATCAAGTAGAATTGGAGGATGCCTGACGGGCTTCAATCGAAGTTGCGTTGGTTCGAGCCACAAATGCTACGATAACGTAGCATGCAATAGCACACATTCAGATATAGAAGTGCAAGTAAAAGACAGGGCGAGCGCTTGCAGCAACCAAAGGGGACAAGATGAGAATGGCCTATTCAAGGATGTTATTTCAACATCTATATAGAGTGGGTGAAGGAAGATTATCTAAACAAACACAATAATATAGACAAAAAACAAAAGAAACTTGAGAAGACGAAGAAAGAGATGGTATGAATCGGAGCAGGTCAATGATCTAATTCTTGAAGAATAAGAAGAAGAAAAAGACGTTAAATGTTCTATATTCCCCAATTTGTTAATAAATCAAATTTCTTCATTTTTGACTAACTGCATACAACTCTTACATTTTCTGAACTAAATTTGTACGTAAAGTTTGAAATTATTATTATTACTTTCAATGTCTTTTTAGCCTTAAGTGTTCGTATTGCTAGTTTCTAATGCCTCTTAACCCATGTAAAGAAGATGTTTAATTAATACTTATATCCACAACGACCTCTTTATCTCTCTTCTGGTGTTCCCTCAATTATTGAGGTTGATGCGATTAAAGCAAATAACATGGCAAATATTTATCGACTTCATGCTGTGTTGAGTAGCTGTTTTCTGTTCATTGCAACGCAATTTCTGATTTTGGTTATCTACGATGTTGATCTTCTTGCCTCCCGTCCCTTCTATCTTTCCTAACAGCGGGAATTGTAACAACAGATAACTCCTTTTCTGTGTACATTTCTGATACTGAACATGTATCATTTTAATCAATCAATCTACCATGTTCTACAATTTTGATCAATTTTGTTACCAGATATATTCCAATTTGCATTTCGCTTTAGGTGCTTTAGAGTATGTTTGAACCAATAAAATGTTCAATTTCAGGCTAATAACATATGGCAAAAATGAAATCGATGTTCCTGTGCACACCGTCCTAACCCTCCTGGTCCTGGAGGCGTTGACTCCATTCTACATCTTCCAAGTGTTCAGTCTGATAGTATGGTTCGCAGAAGCCTACTACTATTACACAATAGCCATCATAGTAATGTCAGTGTTTGGCATCACCACCTCCATCATACAGACAAGAAGGGTGAGTTTCCAACTTGTAAACTTAGAAAGCTTGATAGATACCTTCTACATTGGTTGCATTCTAAGGCAATCGTTGGTTTATTGATATCTTTGACTAGGCAATTAGTTTGCGAACAGCAAATTGATCAACAACAGCAGGGCAATGGACTATTTTTTATTACCCTTAGAACCAGCAAAGTTTGCGAGATTCAGTGCACTCGGCAGAAACTGTAATCGTTCACCGAGGCAGTGGGGGATTTGAGGAGGTTTCCTCCCACAATCTGGTACCTGGGGATGTGATTGAAATACCTAGAAGCGGATGTGTGATGCAGTGCGATGCTGTTTTGCTTAATGGCAATTGCATTGTCAACGAAAGTATGCTAACCGGTAAGGCTTTTACTTATAAATATTTCAACTCTGATTAATATTTTTTTTGTATAGGCGAATCTGTGCCAATTACAAAAACTCCCATACCAAAAACAAATGCTGCCTACGATGTAAAGGAAGATGCTTTTCATACGCTCTTCTGTGGAACGAAGGTTATCCAAACACGTAGTCAAGGTAAGAAACTTAAGTGTTTTTGTTGTTGTTACAGACATATAAAGACTATTTTTATAGGGAGCGATAGGATATTAGCTGTGGTGCTACGCACAGGCTTCTTGACCAGCAAAGGGGAGTTGGTTCGAAGCATATTGTACCCTCCTCCCAGTGACTTTAAATTCGACCAAGACAGTTATAAATTTATTGGAATTTTAACCGTAATTGCCTTATTGGGTTGTGTATATACAGTTGTATCCAAAGTAAAACAGTGCGTAAGATGAATTATCATCAAAATTAACTATTACTTATTTTAGAGCGAGAGAGCCATAGCTGCTGGCGATATTGCTATTAAAGCACTAGACTTAATTACCATTGTTGTTCCACCAGCCCTTCCAGCAGCAATGACGATAGGAAAGCTTTACGCACTTAGTAGATTGAAGAAACAAAGGATATTCTGTATGAATTCGCGAGTTATTAATGTTTCCGGCTCGATAGACTGTGTTTGTTTTGATAAGGTATTTCTTATATAACATTAAATAAAACCTTGATTAAAATAAATTTGCAGACAGGAACTCTAACTGAAGATGGATTGGACATGTGGGGTGTTGTTCCCGTAGAGGACAACAAACTAAAAGAGCCAATAAAGGACGCTACCACACTTTCACATTCGTCTTTTCTCCTGAAGGGAATGGCTACTTGTCATTCGCTCACTATAATCAAGGAAGAACTGCTTGGAGACCCTCTTGACGTGAAGGTTTTTGAAGCGACAGGCTGGTTCTTGGAAGAAGCTACTGCTGCACCTGCATCGTTTGATTTATCCACTGTTGTTAAACCTCCTCAGGGGCGTCCACGGAGGGTTAGTAGTATTACAGCCGCAGCTTCTCACAACCATGAACATGGAGTAAGTGTTCTCCTTAGTTGAAATTTGAAATAGTGATGTTAAGTAACATTGGGATTATTTTAGGAACAAGATCAAATTGAAATTCTTCGTCAGTATCAGTTTTCTTCGACACTTCAAAGAATGAGTGTAATTACTAGAGCTACCGGTTCAGATCTGATGGAAGTATTTTGTAAAGGTTCGCCTGAAATGATAATATCATTGTCAGAACCCGAATCTGTGCCTTCTGATACGTTCGAAAGACTTAAGGAGCTGACAGAGAAAGGATACAGGGTTATTGCTTTAGGGACAAAGACGATCCACAGTTTGCATTGTGAAGAAATACAAAAGCTTGAAAGGACCAAAGTGGAATCAAACTTGAAATTCGTGGGACTCATTGTTTTAGAAAACAGAGTTAAGCCTGAAACCCCTGACGTCATTAGGGTGTTAAAAGAAGCCAACATTAAAACAGTCATGATAACTGGTAATACAATATGGGCTGACGAGAAGAATAACATTGAAATTAATCTATTGTGTTACAGGAGACAATATACAAACAGCTTTAAGCGTTGCCAAGGAATGTGGACTTGTAAGAAGTAATGAAATTATAGTTGACGTTACAATTGGGCAGTTAGAAATGGAAAAACCCTCGCTGTCATTCGTAATAACAAACTCTTTCCATCTGGTAAATAATAGTTTTAGCCATTGATGTCGAGCCAAACTGATTATTGGTAAATTTTAGGCAAACAAGCCAAGTAGCTTTCCAGCAACAAATGAGGATTGCCTGGAGGATGGTAACCAAAATCTACCGCATGTCTACGCTATGAGTGGATCCACATGGGCCATGGTTCATGAACGCTTTCCAGATTACATTCCAGAATTAGTAAATAAGGGGGTCGTCTTTGCTCGCATGTCGGGTCAACAGAAACAACAGCTAATTCAAGAACTACAAAAGCTGGGTTACTATGCTGGTATGTTTTTTTATCTTTGAAAATCTTCTCACGGCTTTTTGAATAACGACAACTACTAAAACAATGCAATTAACTTTCAGTAATATATTCGATTATAATATTCTTATAGATAGCTCACATAGATTTTGATCCTCTGCGGATTAACTACCAGAGTATTTGTGTTTTAATTCGATTTATAAACCCAAGAAACAACTCACAAATTGTAAGTGGTAAGTTTTCCCACTATGTCATTGGTGGCACCACCCGAATGCTATGATGTTACAGACGAAACGGTATTTACGACACCAAAGGGGGCCGTATGCTGGCGGCGCCAGGTTTTTGTTACATATAAATAAGACACAAAAGTAAGCCACGGTCTTAATTTAACAATTGTAAGACGCCCCAACGACGTTAAGATGTTTGTGCAACAAAATTTTGCCACCTTAACTCGTCCAGACGGTCGCGGTTTAACTCGATGCTCGTTAATTCGGGCGATAACTTGTTATTTGGACGCCACCGACTTCGGTTTTTTCTCACAAAAGAAGGAATTGCCCCTTGAAGTCTGAGGACAATCTTTTGGGTTTGCTGACAGCGTTTCCGTGCAACGGTCCATCTTTCTGCCTTCACTGACTTACCTTGTGATTAATCGCTTGCAATCGGTAAAATTCTTTACACAACAAACAAATAACACAAAAGGGAGTCTCATGCAAACACCATAAAATAAAAGTAACGGCTAGATTAATCTAGTTATATTGAATTTGAATATATGCACGTATAATAAACACAACTAAACGTTATGAAAATATTGTCCCTACATCTATATGACGTAATGGGGATTCACATACTGCTAAACCATTAATGGCTCTCGCCAAATACTTAAACGCGCCACTATTCAGTTAACTAACCACTACACTTTACACAGTAAAATCAGAATGAGCTCCTAATTGATTACAGCACAATACCTCTCTGGAAATGTTAGCCGTTTCTCACTCAATGTTTGCCGGAAAACGAGGTTGTCACACCTCGTATTGCAGTCGCCAACCTCCAATCTATGTGGAGCGGCTTGGGGCAAAATCTAGTAAATGCAGAATAAAATAACCTCGCACATCAGGGCTACTTCAACCAGAGGAAAGCTATTGGAATCCTCAAAGAGAAAACTGAATGTGTGCTATATGGATCGGAAGTTTCGACCAACTCACTTCTTTAATAAACTCGGGCTTACTAAATCCTCATTAAATGCTATTTGAAAACTATGTCTTCCGGTAATAAAGTAAAGAAATAGCTTTTTTATAGCAGATGTTAAACTGTGCTATGTTCAACTCAGAATTGTAGATCAAGTAGCACTTTAACCCCAAAGGTAGATAAATTAGTACTAGGGTATAAAGTAACACTTTAACGGCGAGGTACTTTTTAAAGTTTTTCATATTTTTTTTTCTTTAAAATTTGTTACAGAAAAAATAGAATTTTATACACAACGATAAAATGTAATTATTTATCCGCCAAAAATAACTCAAGCATTTCCGCTTTTCGATAAAATAAGAATTTTATCATCTTTTATCATCACATGAATTTGCTACTACTGCTGTGTATATCCAAACCATGCTTTAACTATTTACTGGTGTTATATAATTTTCTCAGCCCCACTTGAGGTGCCAAAATTGTTATACATCTTTGGTCGCAGTTCCACTTTGCAAACCAAAATTTTTATATAACAAATATTAAATGGATATCTACCCTCTTGCTTATTAAGAAGAAGTAGTATCAAGAATATTTTCTCAAACACTTACCTTTCTACTTATTGAATTATTTTCCATTGGCATTTCTCACTAATGAAAATATGACATTTGAAATTATGTCATTTGATTCTTATTTAAAATTTATCTCGGCTAGACAGTTTTAAGCAATGAGACTCTCTTTCGTCCTCAGCTGAATGGGTTAATGTTAAACTTATTAATCTTCTTATTTTTGAAGACTGAATTATTCTAAATTATTATCAAATTGACTTCTTTGGTCAATTACACTCTCTTGTACATTCAATTGAATCTTCTTATTCAGCTAGTTAGTATTGTAGAGATCTGTCATTACAATGAATCAAAATAAAAATGTTGTCAAATTATTTAATAAATGTTCGAACTTTTTCCAACTTTGATGTTAAACTTAATTAAGATACCCTAAACCAAAGTATGTTAATTTCTAATTATAATTTCCGAAAACGTCGAGTATCTCAATCAATGTAAATTTAGAAAAATAAATATTCTAAATTACTCGCTAAAAATAAATTATAAGTATTTCCACTAATTTGGCCGTACCAAACTTCTTATTTATTTCTTAATGAAAAAAAAAAGAAATACGCACTAACGTTCTGTAAGTATCGCTTGTGCCTGATTGTATTTTCTATCAGCTCCTAACTGAATGACAGCCTGTAAACACCTCCTTTGGGTTGTTCAGGACCAAAATAGCTCATTGCAGCTCTATACCCCTTAAGATCTGGATATATCGTAGCACAGCATGCCACAAACACTTGCACCTTTTACTGGTTGAAGCAAAAATTGCCATTTCAAATGGCTTCAAACAATCTTGAAGTTCTAATCTGAATAATAGTTGTGACCTTTAGTCAAATTTGATCGTAAAGGAGGTTGTTTTGCTATTACGTATCAAATATACAACTATTACTTTCACAATTAAAGGAAATCTAGCCCGTTAACGTGATTATTTTAACGTCGATTGTTATTTTCAAGATACTTTTTCACTTCGTGTAAACAACCACACTGGTTGCCCATTGCTACTCCCACCAGTTATCTACTCACAACTGTTAGCACATGATACCCATTAGATATCTGAATATTATTATTGAATTAATTAAGCATCCACACAGCATGTTGCATTACACTGGTCTACTACAATTCCGATTCTACTCGTGTCGCGAATACCTACTATCTGAGAATTCAACTCCTTTTCACCGTGATTTGGAGTGTCGCATTTACTAATGCTCACGAGCTATCTATAAAGATATTATAATCATTAATAATATGTAAACTATAGGAACTTTTTCGTTTTCCAGCAATGTGTGGAGATGGGGCCAACGACTGTGGAGCCCTCAAAGCCGCCCATGTGGGCATCTCCTTGTCTGAAGAAGAATCCAGCGTGGCTTCTCCCTTTACCTCTAAAGACCCCGACATTTCTTGCGTGCCCAAAGTAATCAAAGAGGGAAGAGCGGCGTTAGCCACAAGCTTAGGAGTCTTCAAGTTTATGATCTGCTATAGCCTTACACAGTTTGCCTCAGTGATTATTCTATATGGAATCGACTCCAATCTAACGTCGTTACAGTTTCTCTTCATTGACATTTGCTTAATACTGCACTTCACATCATTCTTTGGCAAGACTGAAGCCTACAAAGGACCTTTAGACAAGAGCCGTCCAATGGATTCCCTGCTGAGTTTGACCTCGCTGGCATCTATCAATTTCCAAATATTTTTTGTGATTGTGTTTCAAGTGGTTGCTTATACCATCATACAAACGTACAGTTGGTTTACGCCGTTTGTTTACAATCCTGATGGAGGCAGCTACGCCTGCTACGAGAATTACGCAGTGTATTGCATATCTGTCTTTCAGTACATCGTCATGGCTGTGGTCTTCTCCAAGGGAAAGCCTTATAGAATGCCAGTGTATACAAACAGATTCTTTTTAGCGAGCTTGTTTGTGATGACGGCAATATGTATTTATATTACCTTCTATCCTGCTCAGTGGGTAGTAGATGCGTTGGAGATGAAAATGCCTCCGGCCTACAACATAGGTTTCGCAATTGTAGGGCTGGCTGTTGCCAATTTCGCCTGCAGTTTGCTGGCAGAGGACGTGATCGTTGCCTACCTCCTCGATAAGAAGATTCGTCCCAAACTTCGTAATTTGTTCCAACGTCGGAAAAACTGTTTAGGGAATAAGAACGACTGGCAGTTTGATATTAGCTCGCCAAGGAAGACCAGTAACAAAGATGTTGTCTTCATAAGTAATGAAATGGTAGAGAAGCATGGGAAACCAAACGGATTTGTTAATCATGCATTCCAAGATTCTGATGGTAGCTCTCAAATAACCAAACTGTGATGAACTTCAATGTAGTATTTAGCGATTAGTATTTTATTGCTAAAGTGTATTTTCGGTGACCATTATGATCTGTTTCAGATTAGCGTTGTAATTATAGTATTATTTTAGTAATAATTTCGGGTATATTCAATACCGACAGCTTTAGCTAGTAATATAGTTAAGTAGAAAACAGATTAATGCTTTGTTTAAGATTGCTATAACAGTTTTGTTAATATCCTGTCTGATATATAATTATTGTTATATCAGTGATATATCATTGTAAGTAAAACTGTGATCAAATGGAGAAACTACCTTTATACAGTGTTTAACATTTAAAAATAAGTGTAATACTGGAAACAGGGTGAATAGAGTATAATTATACGTCCACATACATGAAAATTGAATAAATTGTTGTTATTCCACATTCAATTTATTAATGTATCACACTTTAGGCAATAGGTATAAGCACTAGCGATGAAATAATGAACTCAGTGGCGACATAGTTGAGTCTACATTGTTTTACTGCAAATAAGAAATTTATATCGTAAATTATTTGACAAAACATCTCCTTAGATCAATGAGAAGTTTTAAGTAAATGACCATTGGCCAATCCGAAAGAAGAGGAAATAATAACTTGTTACGATGTTTTAACAAGTTAATTCGCTGGCTATATTTCTCAACTAAAATAAGCAAAAGCAGATACCTGGAGGGCACGTCTAGCTCAAGTCGAAGACGGCGTGCAGTGAATTAAATGAAGGAAACCGGGAGGGCGCCAGCGAATCCAGAGAGACAATCAACCAGGTATCTCAAATGCTAAATCAGACGATTCGCAGACTGAGCTCTTACAATGGGCTAAGAACTATAGCTGCAAAAGAACGGTATACGGCAACATTGAAGGAAACTACATATAGTTCTCAAGTATCACAGTTTAATTATGATCTTTGGCTCGGAGAAGTCGACAAATGACCCAATAGGGTCTACAGCAAGTAATACTTAAATTTTCATGGAAAATGCAGGATACAATCGGAGGAAAAGCCTCTCAATAATTTACAGTTACACACTAAAAATACCTGGACGTACACACATTGGCATGGGCCTTTACTTTCGGCTAGTGTCCAAGTTATCGCCTAGCTGGTACAGGTAGTTGAAAGTAGATCCGTGGCCTGGGGCAGTTTAATTCATAGGCTCAACATGGCTCGCAAAGGGGGCTTGATGGGTGTCCCTAGTGTTAGGTGTGCTTTCATGAGATTCACGGAAGCTCTGCTTTTCGACACCAGCGGTTAATAGCCCAGCATGACGATGGGGCCCTGATTAGCCAAGGCGGCCTTAAACGAGGTCGCCGGAAGAAGAATCCCTCAGCTGCCAAATTCCGGATCGTGGATTGTAGCTCGGCACGTCAAGCCCGTATGGGCGTGCAAGAGGTGCTACCATCAAAAAGAATCCGCCAAAACAGACGCGGCGATTGTAATTCGCCCAAAACTACGTCGTCAAGAGGAGAATCCGCCGAGGGCGTTTATTTTCCAAACATAACTAAATTAACCTCTTGAACGACTTCGAAGATGGTAGCGGCTACGAACGGCACCAAATTTCCAACAGCTAAGGCCCCAGAATAACGCTCGTAACCCGGAAACTCGCCAAAGAAAACAAAAACTTATCGGGGAACGGAACCATGTCCCTATCAGCGAACAAAAGTTCCTAACTCAGGAGCGCGCGGAATTTGAATCTACCCACAGAGTTACAATTCGGAGAGCGCTTCCCATGAAGTTACAAAAAAAAGCAGAGTGAAGCGATAAATCTAACGAAAGCGCCATTTTAACGTAACAAACTTTGAGTTAGATTAACAAAAGCAATTACAATGTGGCAAGAAATAGCCATTCACTTTCATATTGATCTACAGTGCCTTCATAAATGATCGAACGTTTTTTAATGGTCATTATTTTGGCGCCTCGAATTTGAAATAGACTTACAGTGCCACCAACATAAATAAATGGCGCCAAAATAATGACCATTCAAAAACGTTCGATCATTTATGAAGGTGCTGTGTAAGCTATGTTCAACTAAAACAAGAGAAGGTAAGAAAGGGAAGGTACAAGGAATATGTGACCAAATGGCTGAATTTGACTTGACTTTTCACATACAAGTGCCTTTAGGTATCCATACGCCAGAGTTCGTTGATTGCTTCGATTGATTAGATTCAAAACACCTTGGATAAATGATGTATATAGTCTCCAGTAGTGCATCTCATTTTTGTAAATAAACTTAATTCTAAAACGTGCCTATGTACAATAGTTATAGTCAAATAAAGCAAATTCAGGTTCGAGACCCTGCAGGCATGCTATAAAAGAGGCTGCATATGTAGGAGTGCTCTGAGATAGTGCTGTACTCTGAGGCTGTGTGTGATGGTTGCAGTTGCAAGTAACAATATTAAGTGGCGTTGTTTGTTAATAGGCAATCGGGTCCACAGGTGGCCGTTTTAAGGGTAGTTAGGGTAAGTGTCTACTTTCAAGTGTAGGGGTGCAGCGCAGGGCGTCTCACGTCAGCAAAATTTCCGCTTGAAATAATCCGGGCAGACTCGAATTTTGCCACTGAGGACCGTGGTTTGATTTTGGCGACGTTTTCGGACCACATTAGTTATGTCGTTGAATAGCTATGATAGTGTTTACCCTGGGAGCGTGCTTATCATGCCGCGATTAAGTTAGCTGGGAAAGACCTAAATGTTCCCCTTTGGCGGTGTAATTACGGAGCTCTGAGCCGACGGATGGCTGAAGAGGGTAGGGTTCTTTGCTACTGAGAGTCGACGAGGTGATGAGTGGCTCAGGGGAGCGGGTTTACAAGGGTAGTTTCCTCTAGTACCGAGAATCGGTGCGCCAGAGAGGCAATTCGGGACCTGGTTTTAGAGTCTATTAGCATGCTTTGAAGGAATTATCTGGTACCAAGAATCGGTAAACTAGGTCCTCTAGAGGGCTTCTTCTGGAGTCTGAAGCGGCTCGCCTTGCTGGATAAGTCTAGGTCCGGAACGATTCATCAAGCTAGTTTTGCTGGAGTAAACGCAGCTTCAGGTTTTGATTTTAGCAAAGGCTCGCTTCCCAAAATCAGGCGGACCTGTCGTCGGCTGCAGACTGAAAAGTCTGCTCTCGCTATAGGTTGTTGGTTCTAAGCTCCTCTTGGGGTTTGGAACTCAAATGCCTTCAACAGGCCGACTATCTTCTTGTTATATCCGTTAAAACCTCTATAATTTGGATCTTCTCCTGCGGCAATAGCGGTAGAGATGCGTTGTGGTTAGCTGCTCGCGGACTAGCGCATCACTTGGCCGTTGCTTTTATCAACAAGTCTCCGCAGGCTGGAGGTCAGGCGTCAATTGTGACTTAAGTAGGAAACGTTAAAATTCTAAAGTATTAATTATACAGAAATTCAATTTGTACAGGAGTAAACGTGGCAAATAATATGTGGCTAAAACAGAGATTAGAAATGTTAAAATTATTATAGCTAAACAGCTTACTGCAGAACTGAATGAACTTCATATAGAATACTATCTCACTACAGACTAACTGGTAAATGCAGATTTGCAAAATTTTAAAAAAATTTCAAAATAAACTAAGGAAATAATTTATAAGAACACATAAAAAGGTAAAACATGACTTCAAGTCTATATTGAGCTCACAGTGACATTGGTAGTTTAGAAGGTATGAAATTTTATTAGTTTAACAACGTTAATAAAGCAAAATCTCTAAATAAAATACTATTAAACTAGTAGTTTCAAACAGAAGAGCACTAAACAGGTGAATAGATTTTACTGTACTTGTAAAATAGAGAAGAAACACAATTCTTCGTAAAAATTTGAAATAAACAGCAATATAAATGGAAAGTAATTTCTTAAAAGGAAAAAGAGGAGAAGCTAAGATTTTAGGAAAAAATAGCCCAGAAAGGTTAATAAAGAGTCCCAAAAAACTAAATTTCCAATTGTAGCTGCGTCAAAAACATATAAAAATCCAAGCAGAATAGAGCAGATGTATTACAATCTAAAAAGTGTAAAGAAGTTTACCATAGAATATTTGCAGGCCCAAACGTTAGTGCTATGCAGAATAATACCGATAAACGTGAGAAGTTACACAGTAGGTAATGTTAAAGAAATACCAAAGGCGCAGGATAGTTTAAATAAAATGCGTAGCACCGCAACGCAAGAAAAAGAATAACGAACCTGAACAATAGAAGGTAGATGCAAAAGAAAGATTAATCGAAGCTGGCTACCAAAAGGAATAAAGTGGCTTCGAGCTCAAAGAGCACCAATCCGATTAGGTAATAGAAGCTGGGCTGGCAACAGCCAACGTAACGCAGATCTTTTCGTAAGGATAAAAAAACTGCAATGTTCAGCTCATACATTAAGCAAAAAAAGATGAGGCAACAATGGGATTAAATGTTCTGATCCAAAAAATAATAAGTCGTTCATCCCTAAGATCAGAGACATCATTAATCTAAAGAAAACAGCTAGATATGATCGGCTTACAGGATTAATCAAACAGAAACTGACCAGCAGTCAATCCCGGACGTCTTGTTAGCGCTTGGTAGATGACAGTGAAAATACAGCCAGCTCTGCGGAGAAATAATCCTCTGACTTCTTGCGGTATTTATATTTTACTGCTACCCCATTGTGTAAGCTGGAGGATTTACGACCTCCGGCTCGTCGGCCGGATGGCTTGCAATACCCTCAACCATTTTGTTAAAGCAATAGCCCTTCAGACGTCTGCCCGGTAAGGCGAGGCGGATTCTCTTCAGCTCAGGATCGACGCTCCTGCAGTTTACTGAAGCGTGATAATTGCCAGTGCCAGTTAATTAAACGAGTTTGAACACTGAGTGGTCCGAACTTGTTATATACTTGCAATTCTTGTCGACTACAAGCGAACCTCCCGCTGACATATGACGGTCAGGTCTTAGCCGGTCGCTGCTCACACAAAGGGGTACGTACTTCTTCCTACAGTCCTTTCCTTTGCTATACGATAAATATGAATATGTGCGACGGAAGTTCATGTGGGGATGGCAAGTTATTAAGAATGGATCAAATATATTAATAGTTCAGTTAACAAAATGAATACGATGCAGCAAGTATTGAAGAGTAATTAAATAATAACGCATTAAAGATGCGATAAATATCCAATAGGTGAATATTTAGTTTGTAAAAATAAAAAGTGAAAGTGTTTAAAGGTAAGTATAACGTTACTATGGATAAATTTCTAGAACACATCCAATTTGAACTCGTTTTCGTTTTTAGATTTAATACCAATGGAAAACAAATATAAGTATTACGTATATGCATAACTAGGTACAACTACCCAAGTATTTTTTAAATTTTAGACAAAAATATCGTTTAATTTTGTAGATATTTGACTGTTAAACCTCAGGCACACAAAATGAGGATTTACATTTTCTATAATAGCCCCCTTTACATCTACTTACATAGTTTTTCAAAGCTATAATAATAATAATAACATTGCAACATGTGCGACACATAACACTGCATAGTTAGAAAGGCGAGTGCACTTAATTAAGTATGTGTTTATTTATAATATTTACATGCATTTAAGAATTCTGTATTGGTATAAAAAGCGATTTTTCGAAGATATTTTTACTGAATTTTTGAAGTGCCCAATATGTAAGTCTTTAGTTTTTTGAGATATTCTATCGCATTATGTAATAGTTGTATCGCAAATCGAAATTATGTAAATGTAATAACATTTGTTAAAAAGCATGCATTTAATACCCAGAACACATTATGCATAAAATACGATAGAGCTCTACTCGACACACTTGTACTAGAATAGGCCAATCTGAGCGCAAGAACAGTACTAACCTGCAAGGCGCATCTTAATGATAAAGTAAACTTTTACCTCTAAGAATACAAGGTATCTACAGAGCGCCTTGCGTTCTCACAGGCGTTGTCTACGAACAGTTTAGAAGTTCGGCAGGAGGCAAGCTTATCTTTAAGCTAGAAATTATTTCCAAATAAATTCGGTTATTTTTGAGTAGGCGTAATACGAATAGCAAAACTAATATAAGTATTGCCCATTTGACGAGTATTATGGCTATGTAAATTTCTAAAAAAAAAGCGCCACGCTAAGAGTGCTTAATTTTTTCGTCCTTCGCATGCTATATTGGCTAACACCGTACTAGCGCCTTGGTGGCTTACTTTTTGAGATCATTGAACTCGTTTGACCTTAACTTGCACGTACAAAATTACGTTGTTAGAACGTAACTAGGTCATGCCGTAGATTGTTTGCAGGTGTTCTTTACAGGTGTACGACTTGTTTTATTAATTGCGCGCTTGGCTTTATTTATCTTTGTTAAAGTCCCTTGAGGCGATCGCATGTAATATTTCATTGTTGACTTTTGCCCTAGCTTGGGACCGTGTGATAGTGATTTGTTAAAGCGAAATATGTCTCTTAGTTCACCAGTGTTATCGCAAATCTGTATGGACCAATTTAATGGATTTGGGTTTTGTCTACCAATCACGCTTGATTACGGGCTTTTATCGGCGTGTCTATCGAGTTCTGAAACCGCAAACTCCTTTTTTTTTGTAATTAGGCACTTGTATTACGAATTTAACGAGAAAACTTTTATAATTTAGCTTGAGCAATAGAATTGGCTGTATTCGTAGCTTTACACGATTGTGCATTATGTAGGAGCTCTGCTCAACACATTTATACAAGAACAGGCTAACATGAGCGCAAGAACATAACTAAACTGCAAGGCGCATCTTAATGATAGGTAAATTAACCTTTTACCTCTAAGGAATGCGAGGTCTCTACAGAGCGCCTTGCGTTCTCACATACGTTATCTATAAACAGCTTAGCTGTTCGGCAGGAAGCAAGCTTATCTTTAAGCTACAAACCATTTCCAAATACTAACTTCGGTTACTGTGGAGTAATCGTAATACTACTAGCAAAAACTAATATATTGTCCATTTGAAGAGTATTATGCTTATGTGAATTTCGACAAAGTTTGCTCTCGCTGGATTTTACGTAAACTACAGAATGATAAATAAAAAGACAAGAAAAGTTAGTATTTCTATAATTTTAAATTGTGTATTTATTTCGTACTCAGCCAACACTGTTAGGCCAATTATAAGCGTCGCTGTACATTTATGGGGACTTCCAACCCCACTAACGACTGTCATGATGTTATTATGACATCCGGGACCAACTATCTCCGTGGCAGCCGTACCACGAGGCGCCGAGCGAAGCAGCCGTGGAACTCCCATCCAAGTTCTGACTAGACAGAGCGTTGCTTAACTCTACTGATCGCATGTGGACGATTGTTCAAGCAACACCACCCGGGACCTATAAAATAATAAAAGCAATGTTTTTTGTATGTATGTATAACTTCGAGTTGGGCGACCGACATTTGAGAAGCCTCTTTTGGATGGCTAGAGTTTCGAGTATAAGTGAAGACGAAACGAAAATATAAGGATTCGAACAAGGCAAAATTACTAGACTCGTTGGACCAATGGAACATGACTCTACTAATCAGCATAAGTAAATTTTCTTGTTGTTGTGATGCTGTCTGATAGCTACTTCTTAGAAAAATAATGACGCACATCAACCAAAAAAAAATGAAATAACATATATCCCATCCTCCTTCCAGCTTAGTCCTTTAATAAATATCTTGTTCCCCTTTTCTTCTGTACAACTTTCCATCAGTTTCATCGCTAATACTAATTCAGTGTAGGTTCTACAATTGTGATGTGCAAAAATCAACAATTATTGACACTACATAAATAGGTAGTTGTCCTCACTTTCTTCTCCTTTCCACATAGTGACCACCTTAGCCTTGTGTCATTTGCCACAATATCACAAAGGAGAGTAGTTACTTTTCCAGTTAATAGTCTATTGCAAACACCTGCTACAATTAAAATTTCAGTACAACTTTAGTATAAGGTCATGCCCATTGTGTATGTCCGCCAGTCGACCGTCTGATCGGCTTAGTTAAATTTGCGCCAACTTGAAGAAGCAGTGGTTTTAAACAAGCTACCACCGATGCCCTGTAGCACTAGTGCTTTTGTTACCCCATAAGTTTCTGTGTATCGTTCTAGCTTGTGTAGATCAGTTGCAGAATTTTATTGTTTTTTAAACTGAATACCCCATAAGATGATTGTTTTTAAAATTTAATATCCCATAAGATTGTTTTGAAACCACTGACAACATTCATGCTGACAGTTTGATTTTTGATTATGCGCAATAGGCAGGACCATATACTAAAGTTTTACCAACATTTCGATAGTAGGACCTAACATCTAATAATTCTCCTGTCATCTTCTTCAGTTTATACATCAAACTGGAAGTCCGATACTTGAGGAATACAGTTAAATTTAGATACGTTAGCTAACGTTGGAAGAAGCAAGCAGTATTAATGACGAAACGTCAACACAACCTATAGACAAAATACGGCACTACCCGAAATTCATCAATTTCTTCTTTTATCTACGGATGTATATTGCATATTAATACAACCTAGTATAATCTAATTTTCTTTATTTTTACATATTTTTGCCTTTGCTGGTCTATAACAAGGATTTTACGGTCAAAAAGCGCTACGCTTAGATTGCTTAACTTCCCCGTCCTTTGCATGCTATATTGGCTAACCCTGTTCTAGCACCTCGATGGCTTACTCTTTGAGGTTATATAACCCGTTTGACTTTAACTAGCACGTTGAAAATTACCGATCCGTTGCTAGAACGTAACTAGGTAATGTCATAGATTGTTTGCAGGTGTCCATTGAGGCGATAACACGCAATATTTCATTATTGACTTCTTTACTAGCTTGGGACTGTGTGATAGTGATTTGTGAAGGCAAAAATAACGTCTCTCAGTTCACTGGTGTTATCGCAAATCTTTATGGATTAATTTAATGGATTTGGGATTTGTCTACCAATTGCACTTGATTGCGGGCTCTTATCGGCGTGCCCATCTAGTTCGGGAGCCGTGACCTTTAGGTATGTATGCTCCTACTCCCTTTTTTTGTAATTAGGCATTCAAATTACGATTTTAACGCGAGAACTTTTATAATTTAGCTTGTAACAATATATAACTGTATTTGTAGCGTTGGGTTTACCTGTAACTTAGGCGAGCGCTGGTAATTATTTTGTTACACCAAAATCACCGTTCTTAACATAAGCCTATTCATAGTAAAAATGGTTTTATGAATGAGTAATGCAAGTAATAATATGTGACAAATCTTTTTAACTCCCTTTCGGGTCGTAGCAAATTTGGCTATGCAAATTTTGATAATTTTATAGCTTCTCGTAAGCTAATGGACCTATCGGTTGTATTGAAAGATTCCCAGAATCGGACGCCATCTTTACTTCTACTTGGTTTTTGGCTTAATAAATAAGGGAAAAAGGTGTATTTTCAGGTTTACTGAAATAATCATAGGTTCTGTATCAATATTTTTAATTTTGTTATAAAAATATTATGGATACTTTAAAATCAACACCACACTTAACCTAATATATAAATAAAAACATCACAATAACTTATTTAGCCATACAGCAGCATTCAGAATAGATATTTGTACTCAACATACTTAAAAGTATAATTAACAACTTTTAACGAATTTAGAGTTAGATAACAAGTTTTATCTGATGCATCACTTATCTGGCATACACATCATCAGTATCTATTTGAATGATACAACCTTGTACAATTTTATCGGAGTATTGATGTAAGATTGCACATTCCGAAACCAATATCATAATTAGATACGTTTGTACGTATTTAAGTATAAACATCTGACTAGGAACTTGGGTGAAATACAGTTAGCACTTCCTGAGTCGTTATGCAGCACTGGCTTTCAACGCTGACTCTTCTTCTTGAGTCTGGCCATTTCTCTTGTTACTTTTTGACTTTCCAAAATATTCCTCTATTTCTTGTAAAGTCTTTCCCTTTGTTTCAGGCAAAAACAAAGCAATGAAGATTGTTCCCGCTAGCGACACGGCACCATAGAAGAAAAATACTTTGTAGTTTCCCATTTCGCGCATCATCGTAGGGTATATCTTTACAATAATAAAGTTGAAGATGTATGCAATGCAGGTTATAAGCCCAGTGGCCATGCCGCGTATTTTTCCTGGGAAAACTTCCGCCGCCATGGCGAAGGGCATTGTGAGGAAGCCCAAGGTGCTGGTGAAGAAGTACATCATCAGCAAGGTGATGGGCAGCCACCCCAGCGACATAAGGGCTTCCTGGGATATCCTACCCTCGCTAAGGAACACCAAGTAGGCTGCGAGTGTAACCATACAGAGTGTCATTCCGGCACCGGAAACAAGAGACAGGGGGCGTCTCCCGTACCTTTTGCTTAAGATGCCTACGATAATCGCGGCTACCATGCGGGTACCTGCGATCAGGCAGATGGCGAGGTAGGGGTCCATGGTGACTTTAACTTCGTTAACGATGTCAACCGCATAGAAGACGATTACGAAGACACCGGAGAACTGTTGGAAGAAGAAGTAGGCTAAAACGAGGATGAAGGGTTTGAGACATGTTGGTCGCAGCAGCTGCTGCAGGTTCCTCATGAAGGGATTTCTGCGTTTGCTGCCGATTGACACGATTTCTGCCAACTTGGACTTTTCTTTGTTATGGAGCAGAGTTTCGATTTCCTCTTGGACTGCCAAGCTGTATTCCTTGGCGCCGAAAATTTTGCACATGCTGGTTTTGGCTTCTTCTAACCTCTTGCGGGATACTAACCATACTGGCGACTCTGTCATATAGACGAATACCAACGCCATTCCTATGCAAGGAAAGCCTGCAATTATTGCTGCTGTGGTACCCCAATCGTCCTGAAAAAAGTAAAGATTCTAAAATGTCGACAAGACCACATCATAGTCGGTCTTACTAAATTAAACATAACGTCAAACCGAAAATCTAATTGATATTTTAAATTCTTTAAGTCCTAGCAAGGTTTTTAGTAAAATACAAATAGACAACACTAACCTTCATTACCCATCCTAAGGCATAGACTATGAGAACACCAAGGGAGAAGGACGTCGCGTTCCATGTGGTAAACATGCCCCTCAAAGCAGGGCTGGAAACCTCAGCCATGTAAACAGCTGCAGGCATGCTGGCCAGTCCTGTAGAAAGGCCAGTGACTAGCCTACCGACTAGAAGGATGGAATACTGATGTTCAGGGATGTAATAAGCAATTGCGATGACTACCCATCCCAGGAAGGAGACCACGTTGACGGTTAGCAGTGCGCTTCTTCGCCCGTATTTGTCTGAAATGGGGCCCGACATGAAGCAACCAAGTGGAGTTGCTATCGAGGCTATGCTGGCTGAAAAGATAAAGAATTTTAGAATAGTTCGAAAAGGCTTCCCGGTTGAAATTCTTACCAACCCATGACGACTGACTCTCGTCTAATCGGTGTGGATTGCTGTCAGATAGTAACGTGGGCAGTGCTATGGCGGAGAAACCTAAGCTCATGCTTGGGGCCAGACTGGAAAAATTTGCTATCAAGCCTAGTGCAATCTGTAAAAGATAAAAATATCAATAGTTTGTAACACTTACAGCTCCTGTTATTTTTTTGTATGCATATGAGAATAACAAAAGTTTAAACCAAATTAGAAGGTAATACATAAAACAATTTTGTATAGATTTACAATCATACAGATTGTTGATTATGTTTCTCTACATTTGAATAGCGGACTCAAATACCGATAGGGCAAAAACGTTTTGCTGTAAACTAAATAAACCCCCCGCGCCCTTTAGCTTTAAGTAACACCATTGTAGAAAGTACCATCACGCCACAAAAAGGTTACAGAGACAATTTAAAATTGAAGAAATGAAAACATCATATGACGATGTTTAAAGTTAAAAAATAACGGAATGTAAAAAACACGATCACCAAGGAATCAAACAAAGACAAACTTTTGTAAGCGATATTATGAAGGAATGAGTCGGTTATGATACAATATTACTCAGTCAAGGTCGGAATATCAATGAACCAAAGAAGACGTTCCTAAGAAGGAAAAGCTCACGTAGTGCAAAATTTAAACAACAACAAAGGAAAGCGAGATTATGGTTATCAAATATGTTAAAAAGGTTACGACTATGGCTTACTAACTGACACACTCATAACTGACGTCTGCGAAAGCTATGACAGTATAAAAAATATCCGTACGGACAGTATACTTTTCTGGCTATCACATCGCATGCCAGAAGTACTTAAGCTTTCTGGTCTTGACTGAGGTGATGATCTCCCATCCAACTGATTTGCGGTATGTAGTGGTAGTACCACATCTCAAACGCTTCGATTCGTTTCAGCCTGGCTCCCGTAAAAATCTAGGTCCCTGCTTCATGTAGGAGAACTGCGAAGACGTAACAGCAGAGTTGCTACTCCCTTGTCTGTCATTGGGTTTTTAGTCACTACCATATAATTGGTCTTCTTAACGTTTCGTCATAGCCTGTACATTCAACACGCTATCAAGGAGTCGTTGGTATCTCCTCGCTGTCATTGAGGAGACTAGTGTCATCTGCATATCGGATGTTGTTGATCAGTACTCTGCTTGTGCGTCACGAAGAGTTCCTGAAGATGTACACAGAGTAGCAGTTGAAGATCAGGGGAGATAATATACATATACAACCCTGGATTATTCGCCTTCGTATCCCGACCTCTTCCCTGGTGCGACTGTCGACTCTAATATTCTCTACTGCCAGTATAGATTGGTTATCAAGAGCCGGATACCAAAGAGGGCTTCCCGTGCGCCGAAACCGTTACAAAAATCAAATTGTGCAATACACCGTAACGTGGATGATATGAAGAAGAAAGCTCCAAGTCATGGCTCATAAGATGGATGGTTTGGTGTTGGTCTCCACACTTCTTTGCACTCAGATTTTTTTGGAAAAAGGACGAAGATTGATTTCAGCTAGTCGGATGATATGTTTCCACTGTTATACACCTCGTTAAACAGATGCTTGCTCACATTTTTTACCATTTCTTGGGTAATCATACGACCGCATATAGCTTTATAGATACCGTGGTCGGTATGTCGTGCGTCTCCGAAGAGTTCTTCCATCTACCGCTTCCATACTTTCAATTGCTATTTCAAGGCGATGGTGGGGTTTTTCCTCTTCTCCTGCAATCTTATTCACCTTGCTCTTCAAATGCTTCTCTTTCTACACATTGCTGCGTATAGCAGTTTGCTCTCGCTCACTTCATTTCTGCTTTATTTCCCAATTGATCTCATTGCAGCTTCACTCACCTTTGTTCGTGTACTGGCGTCTTTGCTCTATAACTACCAGGATCTCACACGTCATCCGCTCTTGCATCGGTTTGAAGCCGTTCTAAATCAGGATCTACAGACGGTTCCATGTCTTCTCAACAGAAATTTGGCCGAAAGGCTTAACAAATTGAAGTTTGAGGTGTGCTAAAAGTAGGAACCTTAATGAGAAGGCTTAAAGTCAAAGCCCCTTTAATATTTCAAAAAACACTTTCAGAGATTTTACTTAAATGGCATACCTTTGAAGAAAATAAAAGAAGCGAAGGCCAGAAAATTGAAAGAATAAGGTCGCTGCCCAAAATGGCATATAAAACCACACTTGTGTGATATGTAATACGTTCTCACCTGTCCAGGCGGTGGGCGAAGATGTCTTAAAAATCGTATTTTACATGGTTAGCAACAGGTTTTCACCCCATCTTCATTAAATCAACAGGTTAGGCTAGCCACCATACTTTCTGTGGACAATAATAAGCACCCAGCCTATATTAAGAGGAAGAAGAAGTAGATTAATGTGGTTCTGTGGTAATATAAGCATGTGGGTTGTGGTTTCTTCATTAATATTGAAGGTAGAAAAGGAACATATTAAAACACTTATGGTGGAAAAATCTTCGGCCGCCGACAGATAGAGTCAAAACATTTTGCATTAGTGAAATCCATATGTGGTTAGGTTACCTCTTCAATGTATAGGTATGGACATGTAGAATTCGTAATTAGGAAGAAAAAAAAGCGCAACGTAGTATAATTGTTTTTATATTTTGGACTGGAAAATGTTAATCGTGCAAGAGAATAGGTGAAGATGGTGTCACAAACCAGCCAGCTAGGGCTAAGAGAAGAAACACACTATAGTTCTCTTTTCCTCTATGTATCATGATATTTAAAATTTCTACGAACTCTGCAGGAATGCATGCTTTAAAGTGAAGAAAACGCCACAATGAACACTTAACTAAGATATGACCCGGTTAATAAAAGAAGAGCTATAATATAGAAATATCCATAGATCACGGTCGAAGAAACAAACATGTCTGTACTTTTTACCATCCTTCAAAGCATTTTCTTCCATATTCAATACCCCTTTGAATTCTTCCCTTAAGCACCATATTCGAAGCGATTACTAAGATTGAAGCTCAAGAAATAACACGGCACATCGGAATGAGCGAAGAACGACAGCTACCGAATGTCTAGAGAATTCCATACAGGAATAATTTTGAGGAAATATTGAAGAAAAATAACAAAACGAGAATAAAGGCGAATTATATTTTGACGGAAGTAGTACCTACATCAACAAGTATAAGGCAGGGGGTAGTCTTAGTCCGATACTTTTTAACGTCATGATGAACCAAATTATTGAAAGTCTCAAAGAGACTAATGGAGCATCTGGAATGGGAAATAGCAGAATTATATTATACGTATATTATGCTACGCTGATGACGCAGTGATTGCATCTGAAAACAAAGATGACCGCAAAGCTTTAGACAACAAATCAATACCTCAGATCATGAATTTCAACGACCTAGACGTCGAAACATCCAGCTACCTCCTCGACATCGTATGACACAATAAAAATGCGAACGTCGAGGCAAAATGCGGCGTAGACACATACAGAAACAGCAACAGCTAAGCAAATCATGAAGTATTTCCGAACTCACTATTTGAGAGGGAGAGAGAGTGGTGAATGAAGAAATTCGAGAAAATCTGAAATTGAGACATAGTCAGCTGGGCGAGAGCAGGACGTCCACCATGTGGACAGAATGGGCGAAGATCCAAAATACAAGTACAGAACAGACAGTAGAAAGACCATCCAAAAGATAGAGAGAATGTGGAACCAAATTGATTGAGGCTATCAATTGGAATGAAATCAACTACAAGATGAAGCAGAACAAATCAATCGTCGAATCAACTCATCTATGTTTCCTCTGGAAGCTGGAAATTTTCTTCATCGCATGCCTTCAGTAGCTCTTCATCAATTCAAAATCGCTTTCCTTTAAGTAGATTTGTCACATACAGGGAGAAGGAAAGAAGAAATTTCAAGTTGCAAGATCAGAAACAATGTGGCGAGTCATGGCTTTGTGTACCACTTAGCACTGACCGTCTTTTGAGTCCCCAACTGTGTTAACATGGTAATCATCCCCATTTTCACTAATTATAATCTTCTAATTGTGACTGGAGCTATGTTATATGGTACACCCACACTGTGTTGTGTGATTTTCTGGCGACATCGTAGTAATAATGCACGTTTCATCGCCTGTCAAGATGCTATTGACATTTCCGATACCAAAGAACAGGTTGCCTAATCTGCTATTTAGGCAATGTGATGGAGATCCATAGAGAACAAAACTGTCTAACATTCAATTTCCTGCAGGAGGCGTCTATAGGTAGGTGCGTATAACCTGTTTTGCTCTGACATCTTTTACACGGCGTCAACCACGGAAGAAGAATTTTTCACCCAGAATTTTATTTACAGATACAAGTCTGAACTTAGCCCTCACAACCCCGCAAACCCAGATAGGTGTCATTTGTTGTTATTTGTACTCTATAGAACTATCTCTAGCAACCTCCGTATTTTTAAATTACAAGTCCTTTCTGCAGTTAAATGCATACAATTATTGATTATGATTAGTAAAATTGGGGATGATTACCATGTGCTTCACAGCAAGAAAAAAATTTGACCCGTGACATTGGAGATTCAAAGCCATGACTCACCACGTGGTGTCTGATCTTTCATCTTGCGATTTCGCCTGCTCCCCGTATGTGGCGAATCGACTTAAGGGAAGACAATTTTAAACTGATGAGTAGCTGCTGAAGGCTTGTGATGAAGAACATTCGCAGCTTCCAGAGGAAACATAGGTGAGTTTCGACGATTGGTTTCTTCTGCTTCATCTTGTAATAAACCAGTGTCGTGTTCATTCCAATTGATAGCCTCAATCAATTCGGTTGAGGCTGCTCTTGGGATACGGATGTTCCACATTCTCTCTATCTTTTGGGTGGTCTTCCTACCGTTCGTTTTGTACTTGAATTTTGGACCTCCGTCCATTCTGTTCACATAGTCGACGTCCTTCTCTCACCAAGACGAAATTAAATTTAAATAATATTTTTCGTCGCTTTAAAGGCATACTCATTCTTTAAGAATAATATTAATATAATTCAATGAAAGGTAATCTTTTTTATCAGAATTCAAGCTTATGCCCTTAAAGCGCCAAAAAAAGATTATTTTAAGTTTAACCGAAATGTTTGCATTCGCGCAATTATCGTTAACGAGGCCAAGCATTGGCGAATTTGTGGTTGTCCAAGATTCACGATCAAGGCTGTTGCATAAGAGACACGTATTGTAATAATGCTGACAATTACCAGAATATGCAAATAATGTGCCATCTTTTGCACTTGACAGCGCCTGATCTGCGAGAAGTACCTTTACATAACAGATGATATTTCACTCTGATCAAGGCTAGGTTATAGGTATTAATTATTTAAGTTTTTTATAGTTCGGAGCGTTCGATTATTATTATATATTACAGCAATGCGATTTTTGGGTTTTCTATTGACGCTCTTGCACTCCACGAGATGCTGGTTTCGCGCGAAATTAGTCATGTGGTTGAGGTTAAAGTTCACAATTTGCGTATGCATGTTAAAAATAAAGAATCTGGTAGAATGGCCATAATGAACCACAAAAATCAGGCAAACACAATTCAGATTTTTTTATTTTAATTAATTTTTCAGAAGCTATTTTAAATAAACTTTATAATTTTTTCTCAGTGTTTTTTTAATCTACCGTGTTTCAGAAATAGCCTTTTTAAAACATTCCAGTAACGTCAGTCAAGTAAGTGTCTTTTTCCCCAGAACTTATAAAAACTGACTAAACAAAGTCACTTGACGCGACAGACAAAAGAACTACGTCACTGATTTAAAAGTAATGACTGGCCTTGGCTAACGAACAGTTTTAAACAGTTATGAAAATATTAGGAGTAAAATTGCTGAACATTTATATATACCGCGATGGGTTCCAAATATATTGTAATGAGACTGTCTTGAGTTTACTTTAGAGTCAACTTATACAAGCATTTGCTCTGTTTCAGCATTCATTATGAAATGTGCTCAGTTATCTCCAATTTGCAGTGACAAGACGTCATGTTAAACCAGATTATTGACTACTGTTTACCAAAAGGCTTAAATGAAAAACATTGTTTAATTCTGTAAAATTTACAGAGCATGCAGCTATAAAGTTATAAAATAATTTTTTCTCCCATATTTCAAACCAAACTTGTGGAGCTTTAAATTTTATAAAATTATTTAGTACCCATTTTGTACATTTTTCAGTTTACGGTTCAGTTTGCCAGTTCGTATGTTTATTTCTTTTAAAACTAAATTAATTTTTACTGAGAGTAGTAGGCCATTATAGATACTACCTCGATCGGAAACGATCATACACTGCTTTGCATTTAAACCCAAACAAAACAAAAACTGGGTAGAGTAAATAACTACCTTCGTATTATTCGGAAATCTCTAGAAATGATTAAAAATCAGAAAAAACGTCTGTACAGAAGACGGTTGTCACCTTAGCAACACGTGAAAGGTAGCCTTACAAAAACAAAGTAAAAGATACACGAGTTTCACATGAGGAGCTAAGCAAAATATAACCGAAACGACTAATCGGTATATAACGAGAAGCATGCGACTACAATGTGAGTCTTCTGAAAAAGCTGACATCATGATTGGCGAAACGTCAAGTTCAAATCGTTCAGCATTTTTTATATGCCTAAATTGTTGAATTTTGACCGCAACTGTTGAAGATGTTTAGGTTTTGACATAATTTTAAGATTCAATTATGGCAATTATAGATTATGGCTAGAAATATTTTCAATAAGGGTAATTGTTACAGGCTCTGTCCACTTAAAATGTTTTAGTACCAACTATTTGTAGTGGAATGATAAGATTATTTGCAATTTCGTATAGTCCTATTTGTACTTTCAACTTTCCAGTAGAAACTTATCGTCCATATCTAAAATATTTTTCATGTTATTTATGTACTAATGAAAACACTTCCACATACATATACAGTGCTATAACTTTTTATATTTTACACACAAAGAACATTTTTTTCTATAGAGCTCTGTAAGTTCTTGATATGATTTGCTGATTTGGCGTATTTCAAATTAACTAAATTTCTACAATCTGCACAGCTTATTAATTTAGCATAATCGTACTCTAGTTTTCAGAACTATCGTTCAACACAGTGTCAATATTCTCATATCGCTGGAGATAGCTGATGTATGTCTGATGAGGAAAGCTGAAAATACTTATGTAAATTAACAATGAAATAATCTGGAGATAACGTTACAATATCTTAAATCGCGTACTTACTTATTACATTCCAAAACTGACAACTTGCTTTGCTATTTAAATATTAGCTTTTTAACTTTTTCTGAACCCTTTGTTGAATAAAGTCGTCATTTTTACTTAAATGTTAGTTGAGGAACTTATTGAATGTTATAAATTTATGAAATATATAAGAATTAGATAGACAGGTGAAATGTATTTACCAGGAAAGTATAATTTATCGAATAGTTTACATATAGGGTGAGCAATTTGTTCTAAATTATTAACCACATTAGAAAATAATGGAACAATTCTCTATAATAGTTATAATAAATTCAAGTTTTAAGATTATTTATAGCTCTACAACCTATTGAAAGTCACCAACATGACCATAAACATAAACAAGTTGCAATGTTGTGGTATTTATCAGATAAAATGTATTTACTAGAAATTTTAAATTTATTGCGTGGTATAAGTGAGAGATTGTTCACAATTTATATTATTTAATGAGGTAAAAAAAACAGGCGAAAAAATTGAATAATCTCTTAAATGTACAGGGTTATTAATTATAAATTACCCACCCCTTGTCATCGTCATTATTGCCTATAGAAAAAAAAGTTTTAAATAAAAGTTGTATGGTTATGCAGATTTCAGGAGATAAAAAAATATATTTTTTAAATGGGATACCGTGTATATTATAAAATTTTTGGAATGATCTTTTTCCCTGATTTCAAAAATATACCATATGCTACCCCTACCTTATACGGTTTTTGAGGTTTAAACGTTTATTTATAAACAGAGTTGCGAAGAAACCAAATTTTAGTTAGTTCAAACCAGATATTCTCTTATATCAAATATTTTGTTCAAGTAATAGTGACATCACACCGATTCAACCACAAAAAGATTTAAACACAACGACCTTATAGTTTGGGCTTCTTATCTTGAAGGAGAAACTGTGAATTATCCACTTTTTCCAATGTAGGATTTCGTATGTAATTCCCCTGTCTCCATAACCTTGAAAAAATAGCCGAATTTGATTTCCAATTAATTCTTTCGGGAGAATCAATTCCCAAATCATATTCAACAATACAGAACATGGACTCAACACAACGAAAGATCGAAACAATTTATGAGTACAATTGCAGAGCAACCAACTTTACAGTTAATGCAATGCAGACATTCTCAGCTATCACCTATTTTTTCAAGGTATATTGACATCACACTGATTCAACAACAAAAAGATCTAAATACAACGACGCTTACAGTTTGACCTTTTAATATTCAAGAGGAAACTGAGAATTAGATACTTTTTTCAATGTAGGATTTGGCATGTAATTCTCCTGTCTCCATAACCATGAGAAAATTGGCGGATTTTATTTCCAAGTAGTTCTTTCGAGCGAATCAATTCCCAAGCCATATTCAACAATACACAACATGGGCTCTACACAACGAAAGGTCGAAACAATTTATGAGCACAATTGCAAATCAACCAATTTTACAGTTAATGCAATGCAGACATTCTCAGCTATCAGATGCTTTTTGAAGGTATACCGACATCACACTGATCCAACAACAAAAAGATCTAAATACAACGACGCTTACAGTTTGAACTTCTAATCTTCAAGAGGAAACTGAGAATTAGATACTTTTTTCAATGTAGGATTTGACATGTAATTCTTCTGTCTCCATAACCATGAGCAATTGGCGAATTTGATTTCTAAGTAGTTCTTTCGAGCGAATCAATTCCCAAGCCATATTCAACAATACACAACATGGGCTCTACACAACGAAAGGTCGAAACAATTTATGAGCACAATTGCAAAGCAACCAATTTTACAGTTAATTCAATGCTGACATTCTCAGCTATCACCTATTTTTTCAAGGTATATTGACATCACACTGATTCAACAACAAAAAGATCTAAATACAACGACGCTTACAGTTTGACCTTTTAATATTCAAAAGGAAACTGAGAATTAGATACTTTTTTCAATGTAGGATTTGGCATGCAATTCTCCTGTCTCCATAACCATGAGAAAATTGGCGGATTTTATTTCCAAGTAGTTCTTTCGAGCGAATCAATTCCCAAGCCATATTCAACAATACACAACATGGGCTCTACACAACGAAAGGTCGAAACAATTTATGAGCACAATTGCAAAGCAACCAATTTTACAGTTAATTCAATGCAGACATTCTCAGCTATCACCTATTTTTTCAAGGTATATTGACATCACACTGATTCAACAACAAAAAGATCTAAATACAACGACGCTTACAGTTTGACCTTTTAATATTCAAAAGGAAACTGAGAATTAGATACTTTTTTCAATGTAGGATTTGGCATGTAATTCTCCTGTCTCCATAACCATGAGAATATTGGCGGATTTTATTTCCAAGTAGTTCTTTCGAGCGAATCAATTCCCAAGCCATATTCAACAATACACAACATGGGCTCTACACAAGGAAAGGTCGAAACAATTTATGGGCACAATTGCAAAGCAACCAATTTTACAGT
Source organism: Agriotes lineatus (assembly GCA_940337035.1). Classification (NCBI taxonomy): domain Eukaryota; kingdom Metazoa; phylum Arthropoda; class Insecta; order Coleoptera; family Elateridae; genus Agriotes; species Agriotes lineatus. The sequence goes on along the minus strand of OW679203.1, from coordinate 16,954,416 downwards.
TAATGCAATGCAGACATTCTCAGCTATCAGATGCTTTTTAAAGGTATACCGACATCACACTGATTCAACAACAAAAAGATTTAAATACAACGACGCTTACAGTTTGAACTTCTAATCTTCAAGAGGAAACTGACAATTTGAACTTCTAATCTTCAAGAGGAAACTGACAATTAGATACTTTTTTCAATGTAGGATTTGGCATGTAATTCTTCTATCTCCATAACCATGAGCAATTGGCGAATTTGATTTCCAAATAGTTCTTTCGGGCGAATCAATTTTAAAATCATATTCAACAAGAAACAACGAAAGGTTGGAGCAATTTATGAGCACAGTTGCAAAGTAACCAACTTTTCAGTAAATGCAATTCAACGTTCTTTACTATCACATGCTTTTTCGAACGCATAGGCACATCACACTGACTCAACAACATAAACATCGAAATACCAGGACGCTTATAGTTTGAGCTTCTAATCTTGAAGGAGAAGCGTGACGTAACAACATTTTTAATCTAAGATTTGGCATTTAATTCCCCTGTTTCCATAACCATGAACAAACAAGTAACTAATTTTTAAGCGCGATTTAATTTCCAAATCAAGACGAACATGAACTTTTTTATAGAATGAGAGATCGAAATAATTTGTAAGCACAGTTGCAAAGCAACCAAATCTTCACTTAGTCCAATCCTGATATTTTCAGACATTAAATATTTTTTCCAAGCTCCCACTGATTCAAAAACACAAACATTTGAATACAACGACGCTTATGGTTTGAGCTTCTAATATTGATAGAGAAACTGTGACTTAGCCACTTTTTCTAGTGTAGAATTTGGCATTTACTTCCCTTGTTTCATTAACCATGAACAAACAGGCGAATTTGATTGTTAACTACTTTTTAAGTGCGACTCAATATACAAACCAAGATTCAATTACAAACATCATGGACTTTCAACGAGAAATTGATAATTTATAAACACAGTTGCAAAAGAATCAAATCTTCAGTTAGTCCAATTATGCCAAGCTACAGTGACATCACACTGATTCAACAACACAAATATCAGGATATAACGATGCGCTTACAGTTTGAGCTTCTAATCTTGAAGGAAAAACTATGCACGTTTTTAAATGAAAAGTTTGTTATTTAATTACCCTACCTCCATAACCATGAGCAAACAGACAAATTTGATTTCCAAGTATTCTTTCGGGCGAATCAATTCCGAAATCATATTCAAATATAAACAACGTAGACTCTACACAAAGAAAGATCGAAACAGTTTATGATCACAGTTGCAAAGTAACCAACTTTTCAGTAAGTGCAATGCAGCGTTCTCTGCTATGACATGCTTTTTCGAAGGTATAGTGACATTACACTAACTCAACAACATAAACATATAAATATCGCAAACCTCATAGTTTCAGCTTCTTGAAGGGGAAAGTGTGGCTTAGCCACTTTTTCTAATGTAGGATTTGACATGTAATTCCCCTGTCTCCATAACAATGAGCAAACAGGCGAATTTGATTGTCAACTACTTTTTGAGTGCGATTCAATATCCAAATCAAGATTCAATTAGAAACAACGTGAACTTTTTTACACAACCGGAGATCGAAATAATCTACAATCACAGTTGCAAAGGAACCAAATCTTCAATTTGTCCAATCCTGACATTTGTGATATCAAATTTTTTTTTCAAGCTATAGTGACATCACACTGATTCAAAAACACAAATATTTGGATACAACAATGCGCTTATAGTTTGAGCCTCTCATCTTGAAGGGGACACTGTGGCTTAGCCACTTTTTCTAATGTAAAATTTGGCAGTTAATCCATCTGTCCTCGTAACCATGAACAAACAGGCAAATTTGATTGTCAAATACTTTTTGAGTGCAATTCAATATCCAAATCAAGATTCAATTATAAACAACGTGAACTTTTTTACACAACCGGAGATCGAAATAATCTACAATCACAGTTGCAAAGGAACCAAATCTTCAATTTGTCTAATCCTGACATTTGTGATATCAAATTTTTTTTCAAGCTATAGTGACATCACACTGATTCAAAAACACAAATATTTGGATACAACAATGCGCTTATAGTTTGAGCCTCTCATCTTGAAGGGGACACTGTGGCTTAGCCACTTTTTCTAATGTAAAATTTGGCAGTTAATCCATCTGTCCTCGTAACCATGAACAAACAGGCAAATTTGATTGTCAAATACTTTTTGAGTGCAATTCAATATCCAAATCAAGATTCAATTATAAACAACGTAAACTTTTTTACACAACCGGAGATCGAAATAATCTACAATCACAGTTGCAAAGGAACCAAATCTTCAATTTGTCCAATCCTGACATTTGTGATATCAATTTTTTTTTCAAGTTATAGTGACATCACACTGATTCAAAAACACAAATATTTGGATACAACAATGCGCTTATAGTTTGAGCCTCTCATCTTGAAGGGGACACTGTGGCTTAGCCACTTTTTCTAATGTAAAATTTGGCAGTTAATCCATCTGTCCTCGTAACCATGAACAAACAGGCAAATTTGATTGTCAAATACTTTTTGAGTGCAATTCAATATCCAAATCAAGATTCAATTATAAACAACGTAAACTTTTTTACACAACCGGAGATCGAAATAATCTACAATCACAGTTGCAAAGGAACCAAATCTTCAATTTGTCCAATCCTGACATTTGTGATATCAATTTTTTTTTCAAGTTATAGTGACATCACACTGATTCAAAAACACAAATATTTGGATACAACAATGCGCTTATAGTTTGAGCCTCTCATCTTGAAGGGGACACTGTGGCTTAGCCACTTTTTCTAATGTAAAATTTGGCAGTTAATCCATCTGTCCTCGTAACCATGAACAAACAGGCAAATTTGATTGTCAAATACTTTTTGAGTGCAATTCAATATCCAAATCAAGATTCAATTATAAACAACGTAAACTTTTTTACACAACCGGAGATCGAAATAATCTACAATCACAGTTGCAAAGGAACCAAATCTTCAATTTGTCCAATCCTGACATTTGTGATATCAATTTTTTTTTCAAGTTATAGTGACATCACACTGATTCAAAAACACAAATATTTGGATACAACAATGCGCTTATAGTTTGAGCCTCTCATCTTGAAGGGGACACTGTGGCTTAGCCACTTTTTCTAATGTAAAATTTGGCAGTTAATCCATCTGTCCTCGTAACCATGAACAAACAGGCAAATTTGATTGTCAAATACTTTTTGAGTGCAATTCAATATCCAAATCAAGATTCAATTATAAACAACGTAAACTTTTTTACACAACCGGAGATCGAAATAATCTACAATCACAGTTGCAAAGGAACCAAATCTTCAATTTGTCCAATCCTGACATTTGTGATATCAATTTTTTTTTCAAGTTATAGTGACATCACACTGATTCAAAAACACAAATATTTGGATACAACAATGCGCTTATAGTTTGAGCCTCTCATCTTGAAGGGGACACTGTGGCTTAGCCACTTTTTCTAATGTAAAATTTGGCAGTTAATCCATCTGTCCTCGTAACCATGAACAAACAGGCAAATTTGATTGTCAAATACTTTTTGAGTGCAATTCAATATCCAAATCAAGATTCAATTATAAACAACGTGGATTTTTTTACACAACCAGAGATCGAAATAATTTACAAGCACAGTTGAAAAAGAATCAAATCTTCAATTAGTCCAATTCTGACAATTGAGATATCAAATATTTTTTCCAAGCTATAGTGACATCACACTGATTCAAAATTTAAAGATCTGAATGCAACTATGTGCTTATAGTTTGATCTAATCTTGAGGGGAAACTGTGACTTAGCCACTTTTTCTAATGTAAAATTTGGCAGTAAATTCATCTGTCTTTATAACCATAAACAAACAGTCGAACTTGATTGTTAACTATTTTTTAAGTGACTTTCAATTTCCAATTCAAGATTTAATAATAATCAGCATAGACTTTTTTACACAACGACAAATCGAAATAATTTATATTCAGTCAATCTTGACATTTTCAGATATCAAACCCTTTTTCCAAACTATAGTGACATTACACTGATTCAACGACACAAAGATTTGGATACAACGACTCATATAGTTTGAGCTTCTAATCATGAAGGAGAAACTGTGACTTCGCCAATTTTTATAGTGTAGAATTTGGTACTTAGTTCCCCTGTCTCAATAACCATGAACAAACAGGCAAATTTGATTTTCAACTACTTTTTAAGTGTTTTAATTTAATTTCCAAATCAAGATTCAGCAATAAACAACATGGACTCTTTACACAATGAAAGATCAAAACAATTTATGAGAACAGTTGCTAAGTAACCATATTTTCTAATTCAATGTAGACGTTTTCAGCTATCGCATGCTTTTCGAAAGATATAGTGACATCACACTGACTCAACAACAGCTTCTAATACTGAAGGGGGAACATTAATTTACACACATGACAGCTGTTTTTTTTATCTCCATAACCATGAGCAACTAGACGAGTTTGGTTGTCTGGGCGATGTAATTCACAAATCATAAACGTTTGCGTAGCGAAAAAATTGAAAAAACTGCTATCATAATTAATCGCTAATAATAATTGTGCGACAAATAATGAATAGAAGGCCAAACTGGGGTTTGAAAGTTCGTCCAGGAAAAACTTCGCTGGTGTAGGCACGTGGCACAGGTAAAAACAATCCAATCAAGCTTCAGGGCCGGCCTGCACTATTTCCACGAACCGCAAACATTCGGGCACTGTCATTTCGCCTTATTATCAATTATCACCAACCTCGAAAACAACTCACCTGCACGAGAGCAGATCTGGTCGGTTGTTGTTTTTCGCAGTCCGCGTTTACCATCTTCGCTTCCTTGTTGGCGGCGACTACCTGAAATCATGATTAGCGTGAGAGTTTATCTGGAAAAATGCACTCAGCCTGATAAGGCTTATCTATTGTTCTAATGCTTCGAACACTTCAATGATGCTTACTCAGTGACGGTACTTTCTCTTACGCGCTCGAAATGTAGTTAGATAAATATTAAAATGAGGATTTCTTTTGCTCACAAAAGGAATGCGAAAAGTAGCTAAAATGACTAGAATGAACAATACAACTGTGCATGAACATTGACTTAACCAATTAAAGGTAGATGATAAACGCAATTAACAGCATGTATCTAAATTAATTTTTAAAAATATACATCGTTTCAGCACGTAATCGCAACAAGGCAGGGCAAGTAATTAAAAACTAATGCAGAAATAATTGAAAACTTGTAGTCAGATAAATTTAGTATTTACGTTGAACATGTAGGAGAGTATTTATTATGAAAATGTATGTAACTAAAAGCATCGACTCAGATACGTTTGTAAATTAATATTTATTTCTTTAGGGTGGAGATTAAGAAGCATTCGCTAATATAGGGAGACTAATTTAAATTTAGTTGTATGAAATTTAGGTCTTTAAAATACAGAAAGTATCACAACCGAACCTCTGCATTCAACAGCATTAATTATTAAAGATTTAAGAAATTAGAGGTAGTCAACAGCGTAAAATTGAATAAATTTTTTAAATTAATAAAAAGGTAAACAGCCATTCTAGGAAAGAGATTTATTACATACCATCATTTTTTGTTTATCCTTATAATAATAATTGCAGGTGTTGAATTAAAGCATTGATTATAATATGACGCAAATATTGACATTCAAAATAGTTTAAGCCTTTCTTAAAACAGACAAAGGTCAGATTATATTTGTATTAAATCATATTTACTTCCCATACGATTTACTTATTTGAGTAAGATATTGAGCAACAATAAATTATGTATTAGAATCAATGCATTAAACAATCTAGGTCTAAAACACAATCTGAATTAAATTTGTAAAATATAAAAACTAATAAGTCATGTGGGAAAAGAGAAAGCTTAACTCGAGAGAATTGAGATAAAAAAGGTATGGAAATTTGTTACAAATTACAAACAAATCAGCAAAAATAAAATTTGAAAACAGCAACAAAAAAATGACTTCAAAAATACAATTTTGGCTAGTCGAATAACTGTAATTTCTTTAAAAGCAGGTGAGGAATATAAAAGCAAATTTTGTCAAAAACTTACTTTTTTAAGAAACTAATTGAATTTAGTCAAAGTTGCTACGTTGTAGATACCATACAAATTCTAACTACCTATAGCTCTTATTACAACTTATAAAATGCACTAGCTCTAAGGCAGGAGGCTGAGTGCCATTGGTCTCCCACCTGCGCCGTCTGTGGGGAAAAGCCTACGAGTTCAACGGTGACTTGAAATGTTTTTATGTACGATATGACGGTGGTGTGTTGAACTGGTTTGGCTTATAATGCAGACAATTGTAGTCAACAAGACAATTATAAGGTTGTTAACCAGATTTACAACATAGGTTTATATACATGCAAGAATATAACCATTAGGGTAGCATTCAAATATCTATATTTAAAAATATTTATTTTAGGTGATAATTAACTTGAATAATCCCCCAGCTAAATTTAAGGAATCCTGAGTCTTCTGGATGAGAAGGCATAGTAAAATATTAGATATTTCTAAAATAAATAATGCAAAGTGAGTTGTTCCGTATCAAGCATGAGAAGAAAACTAAAAAGGTGTTGCCAAAATTTAAATCTTGTACTTCTGCTATTTTCACATTTCGGCAAGTGTTCTAAATGGTGTTCTGGATATTAATTTTGTTTATAAACATGGCGAGCAAGTTTTTTAAAGATATCCCAGTTAACGGCGAAGTTCTTACGATTTTCGGGGAAAATACAAAAGCAGACAAGTGCTTTAATAAGAGCGTGTGAGCTGTACATAGATGACAAAGTCCTGCAAACAGTGTAGGTTGGCGATTTGGAACCAGGGCGTCGATAAAGCAAACGGAAGCCTCATCGAGTGAGCCGATAGCAAAAGCATCGCCGCGGGGATCACCCATAGGCCTTGCTTAACCATCACTGCAGGTGGGTAATTAGTGACAAAAGAGTCGAAATCCAGGCAGGCATCAAGTGAGTCATAGCGTGAGAAGAGGCATTCGGGAAAGCGCTCTCTTGTGTTCAACCTATGCGTCTGTAAGCACAAAGGCGGCGTGTAAGTAGCTGCCTGCAGATGCTTTAATGCCATAGTTTTATACGCAATGCAGTTGAACACTTTTTGTAGGTGGACGTTAATTATATTTTATATTTGCTAGTAGATAGTCTTTATCTTATCGTTTATAGCAAGGAAACTTCCTAACCCACAACTGGAGTAAGTAAAGTAAGACAAGCATCAGTGCCATCGAGCTAGTTGGTAGTAAAAGAAGGCAGACATAATTTATGAAAGTGTAGGGGCCAGAATAGCTTTATTACAAAACAAAACTGTACCAGTTTAATCATTATTACAGATAATATCGAAATAGAAATAGAAACTTTTTTATCAGTACTTAGAAAATGAGGGTAAACAAACCAGAGTGACGATTGTCAGTGACGACATTTTTGAACCTTGATTCAACGATAAAGATTGCTCTACTAGTGGAGAAAAAATCGATATAATAGTTATTTATGCATTATAAAGATATATAAGTATATGGCCGTTCAAAAGCGACCAGTTTGCAAGCCCAAGGGCTTCCGCCTGAGAAGTAGAAACATCAAGTAATGCCCGTGGTTCAGATAATATTTTATTTTACATTTTGAATACATTTGGAAATCTTTCAAAGCGCATATACGTCGTTTAGCAGATATAAACGAGAAATAGTAAATAAGTCAAAGATAAGGAATTTACTGGTTTGGTTTAAAAGTGAATAGGCCAGTATTGAACGAAGTCAACTGTTGTAATAAAATTGGAAATTATAAAAGAAGCAGACAATACAATCTACTTCATATTAAAGGTAATAAACATTGTCGATATCCGTGCAACATATCGATGAAAATAATGCAACTTCTTTCAGATCGAAAACTATAAAGATAATTTCTACTGATTTAATATATAAAGCGCATCATATCAAGAGGAAACACTGAAGGTTTGGATGTAGCTGAAACATTTATAAGGTGTTATTCTCTTCGCTCAGCATCATCATAATCATCATCTTGGCACTACAGTCAGAGGTGCGGCATGGCCTGCTTCAGCACATTTTGCTGTTTGGCTCTGATATTGGCACGTCTTCTCCATTTCTTCAAACCCAAGATTCTCAGGTCCTTTTTCACAGCATCCAAGTACCAACTGTCTTTGGTCAACAATGATTCTGATGGCGAAATCTTCTTTTGCTCTTTGGAAATGTTCAATCCATCACAGTCTACCTATTTGATAATATCGGCTTTCTAAAATACTTGATTTTTATGTCTTTTTCCACAGCATCCAAGTACGTACTGTCTTTGGTCAACAATGATTCGGATGGCGATATCTTCTTTTACTCTTTGACAATGTTCAATATATAGCAGTCTACCTATTTGATGATATAGGCTTCCTAAAATACTGGATTTTCAGGTCCTTTTCCGCAGCATTCAAGTACCTAATGTTTTTGGTCTACAATGAATGATTCGGATGGCAATATCTTCTTTTACTCTTTGGAAATGTTCACTCCATCGCAGTCTACCTATTTGATGATATCGGCTTTCTAAAATACTTGATTTTCAGGTCCTTTTCCGCAGCATTCAAGTACCTAATGTTTTTGGTCTACAATGAATGATTCGGATGGCAATATCTTCTTTTACTCTTTGGAAATGTTCACTCCATCGCAGTCTACCTATTTGATGATATCGGCTTTCTAAAATACTTGATTTTCATGTCTTTTTCCACAGCATCCAAGTACCTACTGTTTTTGGTCAACAATGAGTCGGATGGCGATATCTTCTTTTACTCTTTGACAATGTTCAATATATAGCAGTCTACCTATTTGATGATATCGGCTTCCTAAAATACCTGATTTTCAGGTCCTTTTCCTCAGCATTCAAGTACCTACTGTTTTTGGTCAACAATGAATGATTCGGATGGCAATATCTTCTTTTACTCTTTGGAAATGTTCACTCCATCGCAGTCTACCTATTTGATGATATCGGCTTCCTAAAATACTTGATTTTCAGGTCCGTTTTCGCAGCATTCAAATACGTACTGTCTTTGGTCAACAATGATTCGTATGGCGATATCGTCTTTTGCTGTTTAGAAATGTTCAATCCATCGCAGTCTACCTATTTGATGATATCGGCTTCCTAAAAGACTTGATTTTCAAGTCCTTTTCCACAGCATCCGAGTACCTACTGTCTTTGGTCAACAATGATTCGAATGGCGATATCTTCTTTTGCTCTTTGGAAATGTTCAATCCGTCGCAGTCTACATATATCGGCTTCCTAAAAGACTTGATAGGGTTAAGAATTATAGCGTGTGCGCTATTTTCCATTTTCTAATGAGGCTTAATATATTCTCTGAAAACCTTTAGTTTAAAACAATTTAATAACGCTTGATTGCTTGAGGTGAGAGCCCATGTTTCTGACACGCATGTGAGGACCGGTCTGATTAAGTTCTTATACGGTTTGCAATCTATCTTCCTATGCAAGCTAGAGGCTAATTGTCCCAGCAGGTTGTAATATTATTTATTAGCATTAAGCATGCCGATTTTTATTGTTGATGGATAGTAAGAAATCAGAAATAGATAATTCCTTTACCACTTTCAGTTTACATTCAATCTATAACAGTATTGTCTGCCAGTTGTTGATTTTTGAGGTTTCCAATACGGTTCATCTTGTTCTGTCTGTTATGTCTATATCGTCCTTGTATGCTAAAGGACTGTAGACTGTAGAAAATATAAAAACTTTGGCTAGTTTGATGTGGATGTTGATGTTTTCGGTATTTGAAAGTTATGCATGGTTTGGTATAGTTTCTACCTGTTTATGGCATTGCACGAGCAGCTAAAATCAAAGAAGTTGTGATCGTCGTGATAGTAGATAATGCATTCTTTCAAAATGTGTTTCAGAGTAAATATTTGGTTTACAGTCGATCTGCCCGGCCGAAGACCTCATTGATACCCTCCCATTCTAATTTCGATATAAAGTAAGATTTTTGCATGTCGTATAGGTCTAAATACATTCTCGGTTTCGATATATTTCCAGGTCAAAACTTCCGTATCTTTGTCGTGCCGACGAACATCTTCGTGGGTCACTCGTGGCCCAGATTAAATTTTCACATTTGTTTATTCCAATGAACATCTCCAAAAGCCATTCGTGTCTCAGGTGTGTCAAAAACCCTCCCGTCTCACCAGGGGCATCAGATCCTGCAGAGCTTGTCATTCCTGTCTGGTTTTAACTTTTCTTGTAGTAGCTAGAAATTCGCTACACGAACGCCAACTTAAGCTCCCCCTCTCCCTCAGAAAGGGCCTTGAATATTATCAATAACCAAACTTACTAGGTTTGATAAAGCATAATTTGTAACCTTGACGTCACATTAGAGTCATTTTTCTGGCAACAATAAGCTGCATAAGCTTTAGTCTTGTGTGTGCCCAATATACGTTACTGTTGCTACAATATGTTTGCCTGTATTCTGTACCATTGCATGCAGGTAATTTTATGAGCGAGTTAAACATAAGGTGGACGCCCAGGTAAATCCGCAGCTTTACCAAGTCTAACGACTACCATTGCCGAGGTCGTTTTCTTCTGGGTTAGGGAATGCCAAGCGTCGCTCGCGGGGAAAATCAAATCCAGTGGTGCTCGTATAATAAAAATAACTTACTTTGAGTAACTCCTAGATTAATATAAGCAGAACCCTCCACGCTTTCAAGATAAAGTCGCGCCCCTGTCGTAAATCCACTTTAGAATATAACAGTTTTTGTAATAACCGGCCCATCTATTAAATACGCCCTGACTGTCTTGCACGTGCTTATGCGTACTTTATAATCCTTTCTTGTATCATCCACCTTCTTATCGAATTTACGGATACTGTTATCGTTATATGGCTTTATCTCTTTCTGTTGTTGTTCGTAATCTTCTACGGCTGTCCTTACTGGTTGCTATTATTACAGTTTAAGTTAAGCGCAGTTGCTTATCTTCACTGATCCTCAAACCAGTCATCTTCTGTTTCTGTTGCTGTTTTCTTTTTCACAACTTGCTTTGTTCTTGGCCCACCGCCAAATGAAAATAGAAAAATTTTCGTTGGATATGCAGGCGGAAAGAATAGAATAGAATAGAATAGAATGGGTACCAACAGCATTTTATTCAGTCCTATCGCTCTTAGTTGGACCATAGAGCCTCAGTAAATTGTTTCCATCTTGCTCTGTCCTGTACAGTTCATCTAATTTCGTCTCATATCTTGCGTTGATTCTCCGTCTTTTGAAGAACTGTACTTCGATATATTACCTATTAATGGTTTTCCTCTGGGTCATCTGCCTTAGGGGTTCCAAGTTGGTGTGGGCGATGTTACCATCTTGTAGTCTAAGTATGTCACCTATCCACTTCCACCTGCGTGCTTATATTTTCTTGGCATTTCTCATTTGAGACAAAGTCTGTCAAGCTTGGTGTCACTGTCTTTAGCAATTTAATCCATTCATTTGGAATCCACTCGTTCTACCATATCCCTTTACAGATGTCCTGCAGTTCGTTTGCAACTGCTTCTGTGTGACCTTCTAGTAGTTCAGTGTTGCCAGGACCAACTGGGTGTTGATTTCTAGGTCCAGCTTTATGGCTCCTATTACTGCATTAATTTCGTTATTATTTTCAGGCTGCTCCGCAAAGCAGTCTTTCCATATTTCTAAGTTTTGGTCCTGGAAAGCAATAGTAGCTTGCTATGTCTATTTTTATTGCCAATACGGGTATCCATCGATTCTACTAATTACTGTTTTCATCTCTCATTAAGATCACAAGGTCTCCATTGATTATTTTATTAATCGTTTTATTAAACTTGCAATTAAACATGTCGCCAATGAACAACCTTGGCAAATCTTCAAACAAATACGCGATGTTGGTCTCAACATGTCGTTAAGAATTTATTTCTTCATTTTAATGAATAACAGGATGCGCAGCAACGTTTTCGAAACTGAGCAAAAGTAATGTGCGCTTATCTGTAATCATATTGCGATAGTAGTAAAATTAGAGTGCGAATAACAACCTTACACTTTACAACTGACAAAAATATCTCAAAAGTAATTATAGATATGATATCGGTCAAGAAAAGAATTAAAGAGTACACAAATACGTATAAAGAGCAATGCCGAGTTCAAAATTGTGCTCTAGAATATGTTGGATGCAAAGATGCAATTGAATTAATAACCCTTATGGTTAATTTGTAAAAACTAATTAATATCAGTCAAATGATCCAGAGTAAGAGAAAATAGAATAAAAAGCAAAATAAGGTGAAATTTATTTCAGGTCGATTAAACGTACCTAATCAGTGACGTGTACTGTCAACCTTTAATAAAGAAACCTCCATGACGTCCCGTGTTGGTGTCGTGAGTTTACAGTGATGTTTACTTCCGAAAACGATACTAGCGTCTGTGACACGAACAATGCGATAAAAGTTTAACCTTTGTCAAGCTCTACGTATTGTCCAAAAAAGGTAGTCTACGAAATCCGTATAGTTTGATAGTTCCTTTAATAGGACAGAGCTGGTAAATAGATGAGTCCTATCGAAAAGATCATGTTCATACAATTTGAAGATCTCCAAGACCACAATTGAACATAGGAACACCTCTGGCATTTTCCAGAGCATCTGTTTACAGAGATAGGTACAATAACTTTTCCTCTTGTTTTGATTGCATTTTTAAGTCTTATTTACGCATTTTCTGAAAGTGGAAGATACCGAATGTTCACGCTCACAAAAGTTGCATCAACTACGTTATTTTCAAATTCAGCTAGTTTACTCCACGATGAATACGTTTAATTAGCTCAGAGGGCAAAGGCAAGATACGAACTTTAATAACTGTTGGTTTCTATATGCAACTAATCAAGGTCTGGAGATAACTTTGCTAAGTTGTAAACTACTACAACTTGACCCAGCTGTAGTTATGTAACAGGCAGATAGCGCTGGCCGATTTGAGAAGGCGCAATCTGATCCACTCCTTTTCTTTAATTTCTTGTAACCGCCACAAGCGTCTGGAAACATTCTGTGCCCTGACGCTGGATTGCATCCTTTCGTCATTCCCCATTTTAAGTTTATGCAGACTTTGCTTAGATTATCAGCTCGTACACGTGATATGTTTATTTGATGAATTGAACGAAATCGCAGTTGTAATCACTTTTAGTGGAAGCATTCCGCATCTTAATTTAGCCATGTGAATAACGTCACTAAGTAAAACACTAAATTTTAGGAGCAAATGAAGGCAAAATGGCCATTTTTATTTAATCTTAAGCGACAATTGCTTAATGATGTTATTGTGTAGACTAAAATTTAGTAATTGCCACATTTGCTACATAAAGTGTAAGCAGAAATATACATACAAGCCATGTATCTCCATAGCTACCAGATATGCATGTCTTTTTATAAATGAACGGTAAAACTCAACCTGCTTAACTTTATATTTTTTGAGATTTCAATCACAATCACCAGAGATTAAGTGTATGACAAATAAAAAATTAAAAATCAGTAGAACCATGTGTAATACCAGCCGATACACTAAAATAACTCGATGAAAATAACATCGGATATGTTCATTCTTCAAGGCCATATATGTAACAATAGAGGAATCAGAAAATTGCTGGAAGCAAGTATAAGAGATCAACACCAAAACCTGTAAAGAACTTCAAACTATGTACGTCATACACTATATGTTATAACTGGATTTGATGATAATCCACAATTTTGTTTCAGATAAGGTTTTGAAACCAGGGAATTCCTATTCAGCACACAGCTATCTGTAGATAAGTGTATATGTGTGGCTGCGTTATGGCCATTTACCCGAGGTAATCTAGCGCTTTAGTCTTGGATCCAAGTTCTATCGTTGTTAAAATTGTAAATAACATCAAACATTGCCCTGTGATCGTAATAAGGGGGGGCTTGCTGGTTGTTTTACTAAGAATTGTTGCTCTCGACCGGGGTTTTTCAAGCCCCCTCGGGTTTTTTATTAGCCTGTTTTTAACATACTATTATCCATTTCGTTGAATTATTTTGTTGTTCACAATAAATTATCTGTTACCTATGTTTATTTTACACATGCTGAACCATGTTGTGTTAATATTTGCAATTTTTATTTCATTTAAGCTTTTGTAAAGCGACCCACTCCGTAGCCCCTTAGTAGGCACGATAATTTGAAATTGTTTAAAAGCTATCGTTTCAATACATAGATTACAAAGGAGAGCACAGGAAGGCTGACAAACAGCAGAAAGAGTTTCAGAAAGGCCACATAAGCGTATCAAGAGATGGATATTCAAATCAGAAGAGGCCTAACTCCAGATGTAGGTAACAGCGGAGGAAGACAAATTTAAATTTGGTCGATTTTTACTCACATTCTGTAATGTTGGTGAGCAACATGAAGTTCGCCCTCAAAACTTTTTATAATAGAAGTTGTGCTATTAAAGTAGGTATACTAGCAATACACTGAAAGAGAAAATCAGTGTTAAACTGCTGACAAGTTGTTGTAAGTTTCCATTTATTTTGTATAATTTTGCTTAACGTCAATTTAGATAACACGAGGCAAAACGTGGTCAATCTCTAACTAACAAATAAATCATAGTATAATAATAGAGTTTACAGATATCTCAAATTGCACGAAATAAATACATGGCTGACTAAAAGTAAAAAAGAATTTACGCTCATTTTTAAATAGACATATTTAGAGCAAAAAAATTGGATAATTTTAGTTTCAGGTAATGCCGAACCACGTTATTTATAAAATATGTATGCACATAATAATTTAAAAAATATTTTTTCCCCCTGCTGATCATGTAAGTCAGTGATACAGCCTTAGTAACAAAACGTGTAAGTCGGTGATTATATTTGTTTGCTGCTTTTTCTTGACAACGGAACTTAATACTATTATTAAGTTCCTATGATAATAAAATTAGTAAAGCAAGATCCGTTTTGTTTCTAAATTGTGTTTATGTGACATGTGACACTCATAGGTAACACGACTCACCAAAATTAATCCTGGTGACAGGTGACAAACCAAACGATTTTTTAAAAAATCTAGGAAATTTTTGATAAGCAACGGCAAAAATATAATAAGATAACTCGGAATGTATCGCCTATTAACATTTTCGGCAGGCAACAAGCCGCGACTTCGTCTTGGCTTGTACTTGTCTACCTCAAATGTTAATAGGTCCTTACATTCCTTGTGACTTAAATAGCTATTTATATACTGCCAGGCGTAAATGGGTACCTTATGACCTACTTTTGAGGGCGTAATGTGTCACTTCACAACGCAAGGACCTTAAAATACTTTACGACCTACTTAATGTTTTTCTTGTCAGAATGACAAGCTGTAACGTCAAAATGTGTAAAAATTACATTTTCTTTAATTGCGACTATTCCGGTCTATACATAAAATGTACGCACCACGTGCATAACTAGCGTTTATGGCTCTTGTCGGGTTAAACCCTGCGGCTACGCCTTGGGCTTTAATTTTTACGCCGAGGATCATAAACGCCTCATTACGCCCTTGGTATATAAATAACTATTACCAATTGAAATATTTTGTAATACATTGCTTCAGTTAACTGTTATAATGTGAAAAGCATAAAGACTATGGGAATACTGAATACGAATACAATCCCTTTTTGTCTTTTAATTGAGAATATAAAATTGACATCATTAGTTTTATATACGGCCGTTAATTAGTTTAGTTTAATATGGAGAGAAAAAGTACTTTCTTTCTCTTGAAAAAAATCAGCCGGAATTCATTGCGTACTTTAAAAATAAACACAACTAATTTTTACATTTTTATGTACGTTATGTACATTAATGCTTGGAAGCAGGAAAGGATTTTATTTTATTTTTAAAGCAGCACTTAAAACAAATGATGATAAACATTCCATTTTTAATTGAATATATCGGTTATGATCCATTTTTATTGCTTGATTTCTCCAACTTTTCGTAAACTATACTACTTTTAGGCAATAATTGTTGACTGATAGTACGGTTTACAAAACAATTGAAAAGCGCAAACGTTAAATTTTATTATTTTAACAACCCAATGGTTCAAACTATTTCCCGAAT
Source organism: Agriotes lineatus (assembly GCA_940337035.1). NCBI lineage: Eukaryota > Metazoa > Arthropoda > Insecta > Coleoptera > Elateridae > Agriotes > Agriotes lineatus. The sequence goes on along the minus strand of OW679203.1, from coordinate 16,938,285 downwards.
TTCAAATTTTGCTCCGAATTTAACATTTGAAATATTTTTTATTTAAGAAAAATTGGTAGTTATAAAATGTTGTAATAAACACTATTTAAATTTTCAATGCCAGTTTTGCAATTTATCGAATTAGCTGATTTTTTATTTCAATACTTTTTAATAAACGTGTTATTTTAGGTTTGATTCTTTAGGTACTTTTTTCGGCGATGCAAAATTAAAACTATGAAATTAGTTTACTGCGGATAATGCTGTTTGATTTATTGGGTGTTATAATTTTAATTGATTGCTGATGTTTGGATATAGAAATAGACACAAATCAATGTAAACAAAATTAACATCTTAAAACATGCTATGGTCCTTATGACTTTTTTATTTTAATTGAACTTTATTATTATTCTCATGGTTTTACATGTTTCATTCTACTTCTTACATTTTCTGTCCACAGCTGGAGAATGTAATTGCAACAACATTAATTGTTTGACTTTTTGACTCTTTGAGTTACTGCAGAATTTAATTATAACGTAGCCAATATAAAAACTATAACACTTAATATAAAGCAATTGTTCTTTAATAATAATAAATCTGTATTTTCAATATTAAATCAATTTCTTTAAATATTATTGTAACCTAAAATTCAGTATTAAACTGAATTTTATGTTAGTTATAAATACGGCTTATTTATAATTATGTGATAGATATAGTTTCGTCGTATTTTGTTAATTAAACGTTAATTTTTTGAACACTATTATTTTTAATTAAATTCATTTGTCGTTATTTTTGTTTCTTGATTTTAATGAATTCTATGTTTTTAAATAGCAGTTTAATTCTTTTCTTATTATTTAATTAAAATTGGTATACACTGACATAATGCTTTCTTTCTTCGAGCTTAAATATCATCTGTTGTTAATTTGCAAATTGGGCTTAATACCAGCTACACGCTGTTTGATTCTTGTATTGTAGGCAGCAACCGCTTTAGGCTAGGCTTTATTGAATTTTTATATCTTTAACTCAAATTTTAGACTGGTGTCATTAAAATTTATATTTTTACATTTATTTTGTTTTTGTTGTTTCATAATCTCCGCCAAAAGCTTGGATATTACTCCATTTTTAAATATGAAAATTACTGATTCCTATTTTTCAACCTGTATGACGTTTTCAATTTTAGAAGTCATATTTTTAGGTTAACAGTCCTTAAACGCTTCTGCCTCCATTTATACATCATTAATTGTTTTTTACAACAAATACGTAAGAAATAAATGTATGTGTTATTTATTCTAATAATATTTACTTTTACAGATAAAATATGAGTAACAGAACAATTCAATTCAAAAATTAGTATCTTCAACCAATTTTCACTACAATTGCAACTACAAATATTCAAATAACTGGTATCGGTTACAATTCCACATTCAAATTAAATCAATAACTATGATTCCATTTAACTTATCTTTGTTTTAGCTTATGGGAAGTGAACTTGCTGGCAAACTGCAAATACCCTTGTAGGAAATAAAATGTTCTAATGATAAAACGAAGTTATTTAACTTACTGTCCTTTTTATTTGCTTTATAATTAAGCTGAATGTTAATTGTACTTTATTTAAAATGCTTTGCCATTTTAAGACCATATCAATATTTATTAATAATAAGGAATAAACCAAATGTCTAAACATATAAACGGTAATATTGAAAAGAAATGGGTAGAAAATTTAACTATAATGTTGAAATCTCTAGAAATGTGGTTGCACACTGAGGAAATTTTACTTTTATTAATCCTAACAAAATTCCAATAAACAAATTTACAATATATGTAGAAATAGCAATATAAATTTAAATTAGGAAAATAAAAAGAAATAAAAGCAACAATGTGTATTAGTTTAACTAATTACAAAAATGAAAACAAAACCAACAAAATACCACTTTCTCAACACGAACAAAACCAAGTTCTATCGAACAAAATATATGAAACCAAAACTTTCCTAAAAAGTACCCCGAACCTTATAATGACAAATGTAGATAAAACTCAAAAAACGGTAATATTAACTCAGGTAGATTGAAAGAATTAAATAGAAAAACCTAAGATAAAAATTAAAATGCAAAACAACTTAATTAAAAAGTTATGTGATAAAAAATATAGATATAAACTGTCAAGAATATAAAAACCTAATATGTCATAATGGAACATTATCACAAATATATGAACTCACAAAAATATATATATATATAGTTAAGAGCTACCATTGCATTCTATAATAGCCCTACTTAATAAAGTATCAAAATATTTACAAAAATTCAACCCATATTGCAAACAAAAATATGTACAATACTAAAGTCCTTTAAAAAAATATACATAACATTAAATTACCAGCTGGTAATGTATTATTTTCTTTAGATGGTATAGATTTGTACCCAAATATATCAGTAGAATGAGCTTTAGAATCAATTGAAGAAAAGGGGAAAAATATATGAATATACCAAAATACCTAAAGAAGACTTTATAGCATTGCTACTTGTTCTACAAAATACATATTTCGCTTACAGCAAAACTATATACAACAAAAAAATTGTTCCAATGGGATCACCAATTTTGTGTACAATTGCAAGTACTCATGGATATTAAAAAATATATTTTAATAAAAGGAATCAAAACATAAGATTTTATCAACGATACGTCGATAACGTTATAACAAGCTGAAATCAAAATGCAATTATCAACATTTTGAGTGACTCCAATAATATATATCCTAGGTTAAAGATTACCTTAAAAACTAAAAACAATTCTCAATCAATAAACTTTCTAGATAACATTAAAAAAACGCATTACTAATTGGTATCGCAAAAATTAAATCAAACAGATATCGAAACTTCAATTTCAACACAACTATAAAATATAAATGTGCAATTACGAGACCAAGCTATTATTTTATCTAACAAATAATTCCCCAAACGATTAATTTATTAAAAATATATATTTAGAAATTGATTACCGCAAATATATATAAATAAATTATCATACATAGTTAAAAATAAAAATGAAAATGATAAATCAATTAACTTACTACCAAAAGTGCTTTAATAACAAATTTATAATAAAGAAAAAATTCAAAATTATACCTTTATTTCATATACATATACTCACCTCTCTGAGAATTAAAAAGAAACTAAAAACTGATATTATCAAAACTGTCTTTAAAATTTCTGATATTTTCAAAACACTTTTTTATATAATTCTTAAAGATAAACCTGAATAAAGTTTAATATCTAAAATAGTTGATAAAAGTTATTGTAATTGCTGTAATCGAAATTATATCGGTCAAACAAACCAGTATTAAAAAAAAAGAATATTCCATTAACAGGAATCACCTGAAACACAAATTCCAACACGCAATAAACCAAACAGGAATATCTGATCGCGCAATAGAAAAGTTACATAATTTTTAGCATCTCCGAAAATACTACATAAAGGATCAAACCTAAAAAAGGCTTTTATTAGAAAGTATAGAACCAAAAAAATTTCCTAAAATGTTAATAGTATTTATTAAAACATTTTATAACTAACATTTTTACTAAATTAAATATGTATATTCAAAGTCTAAAATTTACGACGAAAATTGAGAAATAGTTTGAACAATTGGGTTATTGAAATAAGGAAATTTAACATTTGCGCGTTTCAATTGTTTTGCAAACCGTACTGTGAATTAACAATTCGCATGAGGAATTTATAATTTGACTAAAAATAGTTTAGTTTTGGAAAATGTGAACAAATCAAATAATAAAAATGGATAATCACCAGTATACAGAATTTAAGTAACGGTGGAATGTTCAACATTTGGTAAAGTGAGATTATAAAATCGAGAAAAGTTATATATATATACAAGCAAATTGCGCGCTACGCGCACGTGAAATAGGATACGCGAAAGGTCAAGCTCCGATCCGAGCGCTAAGATAAGAAAAACAAAACCTAAACAAATATAAACATCTATGAAGCCGGAACGTGACATTTTATTTTGTGCCACAGACAAACACACATTAAGGAATATTTACTTTTCAGACTTGAAAACCAAGCTCAACATTAAAAACGCAAACTTTCAAACCTAAATTAATTATTATAAAAATGTATTTCTGAAAAAGCTAAGAAATAAGCGAAACGTACGTAAAATGTAAAAATTATTTGTGTTTATTTTTACATGATAAATTTTGGCTACAAATGCATTTCTTCCTGGTGAAGAAAAACGTTTTTATTCCCATAATAAATAAAATTGTGAAATTGTATTCAGTACAGTTAGGATAAAACCGAATTATCTCTATATTTTACAAGTACTTATATAAAAAACGTTGAAACTTTTCTTAAGAATGCAATGCTTTCGTAAAGTAGTGGATACATTCGTTAAACATCCAAGGAGTAACTTTTGGAAAAAAACGCTCGGATGCGTCGATTTTTATTTTTATTTGTGCATTTTTTTCAAATAAAATCTATACATACAGGGTGACCCGCGTAGGAGGTATGATGTCATCGATGTTTTTATCACGAAATTTGAAAGAACACATTTTTTACTTAAGCTAAGGTAATTTTTGCATATAGGCCACATGAACAAAACTTAAGAATAAAATTTTTAATTTGCAAAATACTAAATTTTATTTTAAGAAATATGATTTTATCAATGACATCAATCAATAAAAAACATGTGCGTCGTCTTAGTTACTGCCAGGCAGACAACGGTGCACAATTTGTAGATTTAAGGTAGTTGTTTTTGAAATTATCATTTCAATTAAATTTAGTATTTTGCAATTTCTAAATTTTTTTCTTAATTTTTGATCATACGACCTATACTCAAAAATCAGCTTAACGTAAGCAAAAAGATGCTTCCTTTCAAATTCCGTAATTATAAAAGGGGGTGCTATTAAAAAAAACGACGATGACGTCATACCTCTTACACGGATCACCCTGTATGTAAGTTTTTAACGAATTTATCCACTACTTTACGAAAGCACTGTATAATGTTATTCTGACTACAAAATAGAAAAGGTTTGTTTAACTTTTTATTGTTAGTTATAAAACTAATAATTTATGAGAATGCAGTTGCCACAAAATTATAAAAAATTATTGAATAAAATAATTGCAGTAAATTACAACCCTTTTTGGGAAACTGTATGAAAGATCATTTCCTATTAACTTATCACAGTCAATGCAAAAACGCGCTATCTATAAATAATAAAAATAATTTTTAAGAAATGGAAAAAGTAGTAGGTACGATTAATTGAAGCTATAAGATTTTCAACTATAATTTTGACACAGGGACTTTTGGGCAACTTAAAATAGCTATTTATGTATCAAGTTGCAAAATGAAGGTGTTTTTCTCACTAAATGTGAAGTTTGCTCTACGAGCGCTAGCGAGTTGGGCAATACGTTGTGTGTGAAAAACACTAAATTTTGCAACGTGTTGCATACAAGATGTTCTGCAATTTTGAGTCACATTAATTTATATAGTAAATAAATTTACTTAAATCTACAAAGTTGTTCTAAATATTCATATTAGCACTAGTGTCAATATGCTATTGCAACTAGGGCAAATATATGCATCATTATTATTTTTTTTTGAATTTATTAATCCACTGAATTAGAGGGTGACGTACGTATGACCCAATACTTTAAAGCAATTTTAAATATTCCTTATAGTTTTCTTTGTTGTTAGGAATGTTACAATGGTGTCAAAATTACTATTTAGACAGTACAGCACTAACGGTAAAAGTTACATTGCCAGATTTTGAAATTGCTGTTAAAGAGCGTTTAATTTTTTGTGGTCTTATAAAAGTGCTCAATTTTGATCAGCAATAAATTCTGATAAAAGCTGTCCTACTCACCACTCATGGATGCGCTAGTAATAACCTAATGCACTAAACACACACGTCACTTCTAACTCTTTTATAATCCCCTACAAATCGGCAAACACCAATATAAACACGGGCCCCGTCATCGATCAATCCCCAATCATCACATGACCCTAAATTAATCATCCTAGCACTTACGAAACGCATAGCAAACACAAATGCAGCAAAAACAGGAAATGCAAGGCGCGTACAAGCGCCCTCAGTGCTGAAAAGTGTAACTTACCTTCTGTACGCCCACGGAGACCGCGGAAGCGAGCAGGGCCGCTTGAGATTTTTCAGCACTCATTTTCAGCAGTGGTCTACCTTCGGCAGTTCTTTTTTAACTGGCACTTCAGCGATTTTTATCCACGACTTCGACTTCAGCTCTGCGTCAGAGGCAGGGGCGTGCGTCGCTCGGGGCCGCAAGTCGGAAATTGCCGGCAATTTTGGATAACTTGTGACACCATTGACACTGAGCCGGACCGAAGTGCTTTTACTCGCACTGCGATTAACATTTGGCCGCCCTTTACGAATATCCGCCTGCAGCCGGTTAGATCCGGATCGCAATGCGACTTAACTGGAATTTCGAAAAAACGCCGAAGTGGAAAGTGCAAATTGGCAATAGAAGCGTAAACAAGTACAAACTGCAGTTGTTTTTGTGTCGCAACCCAGCGGCGTGATGATCCCAGCTAGTTGTACTTATTATGGAAAAAATACAGCTCGATTCATTTGTCTCCTTAAGTGCAGTTGAAATCGAGCTGGAACTCTCCTGAACATGATATTCGGATGATTAGAAACGCGCAGATAACTATGAAATTTATATAAATAAGTTTGCGGAGATAAAGTTTATAGTAACAATTATAAATGGATGAATGTATTTGTTTACAACAGTTTTTCTGCGTAAGTTGATAAACCTTTTGTACTGAACGGTTTTGATCATTTGTCAGCTTTTTCCTTAGTGTCCTAATGCCCACAAAAGGCTAAGTCCGGAATTCTTGTACCAGCTTCGACTTGAACTGGTTTGATGACAAAACTTGAAGAGCTACCTGACTACACGTCAGGATACGTAATTGCTTACGCCTGTAGGGTCGCTGCACCATTTGGGGACAGGTTAAAATTACCGTTACCTCGTTCTGGAAAACTATTGCAAAATTTTTACAGGTTTATGCTTATCGCATTACATGGGGTCATCCTCAGATCTGTCCAGTTTGGTTATTAATCCATCTGTGTACCAGATTTCTTCGTTCAGTTTGGTTGAGACTCCTCCATTTCAATCTGCTCTCTTTGAGAGCTATACGTCAAACGGTTTTTGGAATTATAAGGATATCTTCACTTTGTTAGACTTAATTTGCAAGCTATAGTTGTTACCAGGTTTGTTACCGAGCTCAAACGGTAACATGCCGCTGACTAACTCAGGAGAATGGATGGAGTTCTAACTGGCTCGTTTAGCCTTAAATTCTTGAGAGAACAAACCACTAAGCGACTCAATCGAAGTCAAAAATCAATTGCAACTCCTGACTTTATAGATTGTACTGCAATTTTTCCTGAGAGGGATAGGAGAAGTTAATGAAATAGCGCAATTCCCTTATGTAAACCATTTAGAGGAAATATTCTCACTGACTGATTATGATTTACACTTCCCCAAATTAGAAGTAAGTTCTTATATCAGGAGATTATCTCATGCACATGTATTTTTCCCAGCCTAAATTTAAAATGTTGCTATCAGGTTGGCAACAATCACAAATAAAAAGTTCCATATCCGTTTGGGGACTAGTGTAAAAATTAGGTTAACCAATTAGCGACTTAATTTAGCTACATAAGCTAGCTTTAAACAGTATCAAATATTTTTCGCATCACAGGAACTACTACTAACGTATTTAATGCGTTAACGACCTCAATTATCCAACTATAATTTGACAAGCTAAAGCCTGGATTGATACAATTTGAAATAGAATAGGCTGGACTAATAAACTAGGATTAAAGAATTACAGTACTAAAAAGTAAAGCTTCGATATATACAAGTTATACAACCAAGATGGAAGGGATTGGACTAATATCTACGTTGTAAGGATAATCAAACTTAACTTCCTCAGGCATATACACAGTCGTACTGCGATGAATTTAAATTTACGTATTGCTATTACTAAACCATATCGGAGTGAAATGCACCATGGCCTGGCCTAATCACAGTCAAAAATACGGGTACACCGTCCCCATAAAGGTTAGTTCAGTGGCTAACCCACAAACAGACAACGTTGGGTCGCAGATACCTCCAAGCTTTTCTAATGGGCCACGCCACAGGTTTCCTCCTTCAAAAATAGTCCTCCACGCCGAATTTTACCCGTCGCCACCTGGTATCAGCCAGAATGTCTCCAGAATCTTCAGAAGCAATCACCACATTTAGCAGATAACTTCAAAAATATGTTCTCCAGAAAAAAATGGTCATCCAAAAAATGTTAAAGAAGCTTTTACGAACACCCTCTGAAATTTTAACCGCATCTTAACCCCACGGATTGCTTGTTAACTGTCCTTGAATTACATACAACAAAAACGAACACGAGGAAAGACCAACCTCGATGGGAAACCGGAAAAAACATAAGCATCTATCTTATGCCGAGCTCACGACAAAACAAAAAGCGAATATCTAACCGAAATAAACAATTCAAGTGTCTAAAGTTTTTACGTACACGATTAAAGATTTCTATATGACATGCTGAGTCGCCAGACTAGTGATCATAATCTTATACCATCAGCCGATATGCCCCCAGTTCCGCTTTTGCTCCTACCCGTAGCTATAATGAAATACAGTTTAGGAAGACTTCTAATGGGGCTGTCGGGTTTGTTGGCACTGGTATACCAACACAGACAATCCTCTCATACCATACCAATACTGCATACGTTGTTGTGGGTACAATAACTCTTTTAAAGAGCAACTATACCATTTTGAATGGCAACTCGCATGTTTTGCCAAACATTCTTTTCTAGATCTAATATGCCGTGCAGGATTTGTTTGCAAGCTGTTCCAGATGGCATTTAAAAATCATGTCGACTTTTAAAATCACATCCAAGTACTTGACCTTCTCTACCAACTGTCTTTTACCATATAGTGTCAGCCCATACATTACTTTGCTTTTTCGTGCAATTGCCATAAGCAGGGTTTCTTCCGGATACATCGATAGTCCCTTGGCTTCACGCCATCTTTCCACAATATGGTGTGCAAACTGCATTCTTTTGAATCCTGTAAGCTCAAATTCCCTGTGTGTATAAATGGTGATGTCATCAGCATAAGTCTGTCTGCGTAAAGCATTCACCCGTAGTCACGTAAAAAACCATCCACTACGAAGCTTCACAACAAAGCTGAAAAGCCCTTCCCTGTAGATAACTTCCGGTCCCCTACACATTCACGGTTGTCTCATAAAGAGTAGTTGTTGTATGTAATTTTGCGTGTAAGCATGTTTGTTATGCACCTTCTAAGAGTATTGATAATTCCTTTATTATTCGGAGCTAGATAAATAGATTCAAACGAAGTATTCTTCAGGTACCTTCGATATCTAAAAGGGCTCCAAGTCAGAAGTCTTTGGTCTTTAGTCTTCCTTTCTTGCTGCCTATTTTGTAAGTAATCAGTTCACAGAATTTTAGGGAGCAATAGTGCTTTGACCCTTATGATTTATGAATGACGTGAGACTTATGGCTCGGTAAGATTTAGCATGAGCGTAGCTCTCTTTCTCTGATTTGGAATAATTTCCACTTATCCCAATAATCTAGTATGCGATCTAGGGCTAAGCCTTAGTATTACAAAGAAACGGGTGAATACTATATTACAGCTCTGGGTACATTCACCTAGCTCCTTAAATGGTTCAAAAGTGTGTTATTACCATCTGAGTTTAGTTACGCTTACAACTTAAGTTGCTTTCTTCCAGTTCTGATGTCTCCCTCCTTACAAGCATTTCTACATTTACTGCAGTTAATTCCTTCTCTTTTAGTCTTTCCTCAAATAAGCTTTTAACCCTGAATAAAAAACCAAAATAGTTCTCTCTGTGACGTTTGCCACCATAGAAACTAATGAACATAAATAAAATGTAGACATTTACACGGCACCATCTTCGCCACAAGAAACGTTAGTCCTTCGGCCCGGGTACTTGGCGATTTATTGATGCCTCGGAATACGTTACTTCGAGCAAACAGTAGCCGCTGCGCAGCCCAACTCCTTTTTACTCTTTGCTCCAAGGAAATGGAAGGAGTCTCAAATGGGTATAAAAAGAAAAGACCCGACAGGTTCAAGGCATTTTAAAGTCTAACCTCTTTCAGAGAAACAACTAGCTCTAAAGGAAACCTCAAGCGCCGCTTCCATCAATGAAGTATTTCAGGCCAAAACAGTGCCACAAACTTAGCTTCATCCTAAAAAGCGACGAATAACCTTCAACCTACACCCTTATTCGAAGAACCTCAAATTTGCGCTCTCTTCTTATCATCGGCTAACGCCAGCGAAAGAAAAGAGCCCGATTCCTGCACAACCAGCACACTTTCAATCTAACAATTCCCGAGTAGTAAACAACCACCTCCATAATTAAACAAAGGCACAACTTACGTGGAAGGGTACCCTCTCGGGAACCTTAAAAATCCACCAATAAAATTAAAATCCCGAAAAATAACGATATCTCACCACCCCGTTTACCTCATTGACCTTGGTATGAACACCAGCTTAGATTATATTCCACGTCTTGCTATATATTTTTTTGATAAATTGATGGTAAGTCCGTAAGTCCGTCTTCCTTTGAGGCTATTTTAATTTCTTGCGACATTGGATTTGCTTCATTGATTCGATCTTTCATTCGAACCAAGTCAGTATCGAAACGTAGGTAATTTAGCACTTAGCCATTGATATTAATTCAACGATGTTCCCAGTCTAAGTTTTTTCACATATGTTACAAGAATGTTGTAATTAATTTAGATGATATGACGTCTCCCCGTCGCACTCTCTTTTCGATTTTAAATGTATGTGTGTCTTTGTTTAGTTTTACGACAATGTCAGTGGTAATATTTCGGCAGGCGATTTGAAAATGGAACAAGTGATTCTGTGCAGCGTAAGTAACAAAGGAACGATCAGTGATGAAGAAATCACTAAGAAATAGAATGCATATGCCAGCATTAGGTAACAAACAAAAATCTATGACGCTGTTACCAGAATACGCTAAAATCTGGCAAGGGTAAGGAACGAAAGTGGTTGAATGTGGACCTGGATAAAACGCACATGGAAGTAGAGGTAGCCCTCGAACAAAATGGATGATATCGAACTCATCCACTTGGGTTCAGACAGCACCAGGCCGGAGAAGATGGATAGAACTTTCCTGTCCCTAGTCTTGATATTCTACCACCTCTTAGCCCTTGGGCTCTACCGTCAGCACGTCTTCGGGAGTTTCAGCTGCATTGCCTGTCTAGATCGAAGCTGTTTTGCAATTCGACCAAGGGTTTTACATTGAAATGTCCTGTGGAACCACATTTTACTTTAAATAGAAATGGGGGAAGGTAGCCACCCTCTGGCTTTCAGTACGCGGAGATTTGCAATAAGGGCAATAGCTCAGAAATGCGCGAGACCGCCACCTGGATCTCCTTCGAAAGATGGTCTGGATAAAGGGTATAAGAAGACCATGTCCAGCCCGGTCCCGGCACATGAGTCTAGCGACTTGGGAGTGTAGCTCGATCTGGAGAAGTCGGCAGTCTTAAACCCCAAACTGGGGCTTAGCCTCGCCGCCTGCAGCCAGAGAAGGCTTTCCAGTCGGGCCCATTGAACTCGATGCCCGATGCCGTCGCATGATCCTGCCAAGCAAGTCCAGAGCATCACTTGAAGTAACCAACCACCATTCCGAAACCAGCAGCCTTCCTGAAAACCTGACCCTCCCCTTTTGTTGAACCGTTTTATCGATAGCAAACTTCAATGTATTGCAATCTGAAGAACCTTCTTTAGTCCAGCCATTTTATCGGTGGCGAAAACCGACCCCAATACTGATCAATCTCCCCCTTTCCTAAGGCGACACTACCTCCCCCGACAACAAGTAGACACCGCTTGATAGCCCACCCCATAGCCCACCAACCTACATAGATCTCTAATTTAGTGCTTCATACCGAGCTGTAACTTCTTCTTCTTCTTCCTCTTAGTATAGGCTGATAGCCTGTTATTTTCACACATTGAGTGTGGTTTTATAAGCCATCTTAACCCGCGGCTGGGGTAGGTGGCTAGCCTAACCCCTTGAATTAGGGAAGAATGCCCTTACAGGGGTTACGATTACCAAAGATGTTCGTATGATGGCCGGAGAGAATTCGATGTTTCCCATGTACGAGTGTGGGGCTCGAACCCGCTATCTGCTGACTGCTGGCGCAAGCACTCTACCAGCCGGCCACACGCTCTCTCCGAGCTATAACGTTCGACGTAATCAGCCCCCGTTCGAGAATTACGGGACCGTTTGATTACAGTCTTCTCGTGATTAAGCAAAAGCTTAACTTACGCGGTGAAGATCCTTGCAGAAAAAGCTCGGGAAGCGCCACTGCTCAGGAAAAATTAGCGTCAGACGTCCTGCAGCACCGCACTACACCTCCACAGCCAAAAATAGACCCCTGGGAATTAACCATCTCTAAAACTACCCTATGCGGACCCAGCGGCGGCAGAGCAGAGTCGCAAAGACCCGTTGAGCCCCTATCGCTGACGTGTTGGACGGGTTGCAGACACACTTAAGAGCGTAGTTGGCATTTCATTACTACAATTTGTTTTATTTTGTAGTTACACTGTAGATGCGCCTTAAACTTACGTTTATTTACACCAATCAGAGACGTACACTCGTACTTAATCTCGCTAAACTAAAGTGTTCTGAATCTAATCAATCGACGCAATCAACAATATCTTGACTATTAACTACCGAAAAACACTACTATGCGGAAAAGTAATTACGATACAGAAATTACGTCGCAAAGTATCAATCAACCAGTAGCTTAGAAATTACATCACAGCGCACGTTGCATATTAATATAAAGGTTGTTAAGTTCTGAAACACCTGTCGATCTGAAATAGTAAAATTTTTAATTTTCAACTAGTAATGGGGTATCTGGAGCCCCTCAGTAGGGGTTCAATATTAATTAGATCTTTATTATTTTGTCTACCTCAGGTCGCAGCTAGGAAAAGCTCTTCGTGTAATGTACTCAGAAGTTAACCTTGTGCTTACAGTCTACAACGCAGTTTTCTTTAACCGGCACCGGCTTACCGAACAATAGAAAGAAGCGCACGTACGCTGGCATCAGCTCCCATGCTGCTCATGAATAGCATAATGTGGCGCGAATCCTCATTAAGTGATCGTTAATGATTTTGTGTAATAACCGATGCTTTTACAATTATGTCACTTGAGGACGCGAACGCTTCCTTGGCTTATTAACCAATTAACCGCCAAACAACAATATCGACCAGACATCGAAAATTTCCGTTAAGTTAACAGGCCACTGTTACGCGATTTCTGTTGTGGGAGTTTTCTAGTAAAATATAGGAACGATCACTTTTAACTGACGCTGAACTACACCTTAAAGGGAATATAATTATATTTTAATTTAAAATTCTATCTAAACATTTTGTAAATGCTAGGCAACGCCTGCATATGCCCGTAACGGCAATGGCACAAACTTATCTGCTACACTGCTACTAAATACTGTGCCATTGACTATTTATTTACTTTAATAGAAAGAACCGATTTAAGTAATTAATAAGTACAGACATAAGAATTTGTCGTGGTGCAGAAGCAAAATAGAAAAAGGCCCGAGATGTAGATGTCGAGGTTCTGCGTTGATGGCACAAAACACAGAATTATTTGAGACATCAAGTCAGTTAATCAAATAGCCAAGTTAAATAAATCGCGAGAGGCACGACAGTAACATTTAATAGCTAGTACTGCAATTTTTTCCATTCACAAGCCAAAATTGATTATTCAACTTGTGCTGCAGAGATTGCAGCTTAAATATAACATGATCCCATACAAAATAAGCTCTTTTCTAATTGGCTATTTAAGAGTTACGTGGTACAGATATGACACAGAATCTAGATGAGTGTAAACAGTAAGATTATATAATTTAGAAAACAGTTGGGTAAAACTCGGTTGCAAATTGTTTAAGCTACAAATTATCAATTCTGCAGCTCTTACAGCTGCAAAATGCAATGGAAATAGATTTTTGTGTGACAAAACTTTTTTGGCAACAAAATAATTTAGAAACACTTATTCGTAGTCAGCTTTAACATTTTTCACCTTTCGTTTTCTTATATCACTTCCACTAGATTTTTGGTCTCTATAATTTTTTTTTCATTTCTGCTAACAAATTATAATAGATTAGTTGTTTTCGTATTTTCCTGAAAGTTCTTCTGTCGCATGCGTTTTGTAGTTTTAGAGTTATTTTTTACATAATTTTTTAGAGGTACATTTTTCCCACCCACTGTATAATAGAACTTTCACAATGTTGCCTTTTAAGCAAAATGTCTTGTGCTAAAGATCGTAGGCACCTCGCTAGTGTTAGGTCCCGCATTGTCACCAATTTGCCATTTCGACATTAGCGAATTAACAAAACAGGATTAGTGTGCCATTGTAGAAACATCTATAAAGTGCTACATATATTCTTCACCTTCGGATTACTTCGCGTGCGATTGTCTGCAACGCTCTGTTGGATACTGCGTATTCAGCCGAATGAATGAGACCGCCCAATAGAAAGAACGTTCGCCCAACAATGCCATCTTGGTGTTTTCAGCTAAAGATTATGATCTATACAACTAGCTGTCGTTTAAATTGTGCATGACTTAATTGCTTATCATTAGATTACATCAACATTAAGTCTAATGATCGCCTTCAGCGAATAGTTTAGGCTTTGTTTTATCCAATGCGAATTCCGTGCTGTTACAGCGCTGTAAAATACCATTAAAAACTGCAAGCGGTAAATGGCTTTATGGCATCCAAGTTAAATTTGTTGTTTTGTACGCCAGAGTAACGTTATTAGCCATTAAGTCGATGATTTCTACCGCTTGACTGGAGTATAACGCAACCGAGCCGCTGAGGGTATGTGCATTTTTAAGTTCGGCGAAGGTATTCGAGGTAGTGGAGCCTGTCTAAGCTAGAACACTACGCCCGCTCTCCAGATGTTCATTCATCCAGATACTGATCAAGCAGACTGGAACTTGACTTTTACAAGTGCCGTGAAATGTGCAACACCACTCAGCCGTACTACCGGCCTTAAAATTAATAAATGTTTCTTATTTTAATAGTTCTTTCTTAGCTATTGTGTGTGGAAACAAACAGCTCGCCTTTCATAAAATGCATGTAACATTTATAGAATTTGAATTCTGATGTAGCGAAATCAGTTTTTCGGAAGCCAAGACAAGTTCTTATCGTTCTGAAAGTCTTTCCACTCCACCTCCAGGCTTAATATCAGCAGGTGGAGCTGAATAGTTTCCCATATTGTTCTATACCCTTCTGGTGCAACTCTATTTTAACGATCGGTAAACGAACGAAAAATTAGAATCGACCTTTCTCCTCCACTGAGCCATCGAACCCTCTCTTACGATGTTTTAAGTATCAAGTTACGAATAAAATATTAAAGAAGATACAAATTACATTTACCTCTGTTGAACTTTTATTTTTGACTCTTTTACAACAGAAAAGGCAATCACACCAAGTATCTCAAGGTTATTTCCAAATTTAGCGCTTTCTTTGTAATCTTATAAAGTCTCAGAGGCGTCGGGAGCGACGCTGCCAGCCGGAAATGATAAGTGGTTCATCAAAACATCAACAAAACAGAAATAAGTTCAAGCTCTCGTTAATTGAAATGGCCATAATATCAATATCTTTTGAGCCGCTTTATAGTAATCGCTGCGTGCAAAGAAGCCGTCAGTACGTAATTGATTTGTACAATTTAGCTTGAAAATACAATTATACACTGTGATTTATTTCCAATATGGAATCATACAGATGAATGACCTAAAAGCACGCGAGAAGTGCGCAAACAAAATACAAATTAAAAGTACAAGCGTAAGAGCAGTCCCGACTTACATGACCTCATAAATTACAAATTAGTAGGAGCAAGATCGCAACGTAACGGACAAGGAAACACATAACCAAAGGTCGACCGATAATAGGAACAATGAGGCAAAAGCTTCAACTTATCAATAGGACTGTCACCATACCCAAAATAAAGTTTTGGTTTCAGAAATTCAAAGCCAAGGCAGTGCATAGACGTTTTGGCGCCCACGTGCAATTTTTTATCAATCGGTACACAGGGCGATTTCGAAGTAACAACGGAAAAGTTGAGGCATTTCAAAATTACATTTAAACATGTGCCCAGAAATGTTATCTTTAGCGCGTTAAGTCTACTGAAAACTTTAAAAAACTAATTAATTACATTTTTAATTATGGTAGTCACGTCACTGATGGCCTTAAAACCTAAAAATAATTACTCTTTTCAATTTTATTGCTATTTGTCAATTTTTGTTTCTGTTACTGAGTTAACTGTTTTCAAAAATAACATTTTAATTTAGGGACATGCTATACCTTAAAATTCGATTTGTATAAATCAATAACCACATCACTTTAACTAAAAGAGTGAAATGTTAACCATTTTTGAAATCATTGCTGGGAAACGACTCACTTCCAACAGTTCCGTTAACTCTTGAGCGCACCCTTGAACTTAACTTTTTCCCATTCCTAATTGCTTACTGTTTTCCATATCTCTTATATTCTTCTCCGCCCAGTCAGGTGTTTTCCCTTCGGTCACGGATTTCTTGTCTGTCCATAAGCTTCTTTGGAGTTCTAATACATTATCTCTGCCCAACCCTATGTTCTACAGTTCTTTGGATATGAAATTTTTTGTTACCTGTTTTTTGCTTCCTTCAGACAAGAAGAATCAATTACTACAACTAAAAATCTGGTGTGATACACGCACACAACTTCCTTTTACAGTGATCTTATAATTAGCCAAAAATATGATTTTAAATTTTTAAGCATTTGTCAAAAATTTTCAAAAATTACAAATTCTACAGAAACGGTACAAAATAGAGCATTAGTTGAAAAGACAAATTTTCTCTATAATTTTACACTGAATTAAAAAAATGTAATAATATACCGGGTGTTTTATTTAAAATAGGAGTTAATAAAAAAATAGGAAAAAACAAAAGAAACCCATTTTAAAAGTATTCAATTGGAAAATCACCTATCTAACATCAATACACATTAAAAATGTAATAACGTTGTAAAGTGTGAAAAAAATTGTTAGAGCCGTTTTTGAAAACATCGAAAAAAACTAAAAAATTACAAGAGTAAACACCTACTTCCCGTTACGCTATTTTTTTTAAAAGATTGATGTCGTATTTACATAGTACACAAAACCTATATATGAAGTTTCAACGCCATACCTCTTTTCGTTTTTGAGATATTCTGTTCACAGACACACAGACTCATAGACAGACCAATGAAAAAATATGTTTTTTGGGTTCAGGGGGAGTATAAAACGTGAAGAGCTGTTGAAAACTTAATTTCGAATTTTTGGGGTAAATCCAATACTTCCTTTATTGTAAAAGGAAGTAAGAAAGAGACTTATGAACATGTTCGCAATTGGTATTTTGCTTTTTGTGTTTGGTCAACTGCGATCGCTCTCTTCACACTTTTTCGTTCATATTATTTCATAGCTTTACATATTCATATTTTTTTCTACATTGCCTCTTGCATTTTTCTTTCCTTCATCGGATCAATTGTTTTAGCTCTATCTCTTTGGAATTCTGTTTAAGTGTCCACAACATATTATTCCGTTCTGAAGTATTTCTTCCAATAGAGTTCAAGAGCATTAATTTGTTGTAGTCATTTCTGTGTGTCTCCTCTGTTGCTAACAATTTTTATTTGATTGCTCTCTCCATCATCCAAGCTTCAGCTCCGTTCACCAATAGACACTCCACGTTGGTTTGTATATCATTACCTTAGTTTGCTCGTTCGAACATATGGGAAAATTCGCCGTAGGTCAAATTTGACGTCCACCCAATTCGCTGACGGCGCTATTCGCCGTAGCAAAAAGCAGTTTTGAAATGCCAATTAATTTGGAAACAACCTGAAATTCCATCTCTAATGATTTTTAGTTACCATAATTTATCCCTCTGTTGAGTTTTAATCCACTTAATGCTGCTTCTCTTCTTCTTCTCATTCTTAGTATTGGCTGAGGGCTTCTTATTACCACACCGAGTGCGAAGCTTCTTGTGTTGGACTTATCAATAACGTTATTTTTCAATTTCAAAGAAATATAGTTCACTTGCAGAACTTCTTCCTATGTCACCCAATATGCTCCGGGTGGTGTCAACTGAGCGACAAGAAGAAAAATACCAGAAAAGCCTGAAGTAATTCCGGAATGTGTCACACAAGTGCGAAGGGGGACTCCCGTTACATACTAAGGTTGGCAGGCAGCCACATGTGAATGTTGCTTCCTAAATATCATCTAATCCTGGTTTAATCCGTCGAATTTCTGCACAGAGAGTCTAAACTAACTTTTTATCCACATCCAATATCCAATTTTCTGAAGGAAACTTTCCCAACCGCGAATTATAGCTACGACGAATTGATAACGACTAATCGGCGACGGAAAATCGTCCTAAACCCAACTTTTTTCTTCTTCGCCTTTTGTATTAGCCTTTTGATTTCCACTCCTTGACATAGACCTCCCTTTAGACCTCTCATTTATGTTTCCAACTTTTATTGTTTTGTGCCATACTTTCCCAATTTTTCTAGCCATTTTTATGATGTCATGATGTCAGAAAAATTATAAAAGGTAGAAATAGATACGAAAAAGACCCCTTCCTACTGGAAAACGAATCAGTCCTATCTTTATACAGACCTAAACTCGTTAAGAAGATTAATGAATTAAAGCAACCCATATTAAAAGCAAAGCGACGTCTTGATATGGAGAAAGCAAATCAAGAAGTGTATTGGAGAAATATTAATACAGCAGAGAAGATGAATAACAACCAAGGACACTGGAGAACCGAAAACACAAATTATGACGAAAACAATAAACACATTGGTAGTACTAGTTGAAGGGAAGGGTGGAAACTAGTACAACATCTTAGAAGTAATGAGAAAAGTAATACAAACCTTTGAAATTAATCAACGAAAACAAATGGAGGCAACATTATGATGTATGACGAAGAGTAAAGGCAATACCACTTAATTCCAGGAAACGTATATATCCCGCATGCTTCAGTAATCAGGTGCTACGCTCTGCTAAATTGCTGCTCACATCCGATCAATTTAGGATTTTAGAGTATTTGGAAGTAAAGCCACCTGTTAGCTACCCAAAATTTCAGGCAGCTGTCTAGTAACTCGATGTTCTCCATACCATCTTTGAGAAAGTATTATTAATCTACGAATGTTGAAAGAACCGTACATTGGTGTCTACCAACTGTTGAACTCCAGAGCGATGAATCATCATACTACCTGATAGCATGGATTTATTCTCTTAGATTGCGATTCCTATTATATTTATTCGCAAACTGCCGACTAATGAAGATTAGCAACACTTTTTATTCCACCTTGTAAATACCCGGGGGTACAGCCACCAACCACGAGTTTTTCCACTGAGATTGGAACCACATAGCTTGTCGAATCGTATTTGTTACTGAGGTTGCTTATTACAAAGCTTCATTTGTTTCGTAAATTTTTTTAATTTCAGCTGTAGTAAACAGGTAATCTTACTGATCTATGTGCGCTATCTGGCGTTTGAGCGAAGTACTTTTGGATACGACAAACTGTACCTATTTTTTTGTGATTGCATCAGTTTTTATTTAACTAATTCTATTAAATAGTTCTTTTGAGGTGAAGCCCATGTTAATATGTATTTTTTACTTTGCTAAATGTAATAAATCCAACTGGAATTCTGGGTTCACCTTGATTCTATCGAACCTGTTGTTATTTGTGCAATAATATATGAAACACGTTTTGCTTAGGTAATTAAAACAGCCCGCTGTCGTTTTATATGCGAATAAAGCGATGCTAAGTACAAGCAAATAGTATTATTTTTATTTTTCAATTGCTCATTTTGTTTTTTATTTAATAGTCGGAATTGAATTTATTTGTGTTTCGCTGTAAGCTACAGTATTAAGTTTTATAGTAAATCTGTCATATATAATTTTGGATCACATTTATTAGTGGAAAATTATTTTTATAAAGTATGTAAATATTTACATTCACACCAGACACGTCTTTAAAAAAAACTTTCCTGACGCTCCAAACATTGTCGAATGCTTTTCCGTTCACTATCGACGAGGTTGACCCTGGGATCACTTTTTGTTACTCCCAATCTTGAACTGTTACCAGGGATTTTGTATGTTATGCTCAGGCAGTGGAAGGAGATCCTAAAAACTTGGAACTTTGGCACCACGACGCTCTTTGTTAATTAGAGGAAAAATTAATCTCACTCTTTACGTCAACGTTAACAAAAATATTTGGCTCGTGGTGATACTTTTATTTTATTGTTCGCGAAAGTAGGCCAACGACGGCGAGGTTCAATTACCCTCAGAGATTTAGTTTCGCAAGCTCCTTTGTTTGCTGCGTTAGTATTACCAGTATTGTATTGTTATTGGGATTCTAGATTTACTCAATTTTTAAAATATGCAGTAGAAATCGTTTCTAAACTGAACTGTTGCTTCGCAATAATGCGAACATCGAAGGTTGTTGGTTGATCTACACTTCGATTTTATAGAGATAAAGCTATTTTTTTAAATCGACCTCTTAATCTGTTTAATTGATGCTTTTTGAATAATGAAGCTATATTTATATTAAAAACGAAATTAATTTTTATTGATTTTGGCATCAAATTGTCGCCGTCAGAGGCAATTAAATCAATTGATATTAAGCACAGGGGCGTACGACTCTTGTTGAATTGACAATTATTTATGCACCAAGGGCATGCCCGTCCAAAAACGTCTGACATGTGGGTTTGTAAGTTGCCCGAAGGGTATAAATATCAAGCCTGTGTTGCACACAGAATTTACGTTGTACTGGTCTCATGCCTTACTAGTGTCTCTTAATAACCGAAATAATAGATCATTGAACTAAATAATTATAATGGATATAAAGTGAATTTACCCATTAAATCACAACTGAGTAAGCTCAAATTCGTTTCCGATAATGCACAGTAATAACAAAATCTTATCAACTGTTAAAGATAATGTTGGCCTTGAAATGTTATTAACTGTGTTTAATTCTGTTAAAAGCTAACGAACGAATTATTAGTTTAGATGTTTAGCTTCTACAAATATTTATGCCCCGTCGAAACAAATTACTAAGTGCTAATGTTATGATTCCATTTATTACAAAAACTCCAATGGCTATTCCAGAACGGCCAATTATGTTAAAATATGAAATATCAAACCATCAATTTATAAATCTCATTTTCGCCTTGGTACTAGTACTCAATACTGACATTAAGGAATCCTACAGCCAACAAATATCGAAGGGCTGCCCAGCTACAGTAAAGAATTCATGCAGTTTTTTTCTATAATTAGCAAAAGGGTGTTCCAATTACCAGAGGTGCCAAAGAGTATTTTACAACCGATAAGTTTATTAGCTTAGAAGAATTTTTAAACTCACTAAAGTTCTATGCGTGGCCATTTCGCTGCGATCTGAAACAAACTTAAAAAAAGTACGCTTGCATTAGACTTAGACAAAACCATAGTCAACATAAACAGGGTTATATTAATCAACGACAATAAAGATGATACTCAATGTTACATCAGTTATTTTAGTACTTGTATAAATCACAAACGCGGCCCACGCTACAGACGAAAGCCACAAATACAGCCAACTACACTGGTGCCACTAATTATATGCGTTCAGCTAGCACATAACAAAGTTTATAATTTAAATAGGTAACAGATCTCTGGGCAGATTGAGTTAGCTGGCAATTACAAATGTATACGATAATGGCGCAGGTCGAACTGAGCAGGAGAGCGACAATAATAGTATGCCACCACATACGTAAAAAATTAGAATGTTTCTTAAATGCCCCAGTAATTACTGATATACTCGGAGGTGATGCAACACTAGTCAGTGATTCCAATTTTTTGGTGCGCTTAATATACAAATTCGTTTTTGTCTTCACAACGAAAGATCGTGATTTAATACTCTCAGCAATGCGAGGCGACGTTGACAAAACAAATAACAGCGGACTGCATAATTGGCCACCTGTGCAAGTAGTGGGGGTACAGCAAAGATTTTCAACAAAAATTTCTAACTGAAGAAGGGAAGATGGGCCAATTACAGATTAGGTTACGAAATTAGTAACACAAACTAGCTAGTCATAGATTAACGACTCCAAAGTTGGCTCTGAAATCTACGCAACACGAGTGCCTAATAAGAATAGAAAACTAAAAATAAAAAGAACGCACATACCTTCAACTTACGGCCCTGAGACTTAAATCGGAACGACAGAAGACTCTGCAAGCTAGGACACTGTTCTTGTCATAAATAACTAGCCCTAAATTAAAGCAAAGGTTAATACGAAGTAAACGCGTTCGATCAATTCGAGATTTATTTTCAAGAGAAAAACGTTTGCCAAATTACATTGGATGCATGCATCCAATGGGGTGCAATTTAGCAAATGACTTTACCTCCCACAGCTTTTTGTTGCTACAACCAGTCTTTTAGTGAACTATCTGAGCACCCATCAGCCTGAAATCCTTTTCATAACATTAAAGCCCCCCCCCCCCCAAAATATAATAGTATATGTTGGTAAGTAATGGACGGTAAGAGGTGCTTTAAGTTCCATTCAGCTAGAATTTTGCCATTAGTTTTACTATTAATTCAAGGTTTTGGCAGAATCTTATCTCCAAACATAAATGTTATCTTCTTTCAGAGTCTCTTATTGTACTGGGATCAAATGGCAATCTCTTTTATACTGCGAGCGCTCGCATAAAACCACCAATCGCCTGACGTATTGTACCCCGAGATTACGAACTTCTGCAGTGCATTAAATCTTTGAACGGAGCGCATTGAAAATAACTCATTAGCCCCAGGATTCGCCTGAAGAATTTTCAGGTTTTTCCCAATTCTGACGGACCTTGAAACAGGATTTGACCTTGTTACTTGTAAGTACAGTTAGTTATGTTTTGAACTACCACCAGTGAGCGGTTGTTTTCGACCTCTGTAAACCGCGTAATTCTTAGTGTGATGTTTTTAAACTTTGCCGGAAGTGAGGTTGTTTAGCGCGAAAAGTTACTCAGAAGGCTTCTGCTAGAAACAACGTAGCCATGCGTAGCGCGGTACTACAGGTGGGCAGCTTATCCATTTGAGCTAAAACGTTTTTCCAGCGTAAAGCAAGGTGACTTTCAGCTGGGCGTTAAGAAGCGCAAGCTTCAAGAGTCAGGTCTCAACGTAATTGCTCGTATCCTGAATAATAGTCAATTTGAATACAAGCTAAAAGCGTCGCAGACCAAATGCATCAGCAAGTTGAAGCGCCCAATTTTAAGAGAGGGGAAGGAAGCGTAACAGTGCACCCATATTGACTAACGTTTCGAAAGACATTGCAGCTGGCATCATCAGGGTGAAATTCGCACTAGGAACTAAAGGTATGGTATGGAGCCATTTATAGTCCTCGGTGCCAGCCGTTCGGAATTCAAGAATAGACACCCCTCAAAACGACGCAGTTATAGAAAAAAGAAAGAAATAGTGAGTGTAATTCGAGAATATAATATCCTATTTTTAGACGAAACATGCACAGGAACAGATATCATTCTCTTGAAAGTAATCAAAGCTTTAGACCATTTTTGGTGTCGACATTCTGTACCTACACAGTCTACTGCCCAATATGGAAACCGAAAATGTCCTCGAGATTGGTCGCACTCTACTTTCATATCCGTTCTCAAAAAATGTAATAATTCCAGACTAAAAACCCTCATCCTCCTGCACATTTTGGCCAAACGCTTACAAGTGTTCTTGAACAAACTGGCTTCGTAAAGAGTGTAACGACTCGTGTGCAAGTATTCATACTTTAAAAACTTCAAAATAGATGGTATCGATTACAATGCAAACTCCAGATATACGATTGGGATAAAGGTATATCCATAGAAAGCACATGAATATCAAAACAGAGGTATCCTGGTGATATCGTACTTCTCGCGGTCACCAAAAAAGCTAGCCATAAATTTCTAGTTGCTATAAAAAATATTAGTATTAGTTTCGCACTGTCCAATAACAAACAAAAGTAAAGATGATGATAATAGATCGTGCTCATGAGAATCGTCCTCAGACTAAGAATATTAGTGGAAAAGTATATGTATATGCACCCCCTAACTAAAAAAAGTAGCGGTTGCGAGGAAAAAATTAGGAGACATTGTGCAAGCAGGTGCGTGAAGACTTAAGAAAGTATTTAAGAACAGAAACATAACATAAGGTACCTATGTTCGTCTCATAAAGTTCCTCGTTTTTCTTAGATTCTTATATAGTGAAAACAGAGACAACTAAGCCTAAGATCAAGTTGCTCAAGATGAGATGTTGGAGACGATTGCTGAGAGTTTCTTGAACAACTCCCGGCACCGACAACTACATTTTAAATATAGTAAATATCATTCGGAAGATCGCATTAATTGAAAATTGAGTTGAAAATTATCACACATTTTGGCAATGTTGCCAGACACGACGTTTATATAAAAAGGCTTATGATACAGATACAGATCAGGCGACCAACCTCTTACACGATGGTCTTCTTTTTAACCCAAAATTCTGCCATTCTCATTGAAGCTGCTTCCGCGTTACTTCAGGAAGTGCGGGTTTGCAGGTGTCACCTACACCATCGTACTAAGTGAAACAGATGAGCCCGGGCCGGATGTCAAATTCACGCCCAAACGTCGCGTGATTCACTGTGACATCGGCTGCAGCGACGATAACCACAGACCTATCAAGACCTCATCAGAACAAGAACTAGCTATTCCATCGACGAACACCTCTTCAATTCCACAACCCGGTCAAGATTGAGAAGTATAGCTCGCACAGCTCCCACCGAGAAAAACACTATGCTACTGCTACACCATCTTAATGACCACGACCACTCTGACAAGAGTTAAACGACTTAGAAGAAGAAGAAGAATATAAATGACCCTACGATCTTACGATTAAGTAGATGCCTTATCTGGTACCAGATTCCCCAAAGCTATTGATATAGCACACGATGGAGATTAAAGAGGAAATTTAATTTCATTAGTAGTTACCATGTCACTAGAAGAAGATTGTACAAATGCACTTTGATGATTGAAAAATACCAGTTAACATGTAAAAATTGTTACAGTCGAAACCGGTATTACGATAAAAGCTCCACAGGCGCCAATTTGTTACACTCTAAGACGACCTTTGCAACAGTTTGTTCCAGGAATAATTCGATTTTACAATATAAATTTAACATCCAAAGACTAAACTGTGTGGTTACTATAAAAACGACACAGTCGGTAAAAATACACATATCCGTTGCCCCAACTATGCTACGATGGGCTGTATCAAAAGTTGCCGATTAGACTCAGAAAAATAGGGTGGTTTATTACAAAATTAATTAGAACAACGGCCTATTAAACGAAATAACGATTTTAAATTACTTACACGCCACCACTTTTCTAATCGAAAAAATACAGGTAGGCTTAATAAAAAAAGTGGAAACAGTGAACTAACACCTCAAATCCAACCTTGGCAGCGTTCGGGTCACGGTCCGAGTACAACCTCGGCGAACTTACCTTTACTAGAATCCTTTTACAGCTCTCTAAGTTCTTTTAACAAAAGAAACACATCACAAAATACAAATTTGCATGCAATCATCATAAATATAATGAAAACAGACACAACCAATTTAAGATGAAATATATTAACCAGGAAATATGAATGAAGGCGGAAACAAGGCTCTCGTGAGATTGAAGACACGTCGGGTAAGAGAAAAGCTTTTCTCGCCCAAAAATGTACAGCTGAACGAACACGCGGTCAACTGTCTGGATATACGGCAAGGGGGTGAGGCAAGTACGTTTGCGCTCTCGCTTCCACTCAAACAACCTATTCATTCTAACGCCGCTTTCCGGCAGCTCCATTGCGTTAAGCAACGGTGCGCCGTAGGATAAGAAAAATATAATATTGAAGCACTGGGAAGCAGTTGCAAGTAGGCACAGAATTTGAAATGCGCTCTACGGGACCGAGCGGTCTAAATTCTGGAAGGAAACGTGAGATTTTCACCTGGCTTCAACAAGGTGTCATTAAAGCGTCTTATATTTACACAAAACAGAGAGGCTGCATTCTTTATTTAATTATTTAGAATTATATTGGGTTTGGATTGTCTGTTCAACTTCCCAACTTTTGTCACATTTTTTTAAGTCCGAGCTGATTCAATTGAGACACTAACGTAGTTTTTGCAAACAGGGTTCATAGAGATAAACAATTGAGATGTCATGGCTGAAGCAAAGCACAAATGGGAAAGAAATAAGTGAAAGTAGTTTATTCTATGCACATATATTTGCTCTTAAATTTTTAAATAAGTACAATAATGTGTTAAAATTAATAAGTGCATTACCTATAATGTGCAGTTGAACGATTCTACAATTTTACTTCACTTTTACAATAGGTAATAAATTCCAGTTCTTTCTAAATGATGGGTTAATGTAGTAATATCTTTAAATTTTAGTTATCATGTCATTCTTAGCTTTTCGTTGGATCATTTTCTACCACAGCAAGCAAGAAAGTTACGAACGTACCTGCAGTCTAAAAAACCAACATTATATTAAAGGTGTATTGAAAAAATAAGACCGTAAACACACCGCATAATAGAGATAAAAATAAATTATGTAACACCCCATCACAGTGAGCGTGAGATATCTGTGCAGCAGCTGGATGGAATGCGCCTGAAACTATGTAATACTCGTAAAATTCTTGTCGCTCAAACTTAAAAGAATATTTCCCACGCTTTGATAAAGAAAACTGAATGCACAGTAAATAAAGAGACTCAATAACAGTATCAGCCATGGTACAATCATTAGGCAGTAAAAAGATGTAATGTAAGCAAATGCAGAAAATGCTTAAGAACTGTTGCATTTTTGTCCTGAGGTGCAAGTACAGTTAACGTGGAAACCAATTGATCGTTAGCTACGTGGTAATCTAGTATTGCCGCACTCAGTGCATGAGTCAGATGACAGAAACAGTTTCATATAATAGAATTCTCTGCACTGAATGGTGATGGCGATGGCAATGGACAGTAAGACTAAATCAACGACCATTTAAAAATAGTCGTCGAGTAATATATATTTTGTAAAAACAATCAAAAAGAAAATAAAAATAAGTGTCTAATTTGAAAACACACTGATGGTAGCGATCAGAATCTATTGAAAAAACACAATTGATTACTATGTTCCTGGTGTTTCCCTCACTGCAAACGTAAAAACCAATTAAACTCGGGACACCTCTCGTGAGGCTGTTCTGCAAAAGTATTAACACTCCTCTTACGTCGACACAGTTGCACGTGCGTTAAAAGAAGACCGTCGGCCGCAATCTGACTTAAACAGTACCGAACTGCCTTCGACAAAACTGCCTGGTCAGCGGAGTCCCAACCGAGATGTCAGTATCAAACTAATAGTGAGAATAGTTCGCTGCTACGTGTTCTTCATTCTACTGTATGGAGTCTAAAAGAACTCCAAGTGGCGAGGTTAGAGGTGTCGTTAGTTGTTAGTGGTGTTATCGCAGAATGTGGCGCATACCCTGGACGGATAGGGTCACTAACAATGGGATTTAGAGAAAATGAACAAGGAATGTGAGGTTGTACTTTCTATTGAGAACTGAGAACTTGAATACCTAGGACATGTTATGAGAGGTCCGAAATATGCCCTGTTGAGACCCATTATGCAAGGGGAAAATAAAGGAAAAGGTGAATGTTGGTAGGCGTAGGGTGTCATGGCTGAAAAGTCTGTGCGAGTGGTTTGGTTGCAGTAGCACTGAACTGTTCAGAGCAGCTGTCGACAAGATGAAAATTATCATGATGGTGTCCAACCTCCGATTTGAGAAGGACTACAAGAAGAACATTAAAGAGAACATACTGCAAAGAAGAAGTTGCTACGACTACATTCTAAACTCTACACATGGAAACTTAGTTTTTCTTGGTGCTTTACAAAATTAAAGTAGATTTTAATCTCCCTGTACGTACTTGTCGTTGTAATTCTAGAACAGCAACACTTCTTTGTAGAGCATGCCGGAAAACGCCGGCTTTGTTCGCCTAAAATGAAAACGAAAAAGTCCCACTAAGTCATAATAATTTTTGTACGAATATGCTAACCTCTGAGCACAGTTCCGTAGCAAGTTTAATTATAGTACCACCTTCAAATGCCTCGTAAGAGAAACACGTAACTAATGTGACTGCAGTAAGTAGACGCGTAATTTCAAACGAAGCCGATACGAGCGAAATAATACAATACTAACCATTATATTTGTATAAGAGAGTTTACTATTGTTACCAAGATTGTCGTCGTTTTCGGAAATTTAAAGTCATTAACTAGGTTCCTGGCTCCTTGATATAACTGTGCATGGAATCGGCATAGAATTTGCACACTTTTTAACAGAACCTCAATTTGTTCATAGTTACTCCGATCAACATTTCCAAGACCACCAAAATTATTGTTAAGTGTAAAAAACATTTTAAATGTATATATCCCAAAGTGGATATTAAAAAAAGAAAAAGTGATATGATTAATAATGAAACAGATATAAATAGCTTTTGAGAGATTGTCATTTCTAAAAAAAACTATGGCTAGTAGAGTTTTCATCATAAAACAGCTAAAATATATTGCTGCAACCATTAAGACCTTGTTGTAAACACTAGCATATGTAAGGCGCTCACCTACATTTTCAAACTAGAGCTAAATTTTTGCTACGGTTCTGATTCCATTACAAATATTGCCACGTTTCCAAAATACGTTCGCTATAATTAAAGCAGAGTTAAAATGCAAAAACGCTGAATAGAGCATACTAAATGATCGCATCCGATTAGACCTGATATCATCCTGCAGGAAAAATGTAATTGAAGAAAACATGGCCAGTAAAGTGGCTGTGAAATAAAGAGCACAATAAAGCCAATCCCTTTTGTCTGTCTTTAATACAACCTGACCGCCTTCCTTGATATTTGATATCGGAAAAATGCCGACTGTTCTACATAAAGCCAAAACGGGTTCGATCGACTCATATAGTCGCGTTAGAGTTGTCTTTCTAAAAAAAACACCGTTTTACGCACTTTCAAAGAAAGCATAATTTGTTAGAGACACCTGAGTTACTGTCTACTGGAGCCATCAAAGTTTACTGACTATTTCAGTATATAATACAAATTAGTTTAGATACATAATGTTCCAAACGTCAATAAGTATATTTCTCTGATATTAGATTAAACCTTGCTTCCTACTTTGTATTGAAACGATCAATAGGGAAATTAATGAATTAAAATGTGTCGATTAGAGTGGATTTGGTATAAATATTAATTTACAAAGCGAACAGAATACAAAGGTCTTCTTCATCGCATGTTAACATCTTGGTAGACATTTTGCTATCCATGACGGTCGCCCTTATGTACCTACAGTACGTATCATGGTTCACGATTCGGCAATAAAGACTGGCCGGGTAATCAATACGAAGAACTTAAAATTAAATCGGCGTCGAAAATTTTACATAAATATTGCTAGCCAAATTAAATTACGGACAAGTAGAGACAACAAAAGATAAAATGCAAAGCACAATGTAGGTGAAAGAAAAACTAATACTAAAAATAAAAGTATTAAATATCGAAAAATATTGCTGAAATAAGAAATTCTGCGGCTTTTATAAGGAAATAAATAAAAAACTAGATGAGAATGAGTATGAAGAATGTAACATAAGTAACTTGTCTATTACAAGAAGCTCAATTACAATACCAAATTGCAATCAGCGTGCATCTAGTATTTGTGCTCAAAGTTCACGTCGCCGACATTAATTACCTACTTTAGCCGACGTTATGAGCCTGTGACGTCAGAGAAAGTTGACCTTGTTTGTAGGTGGTAATGGTAGTTTGCGTTAAATGTCTGAGGCCAAAGCTGGCACGCTTGGCTCGTTTAAGAAACCAGACAACTACTAAATTGTTATATAGCTGGCTAAGTGCTCATTTTAAACTTGACCAAAATTCGCTACATTTAGTTTTAAACTACTTGCTCTAAGTAAAGCTCAAATGCTCGTGGCATCGTTCTACTCAAAAGTGTAAAATACAAGAATAACACAGTGTGTTAGAAAAATTTTCCTGAAGCAATTACTTTCTGTATTTTAGCCCCAAATCCTAGCATTTTCAAATTTAAAGTCAGGCGTTTAATAATATCAAACCTTGACCCTGCTTGATACTTTCTTCCGCTCGCCGAAATATTCCCGCTTTGTTATCATATGCGAGGCGTTGCAGTTTAGCTTATTGGATTCTTAGAATTTCTTGTTGTTCTGACACACTTAAAGCTTCCCCTCGAGTCTCCTGTGAATCGCTTAATTAGCTTTTGGTCATTCTAGAATTTTCCCGAGCGTATGGGGTGACGCAATCTATTCCCATATACTTTGTGCTTTATTGCCGGCTTCTCAGAATTTCTTGTTGTTCAGAAAGGCTCGGTGCTTCCCCTGCTTCAGCCTGTTGGAATTTTCCGCTCAGCCTCTGGTTCTTCGCATAAGCTAATCAAGGAAGGAGTTAAGCCACGCGCTTGCGCGGCCGCATTTGAATTTTGGGATAGCGGCCTAAGCCACTAATTCCGCCCCGGCTTTGGTTGACAAAACACGTGTGTGTCGACTAGCACCCCGGTTCACATCGCTTTGCGACCGGGGGGATGGGCGTTATGCTTTCGTTAATTATTGGTGCCTTCTGGGGAACTGTTGAACTTACCGGTGTGCCTTCTGAAGGAATAGAACTGCTTCGTTTTTATGGCAACCCTTGGTGTTCGTTGTGTTGTGAACATTAGCGGTTGGGGGTTCAAGTAACGCAAGTAAGGTCGTTGTGATTAAAGATTCCTGTACCGGAAGGTTGCGAGACCTTCATTTCCGCATAAGCGGATTTATTTACCGGAACTCGATCTTAGTTAAGGCGTCATGTTGTATCTCGCAAGTTTCGTTATTCCTTACAGGAAGTGTCGTTGCGACGTCTTTTTACTCTTGGGGGATTATAATTCGTCTTGCCCACCCCGGCTGTGACAAATTTCATCGAGGCCTTGTTCGGGCAACCAGTCAACACCTGTGGTATTTCAGTCGTTCTTCTCTTCAGGCATTTTGGCCAGTTTGTTTGGGAGAGGCGATCACCTAAAATGCCGCACGTCAAATACAGTCAGCTGATCTCCCTCAGGTAACGTGTTTATGTATTGTAACTTTATTGTGTATAGCGTACAGTGAACGGAATATTTCGTCAAAAGTGTTAAACAATCCGGCGTAGTGTTGCAATTATTGTCAAAACCTCGGTAATTGCTGTCAGAATTTCATGAGTTGCTGTCTTGTTGCTATTTGACTTAAAATGTGTAATAACGTTTGTGAGACACGTCGTTCATTTACAGTCGTTTGCTGTTTTGAATTAAGTTAAGATGTTACGCAATTTAACCTAACTAACCTTTTTTGTTAATTCCTTTTAAATGTAACTAGTAAACATTTCATGTTCATTGCCATACATATTTTTATTATTTTAATACAGCCCTAACTCAAAGGTGGTAAAGAACCTGTACATCTCCACTGCAATTTTAGCCGGAGTAAACCTGTCTTGTTATCGCAATCGTAACAGAGCTAGGGCCTTGTATTCTAGATATATTTCCCGATCATGTCGTTGTGTCGTGGTTGTGCGGTAGCAAATGTTGGAATAAATTATATAATGTGTTTAGATATATACAAAATAATTCATAATTAAGTATCTTAGTTTGGCTTGGTTGCTGCTCCTGGACGCTCTTCAAGGAAGCTCGATGAAGTAGAAATGAGTGCACGCCTGTCTTAAAGCGGATCTGAAACAGGCTATATGCATGCCATCAATAAGATGCGCTCGTTTGTTATGATTCTGCAGGCGGTAAAATTAAATTGAATAAAGTGCTTTATGGTGACGGTGGCGTTTACGCCGAGTATATTACGCCTGGCTGAATGTGGCGCTCTTTTTGCGCATAAAGTGGGGATTCTTCGGAGTCGCATGAATTGAAAGTTTGTACTTATTGCCAAGTCCGGCTTTGACAGGTTTCGCGGTCGGCCCGGCCTTGCGGCAGGCGGAACAATTTGGCCACGTCTAGGCACCTGCATTATGCTGACCTGGAGATCTCGCCTAGTACGTAGGTATAGGTTTAAAGTTAAATGTATGCAAACGTTGTGAAAACAATGGCCTGGAGGAATCGGCTGGTGCTGAAATTTAAACGGAGTTTCGAGTCAAATCGAAAACCAACCGGTACTAGAGGATATCAGCTAGTGCTGGAATTTAAAAGTTTCTAGTAAGATCGAAAGTCGACTGGTACTGACTGGGTCAGGAGGGATTAGAAAGCGGGGTCAGGCTCCGGATGGAACTTGTTGATCAGGATGCGGTTCAAGTTTCGAGAGACAAGTGATTTGAAATAACTGCGGATTCTGCTTTTATACTCTTCGAGCACCTCTTTATCGGATCATTTCTAGAGGGGTTAGAGACGAAACTGCGTGGCGTACCGCACATAGCGGCTAAGATCGCCTCATTGTAAATCCGAACGCTATGGAGGTAGACAAAGATTGTAACGGAAATTAGCGCCATTCAAATTTCTATCACACTATTTCTGCCTTTTAACTCTGGGGCTAACGTTACAAAGTTAAGAATGTGCGGTTCTTAGCTTTCTCATATGGAGTGCGATGTAGTTCGTCGTGTTGAAGCATTAACGACCATGTGGCATCTTCAGCATTTTTAGCCGGCCATTGGCCGCGTTGTAAGTATATCGAAAGCTCCACAACTCGCCTTCGTGTTCTGGTTACGCCATATTACCCACAACGAGTTTTAGGCTTTTAGTATTCACCCACAACCCAAAACGACATATTACAACCATGCCAGCAAAATCTGGAAAACTGTGTCCTCCGCTTATGTTTTAGATCACAGTCCAGATGTAGATCGAAACACGTTAGCCCCTCGAAATATCACGAGTGTGCTTTTTCAGATGCAAGACAACTTGTACGAAATTGGTACTTCAAACGTAGTTTCGGCTTCGTGAAGGCACAAAGCCGAGATGGCTTCTGGTATTGTAAAGCAAGGTAGCGTAAGTGCACCCAGCCGGGGTTTATTTAGAAATTGTAAGACACGGCTAGTAAAAACACAGAATCTGGCTTTCGGTGAAATTTGGAAGTGTTTGCAATTCGGAGAAACGGATTGGGAATCACTAAATAGTATCAAAGGAAATCTTGTGCTTGACTGCTTTAGCCGGCTAAACTGCTTTGCATAAAACAAACTACAAGACTGTCTTCACTCAGGTTCTTTTATAGATGTTTTAATATGATGCGTCTTACATCGGTAGCGCAACTGGAAATTTTAAAACTTCGTCACAAAGCACCTGCAAATATAGAAACTTGAGTACTTTTAGAGCTCATCTAGAGGCTCAGACGACAGTGATATTCTCTTTTATTAGACAAGTTAGAGATTTTATCATATTATGGCCGGTAAGGAATAACAAACTCGAGCTTTCAGTCATGGGAATAAATAAAAATATACTACATAGCTCCAACTTGTATGTTACTAAGGATGCCATAGTTGTGTAATACATTCCAAACAAAAACATAAGAACATCATCCTAAACAGTATCGCTCTGTAATAGTAAGTAATAAGCAAAAAAGATGACAAATTTCCGCAAATAATATTTTATTGAAATTCTAGAAGAGGAGTACTTGACACAGCCGATCTGTATGCTAATCGCATCATTCACATATAAAAAACCAGCTGTTGACTTATACATTTGTTTTATAATATTTTAGATGTCAGTCCTTACAACGCATTCGTCTTATGGCAATGAAATAAATCCGAATTGTAATAGAAATATTTTATTAATAAAAATACAAAATATTTTTTGAACAATTAGGCAATTACGTAGCTAATGCCTGTATTTTGTCAAGAAAACGTAAACGTCCTCCATACTGGAAAAACTGCTCTTTTAGTGACAATTTTTTGTGAAACTAGTGATCCAATGAAATTAACTCTTTTCTAGTCATGTGGGCAAAATCAACCAATTAGATTACCCTTACATTGCAAACTGCCCATGGGTTGTTATCACTTTGTGTACAGCGGTCAGTTCGGGTTGCTATGTTACGTCGTAAGTTTTTGACAGTTCGCAATGAAGTATTTTAAGATGTCATATTCTTTTCATAATTGCACTTTCACTAAATAAATGTAAATAAATAGTTTCAAGGGCAAAAATTGTCTAACCGAATATCCCTCGACCATTGATAAATACTTATAATTTTATTACAATTTCCTCAAGCACGTTGCTTTTAGGCAACAGCCATTCGCCGCTGGCGTCGGGCTGTTTCCAAGCAACGTGCTTTCGGAAACTGCAATACAATTATTTCGTAATTATCACTGTCCTTGGGATATTATAGCTGACAATTATTCAAAAACCATTAGACGATGTAGCTGGATGTCTATCTGACACCTTCAATAAAAATAAAGGAGCACTCCAGAAGTTCTCCAGCAACTAAAAGGGATCTATTTCTCCAGGTTGCAATAGTACTTTTTGTGTAGCTCAAAAGCCAGCGTTTCAGATTATCTGATTAATTAGACAGAGAATAAAAATGCATTGGTTTATTTACACTTATTACATATCACAGATTGGTAAACTAAAAATCTATTTTAGAAAGACCGTATTTACAATTAAAAACGTACAAGTAAAAATATGAGTAATTCTTCTGCATTGGGCCCAATAGCGCCTGAACGGCATGCAATCTAATGGACACAGGTTTTCTCAGTTCGTACCGCAGTTGATACGATGGAAGTTCCTAGATGAAAATTTATTCTTGGTGCTTAAGGCTTAAGTCTAATGGTTTCTTGCTGTAGAAATATAATTATTATGTGTAGCGGTATTTCACAGCTGTTTGTTTTGTTTGCTTGGGTATATTTTCACCACGTTAAGTGAGTTTTTAGTGTACGTTCCCAACTTGCGCACGGGAAACTAAGCATCGAAATTCACCCGCTACTCAGGGATCTGGTGATTCAAAACGTTTCTTAAACCGGCAATGGGACAAGGCCCGGCACGTTAAGAAGTTACCTACCAACTAATATCGGCTCTACAAGATACAACTTCAGGAGTGCAGGATAGTTCTGGGGCTCTAGAGGTCTCTTCTGGTAAAGCCACTCCAAGTTTTCTCTTTACTGAATGAAGTGGTGCTCCAGATTCCCTCGGCTGCGGCTGAACCGCCGGATAAAGCAGGACATAAAAGTGTGTTGGACGGGGCGGGTGTTGTCTTTTTATACCCGTTTGAGCATGCTTTACTTCAATTACCTTCTGGGGAAAGCAAAGTGAGCACTGCGCTGCGGCTACTTGCTACGCGAACATGCGCATTGTGGAGCTACGATTTGCAGTGGTCCGCGTTGCGAAGGATGAACGTCTATTGCGGTTAAATGCGAAGTAAAATTTTCACGTTATTACTTAATGTTCAAATATAATTGACACACCTGCAAACTTCACACTTTTACGTGTAGGAATAGAAATAAAATATCTTATAGTAAATGCACCCAATATTTGTGTAAAGCACATGTGGCGTATTGCTGTTTCGATTGCAAGAAGTAACGTGATCTAATTTTTCTGTTCTATTGTTTGAATATTGGCTTATTTTGAATTCTGCTTCAACATTTATATTATAGTGATAGCTCTACTTTTGACTAGCTATTACTTATGCAATGACTCAATGCTTAATATGCCTATTTTATTTAGTATTTGCCTTATTATTTCTGTTCAAATCAATTTTACTTTTAACTAAATATTAATATTGAGACACTCAGGGTCGGGTTCGCCAATCTAGTTATCAATTAATTGAAATTCCACTCTTAATTGTGCTTTTATGAATGCTAAATGACATTAACTGTCAGCTTGACTTTCAAATTCAATTAAACCAAGAATTGACAACTATCCTTTACAATGACACTTCAATTAATCAATTCACCAAAGTAAGTATTGTATTCAGTTTATTTCACTTTCTTTTTATTGTTTGTTATTCTACCTGCTTTTATATCAATTAACTAAAACAAACCTGACCACTTCTCAAGTTGTCACTGCAATTATCCAAATATGACAGTTCCAATGTCCACAGCTCCAAATCCTCACAGTCAGCAACTACGACAGCTTACTCCTCCAATAGTCAAAACTACATCGCTCTGTCACCCCTCAAACCACATCTAACCTGTCAAAACTCCAACTGTCCGTAGAATCTGATCCTGCTCCTTTCATTAATATTACTGCCAAGCCAATAGACTTCTGGGAAGTTTCAGTATTGTAGATGATTCCAAACTAATCCTCTTTATTCTTCAGCTAGTACTTTGAATCCAGCACTACCCACAGGAACTGTCCAAATCAAGTAAATACTCCCATCAACTTCACTCTAAACGATCGGTTCGTCTTCCAAACAACCACCAATGTCACCAATGAATATTAATTATATCTTACATGAACCATTAAATCCAAATCCATCCAATTCTTCTTGTTTTTTGTATTTTATTAACTGTATTGCACAATTTTTTCACCGATGGTAATGTCTTATTATTTCAATGTTACATTTTCATATTTTACCAAACAATTATACAAAATAAGCCATAATTTCCAAGTTTTTATTAGTAAAAAGAGTTTTTTTCAAATTTCTATGTACATTTCTTTTATGAGTTGTTATTCTGACTGACAAACAAAAAAAACTTATCTTTGATGGTTACTATTATTACTGCCCTCTTAAAATATAAAATGTCCTAACTATTACATGTTACAATCCCTTATTATTAAAGCAAGCATAATTGTCAATATAACCTTGGTTTACACTTTTTATCATGGTTGAACTCAACCATCACAATTAAATATTCAATTTCTATTTTATTGTCACATCTATATTAATAATTGTCTCAATTTTAATATTTCTCAATTATTTTAAAATTAATACCCATCTTATTTAAAACCCCTCAACATTTGATTGTATTGATCTTCCAAATTTATCATTATTTATATTTTTATTTAAACACTATAACAAATAGAGTAGTTGTATCATAACAATATACAGGGTGACCTTAATAGCGAAATAACATCAACTCACATTTTTATAATTCCCGCTCCCCGCTTGAATGCATATGGATGAACATGGTACCAGTCAAAATATATATTTTACTTCGACACGAAGTGTACGTGTAGGTATTGAAATTCCCTCATATCAAAAACCACCCTTAGTCAAATATCTCTAAAATTCGTGTCAACCGACTAATGAACCCACTATACCAAATCTCCGTCTCGGCTGTGCAAATCTTTTGGTGAAGACCCCAGCCCACTAGATCCCGCTCGTATTGGGGGGTGACTAAACGAGCTGTGCGGTGTATGTATGTCAGTATGTGTACACGATTCCGGTCGCCAGGAACCTTCCTGAAGTCTTGGATCGTTTTCATACGATAGATCCTCCGAAAATAAAGGCAACGTCAACTTTTAAGGTATTGTCAAAAGCAAGAAACATTTTTTTTTGTTTTTTTTATATAAATAACTGGTTCATAATATTTCATTGTACTCGAGAAACGGAGTGATGCTGAGTGTCGAAGTATTTTTGGAAAGCACCAAATACCGCTTTTCTTGGATGAGGAGCACCGTACATTTTTTTTTGATAAGTCGACAACTTTCTCGGTTTAAAATATAAAAATTAAAATTAAAGGAAAGAAGAAGTTTTAGTCAAAATATGGTTAAAATTAATCTTATTCAGTTGTATGCGTTCTAATTATTATTCTATTTGATTATGAAAAATAAACTAATATGATCTTGAAAATGA
The DNA here is from genome assembly GCA_940337035.1 of Agriotes lineatus. NCBI lineage: Eukaryota > Metazoa > Arthropoda > Insecta > Coleoptera > Elateridae > Agriotes > Agriotes lineatus. The sequence continues at coordinate 16,900,412 of OW679203.1, read as the reverse complement.
TATAATTGAGATTAAAATAAGTTTCTTTATTTAATATGTTTGTTTATTACAGTTACCAGATCAACATCTTACAATGTTGTACATGGTATTGTAACATAATAAGTGCACTTTATTCACATAAATTCATTGACACGGAGGAGAGTGTTTCCTGGAACTCAAAGTTTATTCACCGTCTTCGTTGTTTCTGAGCTTAATGGGGATCGTGGGAAAGTTTTCTTTTGAGACGAATATCGATATTCTTGCGACCCAGCTGTTGGAGTATATAGCTGTCGTTATTGTGGAGATTGGTTTTGTTGTTTTCTTGATCAACTGCTGTATTGAGTCGATCTCAAGTTCTCTGTGTATTTGCTGGTGGCGCACGAACCAGTGTGCGTTAACAGCTATTCGGAGAACTTTGTTTTTGATTTTTTTAATATTACTTAAAATGTTGCACTCCACACTGGGCAAGCGTATGTTAGGAGTAACGTGTAAAGTAGTAGTGTGCAATCGCGACGCAGTGGGGTGTTGCTGTTCATTAGCTGGTAAAGCTGTATCAGTCTTGCGTAGCCTAGGTTGAGTTCATTGTTGATATCTGAACTCCAAGTTAATCGTGTATCCAACTGAACTCCTACATTTTAATTGAATCTGTGCGTGATTTCCACATAATATCTGTCCGTAGAACTGTTATGCTTCTGTCACCCGTAATATGTTTTAATGTAAATATTTTCGGTGAAAATTTGGTTGTATTTAGAGCTATTGTAATGAAGGATAAAGGTTTGGCCTTACCTGTTGGCGAAAGTTATATTAGATATTTTGCCGGCTGGTATCTATCGGCCTAATTGGGCTAACTCGCCGAGAGGGTCGGGGTTCCAGCAAAGCTGCAAAAAAAAACTAAAGGAGAGGGCGCCAGGTCCTCGACGTTGACTAATCCTTGCGTCGGACCTCCACAAGGTAAGAAATAAATCCAGCAAATCAAATTATCAAAGACCAAATAACTTATCACAGCGTTTATTACCTGTTCGGTGCTATAGTGCAAACCCGCAGATAAAAGATACACATAAACATATATACATTAATAGGTAAAATAAAATAAAACAAAGCAGGCTTTAAACTATCACAACATCTATCATAACTCGGAATATATTCACGCAGGTACAATAATTATTACACGCCCTGTGAGGCAATGCGCGGCGAAACGAGGCTATGCAAGCGTAAGGCTAACTTACAATCCCGAGAGTTAGCTCCAATGGATACTAAGACGTTACTTCAAATTTTTGTTAGAGTACAGACACACCGTGCGTTTGTATGGCCATACGAGAACGAAGGTTAATGCAAACTCATTATACTGTATGGGATGATTTAACAAAACAAAACAGCTTGAATATGCCCTTACAATATTGATTGACCGTGAAATTCCGTAAATAATTCACGGGAGATTGTACTCAAAGCGATACGTTGCCGACGTCGGGTCCTTAACCACAATCTAATTAAAGCTTCAACTTCACACGTAATGCGCGGTGTTTGTCACAAAATTTAACCTTGATTTTGAGCTTATGCAAATGGAGGGGGCCCAAACGGTCGCGAGACTTCGCTAAAACGTGCCACCAGTAAGTCTGAACATCCCACTACAATGTCTTACAAAATTCCAATGTACTGGTCGGCTATAATTTTATAGAAATCTGAATATATATTTAAACGGAGTCGCTGACACTACCGATGTGTGGCCTAGAAGCTAAGAAGCTAGCCTGCTAGTGTAGCAGTTAGCACACACGATACCGACAACCCGAGGTTATAATTTAGCATAATTAAACTGAGCCGAGATAACTTCAAACAGTTAGTAGTATTTCAGTAAACGACGAGCACAAATGGTACAGCCAGCCCCTAATCTAATCTAAAACTACATCAAGTGGGTCGAGCTGTATGACATTCCCTGTCAAGATCTATGCGAAAGGTTCGTCTAATCACAAAAATAATACACAAGAGAGGGGCGATTGGTATAGCATGCCCTATAACTATGCGAAAGGTACACACCCAAGTCTAATTATCCCGCTGGTTTCCTTGCAATATCACAACTGAGACTTCCGAGATGGCTGGAGTCGAGTGCGCTCGCTTCCTGCAGTAGATCAAGCAGCGCAGGGGGCCTTACTTTGGAAGCCGAAGGAGATGCGAGAGGGTGGCGATGAGCGAGCTCCTATTTCCTAGCAGGAACCGTGACAGGCAGATTGCGAAATCCAAGTGCAACACATCAAATTACAGGAACACATGACTGTTTCTCGGCATAATTGAGTCCCATCAAAACTGGCTAAAAACGTACAAAGAAATTCCCAAGTAAGTCATCGATTAAGAAGCCAGGGCTTACGTCAGGTTACCTTTTGTTGGAAGGAAGCCATGTTGAACGCGCCAGAAAGAGCCGACCCCAATAAATCCGCAGAGGCGAAATTGACGTAAGTACTAACACACCAATTACTAACGTCTTAAAGAGGGCTCCTATACTTGTACATCCTCCATCAAATCAAAACGGAGAGGAGCTAAACCAATTAGCTCATAAATGAAGTACAGAGCCGGGGCACAGCTTGCACAAATTCCAGGACATCAAAATTCTTCCAAAATAAAATCTGACTGACTTCTAAAATAACAACGTTATACCCTAGCAACAAATCAGGCCAGGAATCTAGATTATAATTAATGTACGTACTGTTGTAGAATTGGAGCAAAATAAATTTAAATAATGACATCCAGCTGATTACTAGGGAAGTTGCATACGTAACCACATATTAACTATACTAATGCATGCAAAATCACCAACTGAAACTACTGGCTAATACTTAGGAATAAAAGTTCAGCTATCAAAATTTTACTAGTACAGGGAAAGCTACAAAAGAACCGTAACACTATGCACCATTCGTTGAGCCATGCACTTAACATATCGGTTGCTGATTGAAGTTGATTCATAGAGGTGTGAAAATCTTCATGTCCAGTGATTATGACGGTTTCACCGACGAAACAATGCAATCTCGCGCATGTGTGGGATAGGAATGTCATGCATAAATACGTTGAACAGTGTTGGTGAAAGAACACTGCCTTGTGGGATTCCTGCATGTATGTTTTTTGTTGGCGATACTGTGGCGTTGTATTCTTCAGAAACAAAAATGATATCGCTACCAAACGGTGGGGTTGAGAACTGTACAGTATTTTGAGTTTTGAGTTTTCTGAAACCAAACTGGATTGAAGGGATTATTTTTAGATCGTCTAGAGGTGTATTGAGCTAATGAGAAATTACGAGAGTAGCAACCATACTTGCCATAATGCAATGAAACCAGAGCTGGGCAAATTACTTTTAAAAAGTAATTAATTACTAATCACCAATTACTACCCAATGAAGTAATTTAATTACCAGAGATTCAATTACTCAAATAATATAGTGAGTCAATTACCTAATTACTTGGTAATTCTAATTGAACAACATAAATTAGTTTTTCAATTACTTTCAACAGTGGTGCACAGATTCAAAGAACCGTGTGTATATCAGATCTAGGGGTATTGTTAGACCATAGTCTTAGTTTTAAAAACCATATTGATCAAATATGCAAGAAAGCCTACTCGATGATAGGTTTCATTTTTCGCATAACGAAATGCTTCAGCAACATGCAGTCCTATAAAATGCTATATAGTGCGCTTGTGAGATCTAAACTCGAGTACGCAAGCATTATTTGGTCACCTAATTACAGTGTATACAAGAATCAGATAGAATCCGTTCAACATCGCTTCACAGAGCTTATATTTTTTAAATTTAAAATACCGCCTAATCCTTATAGAGACAGACTTTTGTACCTGGGTTTAGAGACACTAGAAATGAGAAGAACTGTTAGTGAACAATTATTTTTATTTAAACTAATGAATAACATTGTAGACTGTCCTCACTTAGTATCCCAATTACCGTTAAACGTCCCAAGTTACCGAACCAGACATTCATATTTGTTTTCAATTAATACGCACTCAAATAATATAGGTCATTTCTCAATTCTGAGCCGTATGATGCGTTACTATAACGTACATTGTCATCTCCATATTGACATTTTTAATACTACTTGCAATGTGTATTTCAACTTCTTAAAGAATCACTTCTCAATTTACCGTTTGTAATCTTTACTACAGCATAATTTAACTTTCTTTTATATACAATCCTGTATTAGACTAGTTTCTTTGTATTGTGTAATTTCGTATCCTTTGTTTCTTTCAAGAGAAAACATGTAATTGGGCCTACGCCAGTTTGTTTTCCAATAAGTAAATAAATAAATAAATAAACAGAAATTGTGATACAGTTGTATTCAGTAGAACTTTCTTGCAAATTCCAACTATCATTAGTGATGTTTGATTTTGATGTTTTATTAACTATAGTAACGAACTTTTAAAGAATTTTTTATAATTAAGTCTTGTAGCTACTTGCACCGTTCGCTAAAACCAAACGTTTTTGGTTTGTTTTGGTGTATCAAGTAAGTAAATAAATAAAGTCAAAAATAAAGATTATATATATAAGACTACCGCAACAGAACTAAAAACTCTAAAATAAAATATGTTTTGTACGCCAAATAATTTACGTGATATGTTGCAATCAGAATAGTAGACACAAAAAGACATCAATGAGAATTGACTACAATAGCTTATTACAAGGAATAAATACAGATTTCTCGCAGAAACGTTTCTTGCAACCGTTTTCAAAGACATTACTTTTAATACAAAAAGCTGTCATTGGATTTAACGTTTTCCTTACTGATACGAGTACAAGCAAGTGTTGCAGTGAATCCTCGTTACAGCAACTGTAACGACCACTTTAATTTTCTCGTTAATAATTATTTGCCTTGGTTTATTTAGAATTTTAAATATTTCGAACACAGCTTTGTTCTAGAAATTTCATCGAGGGAGCTTCTCTCGCCTCGTGATTGGTAACAGGTGCACAGATCATGCTACTAGCCGGTTCCCTCTGCACGTTTCAAGCCTAGCGCATCTGGGACCGCGTGGCATGGTTTTTGGGGAGTTGTTAACTGGCCGTGAGAGTGAAAGCTCGTGCGTTTGGGTGATTTAGTGTCGTTGTCATATCGATAGCCGCTGCCGCTCGCTTTTTTTCGTAAGCCTGGATGGCATATTTGTCCACCACATGGTCCAGATCCTTTTTGAGCGTGCGAACCACAGGTCTCGCAGTCTTCGTAGTTGCCCAGGTGGGCTCTCCATTATTTCCTGTTAATGAAGGGAACTCTCTGGACAGCATACACACCCACAACTTTAAGCCACAGACCGATTACTCTAGCGATGAGCGTCTTTGACCGACGTAGCCTTCAGCCAAAGCTGTTAATTAAGGTAGAGTGCTGTATTTATAATTAGACATTCATGTTTACAAGCCCGCAGACGGCTCGTGTTGAATTTATAATTAGTTGTTCATGTTTTCCGACCAGCAGACGGCTCGGATTGTATTTAAATTAATCATTCAGGTTCAGAAGCTCGCAGACAGCTTCTGTTGAATTTATAATTAGCCATTCATGTTTACCAGCCAGCAGACGGCTCGCGCTGTATTTAAATTAATTATTCATGTTTACAAGCCCACAGACGGCTTGTGGTGAATTTATAATTAGTCATTTATGTTTACCGGCAAGCAGACGGCTCGCGCTATATTTAAATTAATCGTTCACGTTTACAAAATTGCAGACGGCTCTTGTTGAATTTACAATTAGTCCTTCATGTTCACCAACTAGCAGACGGCTCGTGTAGAATTTAAATTAAACATTCTTGTTAATAACTCCGGCTATTCTAAATTAATCCTTCGTGTTTACAGGCCCGCCACCCGCGTTAGGGCCGTGTACTTTTTGTTACTTTAGTTTAGTCGATTAGAGATAAAGCGTCCCTCAGCTGGGTTATAGTTTTAGCCCATTGATTATGATATGTTCTTATGGTGTGTTTCTATTTTATTCACATGTGATTAGACCAATATATCGATTTATTGAAAGATGCTTTATGATTTTCCCACGTGTTTGTGCATGCTTATTTTCAGGTTATATTATTTATACACTGTGTCAGATTTATGTAAAGTGGAGCCTGAAAGCAGTTTAGAAACGTCGCAGGTAAGCCGGTGCACTTGTCGCTACATGTGTTGGGAGTCGTGGGCTATACACTAATATCCTACCCCGGTTGGCTTTCGAGGTTCGGTTAAGCGTGGGTTTCAAGTCTAAAGCTCGTGGCGCCATTTATTTTGCAACACCCTATACATACCGTCATGTTTGCCCTGTGGTGTACCGTTTCTAGGACCACGCGTATCAAGCCGTGGCCTTCAGCCTGTTTTGTGAGATTTCCAGGGTAAGTAATGACAGTTTCCGGACTTGTTGAAGCAAGTGGCACTCCCCCACCGTAGAGTGTCTTTAGAATCATTTGATCCCGTAACAGGTTTATTTACACATGTTTGAATGTCCTTTGGTATTTTAAAAATATTCATTTCATGCATCACGCTTTGACCTTAATTTTACGAAATCAGTAAAGTATAGTTTTTACACAATTTTAATGACAAAATAAAACTATACATTCAGTTCTATATCTCTTGGAAGATACGGAATAACACTTTCATAAAAGCTATTTAAAAAAATTTAATTGCACTAAAAGTTACAAGTTTTGTATGTTTAGAGTTTATTCAAAAATAGTAAGACGCTACAAGTGTTAAAAAATTAACAGTGTTATTTCTATTTAATATTTGTTAGTTCTTGTTTACACAATCGTAATTTTCTTATTATTCTTCTGCAGCTAGCATTTATACATGATGAATTACGAATCCTGCTATATATTGGAATCTTTGTTATTTAAAAAGCTACAGATTGGAAAAAAGTTGCATAATTATTAGTAATAAATAAAAAAAAAACATGAAACATTTTTAAAATATCAGCGGTTCTCAACATATTTCGAAAAAAATAAAAATGCACGAAAACTAAAAATTGCTCTGGTTTCATTATTTTTCAAAAACAGTAAATATAATAACTAGACGATTAAGGAGATTAAAATTAAGTTTCTTAGTAGTAAAGTATCAAATTGTTTCCGTTCGAATTTTATTTCCCATTTTAAATATTTCATTGTCTTCTAAATCTTCTAAAATTAATTTTGCATGTTTCGAATAAGTAGTTATCTATTTTCGTGTCTGAGTGAATTTCAAATAATTTAACACCAAATGACTGCACTAGCAATTAATATTATTAGTCATAATGGTCAATTTTTAGTTTCTAACTCTTATCTTATGATATGTCACTAATGACATTTGGGGATCAGGGAGAAACTCTCCTTTAGTTTTGATCTTGCCTTACAAGTTTCAGAGTTGATTGTGTTGTTGTTAGTGGTGTGTAATTCTTGTGTACCATGGAAATCTTTACTTCGAATAAAGGCCAAGAAAAAATATGCCTAAATGATTACATGTATGTGGGACATGTTAGATGCAAAACTTTTATTCGCTGGCAGTGCACAACAATGCACTTCATTAAAATGTGGAAAAATCCTGAAGACAACCCTGGATAAAACAGAACTTGTCGTTGCAAGACACCATCATCATCTCGCAGATGCAGAAGTTGATAAGGTGGTAGGCACGAGCGGAGCGTAACACAGCGAGTGTTTAATAAACGAGTGTCTAGACGAGTTTATGTAATATGTTACATCGCTCCCGGAAAATTCGCCGAAAGTATTCACCGAAGGAAAATTCGCAGACGAATGATTCACCGAAAATGGATGAATGTTCATTATAATAGTGAGTGCGGCCAAATATTCCCTACGAGTTATTGAATATGAAATACTACGTCATTATTGTTGATAGTTTCTACTAGAGTGCTTTATTAACCAGGCAAGCTTATCCCAGTAGATTTTGTGTCACAGAGATTTTAGCGCCAAGCCGTTGGCTGCGCTGACCGGTAACCGTGCATTCTGTCGTCTGTCAACCAAGCAAGACTGGAAACCGTTGGAGTACGTACTGCTCGATCCAGGCGAACAATGCATGCTGATTTAAATCTTGGTGCATTCCATTACGATGCTAATTATAATTACAGTCTTCATCCAAGTGTGGTTATTTAAATCTATATACAGTGTGTAGGTGTTGTTCTGTGCTGTCAACTGTATCTGTCAGTTCTATCGAGTTCTGTCACTCGTCACTGTTGTTTGAACTAAGGTACTATTAAAGTTCTCTAGTTTGAACCACGTGAGTGTTAGTTAACAGTGTTTTCGTTTCGATTTTTTCTGCTTTCTTTTTATTTGTTTAAAAACCAATCTTTTTTAAGACGGATAAAATTAAATGACATGATAGTTGTTTTTCCGACTTTGGAAAGTAACTAGAATTTGAATTTGCCGCCACTTTCAGTAACTCAAAATGGCGGACGAGCTTGCTCGTATAAATATAGTACCTTAGTTTCTACTGTAAACTGCCTAGATGGTATGTAGTTACATATTGAAATATGTTGCATGCTGGTTGAACCTGAAAGTTATACAACTTAAAGTACTTGGGAGAAAAACAGGTTGCATAATCTTCATCTAGTATTTAAGTTCAAACAGAAGGCTATTTTGGGAATTTTCAAATAAAAAATAAAAAAGAGAAACCACTTCCTGGTTTGAATAAAAAACAGATTGGAGCTTGATAGCGTCCATCAACAAATAAGTTAGGAGCTGATTCCCAGCTTAAAAGGATAATATAATACGAAATCTTTCATCTGTAAGGTTGTAGTTAATCTAATTCTGCATTACATTATAGAGTAATGGTTTTTCAGGCGAATAGATTTAATTCATTGGTCAGATTCTTAATAGAAAAAGCAGTTACAAATTAACTGGTAGGTACATACATTGGCGATTAGTATATATTCTAATAGAGGTGTCTTTGGTTTAGCTTTTTACTTCCCCTGCAATTCTTTGCTAACTTTAAACACGGAACGTTATGATTCAGTTGGATAAGGTCGCACGGAGTCTCGACGAAGCCTTTTTGGAGGGTCTAATTGAAATAGAAGATAATGTTAGACCAACACTAAATCTCGTTAAGAGTTCCTCGCCCAATAAACCGCTTCATTAGTATAGCGATGAAATTGTTTCCTATTAACAGAGAGTTCAACTTGATGGGCAAGGCAACCGTTCCTGGATGCATAGGATCGGCTCTTTTTTAGTTAGGCCAGTCCTAAACCGCAGGAAAATTGTAAGTTACAAGTTTAAAATGTACCTATGAAATGTAATCTACCGTCAATAACTTCATAATAATGTAATAAGAAAATTTAATTATCTCTTTAGTAGCAATGCTAAAAGGAACCAAATAGATAGCCACCAGGTTATATTTGTAAATGTGGGTTAGGGTTTAACGTTATACCGCAGGTATGTGTCAAATAATGGGCATTTCTTACACTTTAGAAATGTGAATTGAGTTATCCGATCAATCATTTAACAACCATCATTGCGAACAGAAATAGGTTGAGAGGGTATTAAGAGCTCTTTAAATTTGTCTTACCTGAGTGTGCAGAATTTCAGAAAAAGAAAGAAAACCTTTCTATAAAATTCATGATTAAATAAAAACAATTTAAATCAAACCGATATGAACTCTAATTCGATATTTCAGTATAAACTGTCATTTATGAACTGCCATAGTAGATAAGCCTTTATTATATTAAACTTATTATTAATCAACATAACCCATAAATTACATGATTGGATGTATATATAAATATTATAGAAAAATTACAAGTTAATAAAGTTGTCGACGCCCAATACTTCTTTCTTAGTGAACCTAAAACTTTTATGCGAAAGTGAAGTAAACAAAAATCCCACATTTATCATACCCGTATCGCAACCTTGGATTAAGCTAGTCGGAATTATGTGAGCCTTCTAAGGTTGGTTACAATAGCTGGTACATGGATGGGCTTGCTTTCCTTCCTGCTGCAGATGTCTTACGGGAAATAGGTTATCTACGGACCATAATGCCCGAAAATGCAGCTGATTTGGTGGATTCTTTTGACAACACGTATGTAAAATGCAGCTAATCCAAATGTGGGAGGGGGGGGGGGGGGCGATGAGGTTTTGAAATATTCTACCCATGTTCCTACCGGAAACCTGGAATGTAAATGTAACAACGATTTCTGGAGGAGAACGCACGAATAATCGAGTTGAAGGGTGGAACCGCCGATTTTCTAATCTCGTCGGTCACAACCACCCCTCAGTATAGACGTTGATAAAAAGAAAATGCGATTAGAGGAAGCAGCCAATGAAATCAAACTACAGCAACATCGTGTTGAAGCTTTAGCAAAGAAGAAGAAATTGGCTGTGTATGAAAACATGCAGATGCGACTAAAGGCACTTTTCGAAGAATATGCTAACGTCAGTCGTAATTTAGAAAAATTTATTCGTGCTGTTGGCTACTAGGGTTAGATAGCCCGAATCAATTGTAACTTAAGCCTTTTACCATTGTTTTTTTTTGTTTTCTACGTGAATAAAATGTTTGGTAAAAATGTTATTATTATTATTATTAATTATAATTTTTTTCCGTACTGTAGGAATCCTACCAACTTACAGCTACAATTTTGTAAGAACGGCATTCTGAGATTTCTTAATCTCTTCAGTAAAATGGGTTGCCTATCAAAAACTTTGCAGAGTATACTGGTGAAAGCCTTTGTCCTTGATAGTTTGTAGCAGGGTTGCTGTACTGCTCAGCTCTCAGAGGGACCAGAATTGAACTGCCCCTAACTAATTGGAAAGTGTAGTAAATACAAGCATAGAGTAACGATTCCTTGACTTTCTGTGTTATAAATGAGATTGATTTAAGTAACGGAAGGATAAATAATTATAGAATGAATGGCGAGGCCACAAAATATATAAAAAATAAAAAAAACTGTGAAAAGAGATCATAATTGAATAGAATGAAACATTTCAATTAGCTAACACTTTTTATACTTTCTTATATATCATAATATAATATAATATATTTATATGCACTTACTGTGTTTTATTGATTTATACTCTATGTCATTTTAAATGTTACCCCAATGTACCTCTTGTTATTACGAGTAAAAAGTGTATTTACGGCACTTGGCATTAAAATTGTCCAAATCGGTTTTGCCTGCCAGCATGTCAAGTGCCATAAACACAATTTTTGCACTTGTTACATACAATATCTTTTCTGCGATCATTGCAGAAGTGTAAGCATTTAGTTCGGTGATTTTTTTGTCACACTGCATTAGACATTCTAGGTTATGTCGACTGGGCCAACACCCAAAGTACGTCTACAATTCCCAAAGATTTGATAAAGCTGGTCATTGAAAGGTTTATAGTTTGTAATATCTGTTGCTATGATATAAAATTGTGTTGGTTTTTGGGAGTCTGTAAATAAGTATGTCAATATGTTAATATTCAAACTTTCTTGGGTTTCTTCTAAGAAATGGTCAACATTGTTCAAGAGTAAGTTCTGCTGCTTTGATAGTGTCACAACCAGATTTAGTAGGACCACTTCGCCCACTGTAACCATAACGCCCAATGATTTTAGAGGGCCACTTCTCCCAATGAGTTGGTTCATAACCCCCACAGTGGGCCCACAATCCCAAATACTCAACCCAATGTGACAATAACTGCCAAATATTTTCTAGGGCCACAACGCCCAACTAGTTGGTTTATAACCCCCAATTAGCTTCGTGTAAATTTGGTATTTCCTTTGTAAAACGTGTTTCTGCCTGCATGATATTAGTTTTTCTTCAGGCATTCATAAAGTTCAGAAGTATACCTTAAGCCAATGTCATTATCAAATACTTTTACAATAGTTATTTACATAGTGATCCTGAAAGTCGTCTTTTTTATTGAAAAATCGTAAACAAAGTAACACTTTTTTAAGTATTTCACTGAAATTGTTAATTGTGAATTTCTTAGTTGCAAATTCTGAAGTCCTGTTTGACCAAATTTTTTTAAAGGGCTTTATTCAGAAATTCCCTCGCAATTGGACATTGTGACACCAAACAATTTTACAAATTAAAGAAAAATAGGAGTAAAAATATCTTTACGTTCATAATAATACTGAAACAATAAAAGGAAACACTTGGCAATGCGAATCAAATCTATTTCAATTAACAAAATTACCGGAGATGGGATTCGAACTACAGCGTCTGCAAACGCGAATTTGAATCCGGGCGCCAGATCTACGAGTCTATCGAGCAACTCTCCTGGCTTTGCTATGCGCGGCTGTATTTAACAGAACGGCTTTGTTGTTTAAACTTTTTGACTCGTGTACGACATTATCCTGGATCTGTTGGGCCTCATTTTCGTCAAATGTAAATCCTGGATTATGTGCAAATTATTACTTTCATCTATTTCTCAGTTAACGCAAAAATAAACAATATTTTATTTTTCATGCCAGCTAGACATACTCTGAATGAAAAACATCGTCTTTCTCCAACAGATAGTTTTTGAGTTATATCGCCGACAGACAGACGGAATTGAGAAAACCTGTTTTTCAACATCTTGGCGCCCTGAAATATAAATATTTGAAAAAATCTGGGAAGGTAATTTTTTAGTGATTACAATACTTCCTTCGTCTTTTAGACGAGGGAAGTAAAAAATAACGTGTGCAACACGTATGAATAGTCAGATCTAGTAATTCGAAATTTGATTAAAAAATACTTCAGAATTTACAAGTGTCAAACTGACAATTCGCAATATCAATAAAATGGTTAACAAAGAGTTACTTTCTTTACGATTTTTCATTAAAAAACTACTAGTTATCTATGAACATTTTAGTCACGTCTTCGATCAATCCAAACAACCAAATGATTGTACACAGATATACTCTCACTTTGCAACGCCTGCTTTAATCTGAAATGTATTTGATCATTTGATAATATGTCTTTGTCCAATAGCAAATAAACAAATAAACAGTAGTACAACTGAGTTAAACATCAGTACCCGTTATCCAGCATAGTATGCAACCGGACTCTTTAATATTTTTGGACATATAGTACGACGGAGTCCGAGTAATTTAGAGAGGCTAATCATTCAAGGTAAAGTTGAAGGTAAACTACCTAGAGGACGCTCACCAATCCGCTGGTCAGACCAAATCAAAACTTTAACTGGCACATCTTTAACTACTTCGACCGCCGTAGAGCATGCGGTTTTATTATTTTTTTACATTATTATATCCTTTTGGTTACTACTCCTCTGTAAGAGGATGGATGAAGAAGAAAGTACAAATGAAATGTTAAGTTTTATTTTCCTCGTCTAAGAAAACGAAGAAAGTATTGTAATCGCGAAAAAATCACCCTAGGAAATTTTTTCGGATCTTCACGTTTCAGGGTCCCTAGATGATGAAAATCACGTTTTCTCAATTCCGTCTATCTGTCTGTCCGTTTGTCTGCCCCGTCTGTTGGTGTTGTAGCTAAAAAAGTATTTTTGGAGGAAGACGATATTTTGCATGCGGATTAGTTGTCTACCTAGCTCGAAACCGAGAAAATTTCGCCCAAATATATACAGGGTGTACACCTTAAAACAATTAAATTCTGTTTGTTTTTGTTTTAACTCAAAAACTATTAGTTAAAAGTAATACAGTGTTGTCCGATTGCTTTTCACCATGTATCGGTTGTGTTTCACTTTATCTCAAATGCTTTTCCCTCTTGTCAACGCTTGTGATTATTGACAAATGGGAATTACATTTCAAAAATAGTGAAACACAATTGATACATGGTGAAAAGCAATCGGAAAACCCTGTATTTCACACATAGCTCATATTTTTATCCTTAATGAAAATATACATATTGCGTACCCAACTTACACAGGGTGGGCACCTTAAAAAATTAAATTATTTTTGATTTTTGAGGCTTTCACGGCCATTTTCATTAAGTAACAACCGACTTCCGGGATTGGACCGTGTCATGATTGAGATCGAAGAACTCAACGTATCGCCCACTTTCGTAAGGGGCTTTATCAGGAGGAAAAAAGCAAAAGAGCACGGTAACTCAACGTGTTAACCAAGCCAGAGGCGAAACTCTTTGCAAGGGAAGGGACAGAAGAGCACGGTAACTCAACTTGTGAACCACGTCAGAGGCGAAACTCGACTGACTATCGGAAGAAGAAAGGCGAGAATTTATAAGCAAGCGCCGTTGCGATTCAACAAATGCCGTCGCGGTTCAGTGGCGGAGGGCGGGACTTAGGAATTAGCACTTTCCACATAGAAGAAAGTGGAAAGCCTTCGTCCCGATTGAGATTATTAGGATGTTTGCACATCTCAATGGCTTCGCGAATCTTTCTGCTAAAGGAGAATGGGGATTTGCAGATGATGGAAGTTTCATCAAAAAGGATCTTATGACCAGTATAGCTTTGGTGTTCGGCGATGGCCGATGATGAAACCAGACCTGACTTGAGACAGCGCTGGTGCTCAGAGATGCGAGTTTTCACGGAACGACCTGTTTCCCCAATGTATACAGCATTACAAGAGCAAGGGACTCTATAAACACCTTTAGATGACATAGTGTTTTATTTATCTTTAGATGAAGGAAGAACCTGTGAGATCTTGCTCGGGGGTTTAAATACTGTTTCAATGTTTTGTTTTCGAAGAAACTTTCCTATGTGGTCGGTGACTTGGTGGATATAGGGAAGAAAGACTATTGCTGCAGGAGGATCGGGTTTTGGAGGTTTGGGTGGCCGTGGATGAAGATGGCGATTGATGGCAGACTGTATATTCCTAGCACGGTAACCGTTATTCCTAAAAGCTTTCCGAATGTGATTTAATTTAGCGTGGATATTATTGGGTTGGGATATGGAAACAGCCCGATGTACAAGCGAATTGATAACGGAAAGTTTTTGTGTAGGATGATGGTGAGAATCGGCATGCAGATAGCGATCAGTGTGAGTGGGTTTGCGATATACAGAATGACCAAGTTTGCCACTGGGTTGGCGAGAGACCTGTACATCTAAGAAAGGAAGGGAACCGTTACTTTCTATCTCCATAGTAAAGTTAATGTCTGGATGTTGACTATTGAGATGATTTAAGAAGACGGGTAACGTGTCTTTACCATGTGGCCAAATAATAAAGGTATCGTCAACGTATCGGAACCAAACCTTAGGTTTCAATTCTGAAGATTCCAGAGCTACGGTTTCGAAAGCTTCCATGAAGATATTGGCAACGACAGGTGAAAAAGGAGAACCCATGGCCGCACCAGAGATTTGTTTAAAGAACTGACCTTGAAATAGGAAATAAGTGGAAGAGAGGCATTTTTCTATCAGGGCAGGTAGACTTGAAGACGTCTCCCCATGCTCTGATAACAACTGTTGGATTATGACTATGGAATCGTGAATAGGAACTTTGGTAAAAAGGGAAGTGACATTGAAACTCACAAGTAAATCCTCAGGTTTAACGCTTATATTGGATATAAGTTCAACGAAATGGGCTGAATTGCGACCATACGAGGGAGACTTACCAGTGAACTTTCTGAGGATAGTGGTTAGGTATTTAGCTAATGAGCAAGTAGGGGAATCTATGGTACTGACAATGGGCTTGAGGGGAATGTCTTGTTTATGGATTTTGGGAACACCATAAAGCCGAGGAGCCTTTGAAGCGCGAGGAATCAACCTCCGTTGAATATCAGTAGTAGACAGATCTGAAGATTTTATGAGAGAAGTGACTTCCCGTTCGATTTTGGAAGTTGGGCCGCGAGAAAGTAGGGCATAAGAAGAATCTTGAAGTAAAGACTTAGCATTAGTGATGTACTCTGTTCGATCCATAACTATCGTAGCATTACCTTTATCAGCGGACAAAATTGAGATGTCGGAATTGGAACGTAAGGTTTTGAGAGCATTCCTTTTGTCTTTTGTAATGTTACTTTTAGGTGGTTTAGATGAACGTAAACACCTGACAGTTTCGAAGCGGATAAGATCGGCAACGTCTTTAGGAAGCGTTCTCACAGAAGATTCTATCGAACTAATAATCTCTTCCGGAGGAATGCTTTTGGGAGCTAGTGAAAAATTCAAACCTTTGGAAAGTATAGAATTTTCGCTAGGAGAGAGGGCATAAGAAGAAAGATTTATGACCGTCTTAGAACCACTTTGATCTGTAGAGACCTTAACCGATGACATCAAGGAATGAAACTTACAAAGATGAGTCGCAGTTGTCATTTCTAATGTTTTTTGGGACTGTGTGTAGGTGATTGAATCGAAGAGAGACCAGTCAAGAAAGCTAAGAGTATTTGATAATTCTAAATGAAGATCTAACAATTGTTTTGAAATGGTATTGAGATCGTGCCTCGTTTGATGAATGCGTTCACGAAGTAAAGCAAAGCTAGTGCGACGAAGGATTCTTTGAGAAGAGTGGGTTGAAATGCGATGTTTGATTTTAAGAAAAGAAGGTATGATTTTGTTGTCACGACAACGAGAAAGAAACGCTAAGCTGCAAAGGAGTTTAGATGACTTATGTCGAAGTTTGGAAAAGGTAAAGGCATTAAAAGATTCGCGAAGCCATTGAGATTTGGAAACACCCTAATAATCTCAATCGGGACAAAGGCTTTCCCCTTCCTTCTATGTGGAAAGTGCTAATTCCTAAGCCCCCCCACCGCCACTGAACAGCGACGGCATTTGCTGAATCGCGACGGCGCATGCCTATAAATTCTCGCCTTTTTTCTTCCGATAGTCAGTCGAGTTTCGCCTCTAACGTGGTTCACACGTTGAGTTACCGTGGTCTTTCGTCCCTTCCCTTGCAAAGAGTTTCGCCTCTGGCGTGGTTAACACGTTGAGTTACCCTGCTCTTTTGCTTTTTTCCTCCTGATGAAGCCCCTTACGAAAGTGGGCGAATCGTTGCGTTCTTCGATCTCAATCATGACACGGTCCAATCCCGGAAGTCGTTTGTTACTTAAATTATTTTTACTTCCTTCTTCTAAAAGTAATTCCGAAAAAATCTCCCTTCAAGATTTCTTCAGATCTTCACGTTTTGGGGTACCTAGATGACGAACAATATGTTTTCTCGATATTGTCTGTCTGTCTGTGTACCTATATGTCTGTATATTTGTCTGTCTATCTGTTTGTCCATCTGTCTGTTCGTCTGCCTGACCGTCTGTTTGTCGGTCCGTCTGTTGGCAGTGTAGCTCAAAAACTATTTATTGGAAGAAAACGATATTTTGCATGCGCATTATATGCCTGCCTGGCTCCACATCGGGAGAAATCCAATCTACTACAGGATGAGCACCTTAAATTAAATAGTGCCTATTTTTTCTTTAACTCAAGGACTGTGACTTAAATAAAAGTAATATTTTCGACATAGCTCAGGCTTTTATCTTTAACAAAAAGGGCATGTTTTGGACCCAACGTATACAGGGCGAACTCCATAAAAACAAATTGGCTTGTTTTCTTTGTCATTTTCAAAACTATAACAACATTGAAGAGTGCAGTACCTATCTCACATCTGATATAATGTCATTTACCTATATTATTTATCAGTAGTTGAAATGGTACTATAGGTATTTAAAAACTAGACAATATAGTCGTTAGTATAATACCCAGTATAGAAAAGGCTATAGTTTCAAACAAAATCTTGATTTTGATATTTTGTTAAAAAAATCTAAATTTTGTAAAATTACGTTTTAGGGGTCAAGTAGTCAAAAAGTTATTTTTGAAACACGTACAGCTAGCTTATAAATTACTGTCAGCGTATCAAAAGTAATAACGAAAAGGTTTCCAACTGTTAAATTTAAAGAAAAAATTAAGGCGACTAAGTAGGATTTCAAACGGAAGTTAGGCGCATATTTCCATTAACATTTTGTAATATTTTTGGTTAATGAGGCCGATAGAGAACTAATTATGAACGGATGATTTTTTTTGCAAAAGTCATAGTTTGATTGGGCATAGTATTAGATTTTTAAATAAACTCTGTTTTATTACAAAAGTATTTTAGTTATCGACAAGAATCTATGACCAGTTTGTAGTTACAAATATACTTTATCTATGATTTTGTAAAAAATGCCTATTTTCTACACTTATTTTAGGGCAAAAAGTTAACTTTTATTACACTAGTGATATAAAAATGTTATGCGTACTTTCGTAAAAGGTTATGATAATAGATAAAACGTTGTAAGACACATTTGTAAAAAGTCCTTTCATTGCACTCACATCCTTTAAAAAACTCACTCGTACCTCGCTCGTGTTGTAAATCAGTTCGTGCAATAAAGCAGGACTTTTTACACTTATATCTTAAACAACTATTATTAAGTAGAATACAAAAAGTTTTTCAAATACAAAAATTTCTAAAATATCAGAAACCTTCCATTAATTAATTTTTTTGTTCATTCATTCGGTTTACAAAAATGGTTAAAAATAAACAATTCAAGAAAATGTATCAACAAACGATATCATAGAAAAAACTTCATCTGTATACAGGGAATTTATTTTAATAGTTAACATAAGCGTTTCGTTTTCTATGCCATCGTTTAATCATGCAGGTCATTTCCATAGTTACAAATGAGACCAATAGATTAGAGCGTGTATTTTACAGGGAATTTATTTTAATAGTTAACACTAGCAGTCCAGTGAGACAAATGTCTCATTTAATAAAACAAAAAAGACCGTTTTGCAAATAGAACGCGTATTCACCACACGTACGTATATGACGTCATTGTGGTAGCAAACTACTAGTCGCGTTCGCCTTGATAAAATTTGCCTAGAATCTAACCTAAAAAGTTCGGATTATGATAATTACGATAATAATTAGTGACTGAAATTCAGTTCTGACCTAACATGACCATTCCAAACATATAACTTTCATAACTTTTTTCTCTATCTCTTACGGTTTGGCTGCTAAAACATCGTCCCAGACAGACACGTCTATTAGATAAAGAATAAGCGTTTCGTTTCTATGCCACCGTTTAATCATGCAGGTCATTTCCATAGTTACAAATGAGACCAATAGATTAGAGCGTGCATTTTACGAGTTAACATAGAAATTATTACTTGTCAAAAAGACAATTAATAGTTATCCTAATGTATACCGTTGAAGAAAAGATACAACACACAAATTGTTCTTACGTAGCTACTTTTTAGTTGCATACCTAAATTCCAGTAACAAATTAAAGTAAATAAATCTATTGATTTCATTGGTAACTATGGAAGTGCATGGAAGTGTATGTGTATGGTTAAATGCTGTCATAAAAACGAAACTGCTATGTTAACCATTAAAATAAATTCACTGTATACATTTAACTGAACTTTATAAATACTTAGAGATTGTGGACCTGACGTACAAGTTTTAAAAATGAAATGTCGAATTTACACGAAATGGGGGTTATGGACCAACTAGTTGGGCGTTGTGTCCCTATAAAATCTTTGGGCATTATGGTCGCATTGGGCGAAGTGGCCCTGCTGAGTATTTGGGCGTTGTGGACTTTGAAGGTTATGGACTAACTACTTGGACGTTCTGTCCCTAGAAAATCTCTGGGAATTATGGTCACATTGGGCGAAGTGCCCAGGCACCATACAAATTTGCAGTGAAACGTGCGATTTAACTTTTTTTTTAATCGTAATTGCACCTAATATCTCTCTTGACACTATACACTGTGTGAAAAACTGTCACTTTTGACACACTCGTAGAAAAGGGATTTTAATAATAGGTATTTATGTCACAAGTACGAAATTAAAGACATTTTTTGACAAGCTGCAATATAAGACGCATCTAAAAGTCCGTTTTCGTACGAGTTACATACATATTTTTTTGTTTTACTGCTTTCGAAACGTTTTTTCTTATTAAAAAAGGGCAGTTTAATAGACAAGGGCGAGAAAAGTCGAACAAATCATGCATAGCAAAAAATGACAATGAAACACAGTGGTAGTTTTTGTTGCTATAGTAATTACTGCTGAAATGGAAAATGTACTAGTACGAAAAAGTAGGTGTTTTCGGCCGCTAAGCACTGCCGAAATTTATAGCTTTTCAATGCAGTAGAGTAAAAATTATTGTCTTGACATTAAAACATTACTTGTACGAGTAATAGCTGTAAGCAGATTTAAGCGGGTTGTTTCTAAATATAGATGTAAGGTTGAATAAGTTAATAAATGAATACATCGATTATAGGCATGATAAATATAATCAAATAGAATTAAAAATGCGCGGTCGAGTGAAGAACATGACGACTAATAGAACTTTACCAACGATTTCATCATCTGAATCATTACAAATCTAATCCAATCACCACATGACTTCTAATTTTTCAATGACATACACAACGTGCTTGATTATCATCACGTGCATATATTATTCTAAAGTCACGAGTTGTGTCCTAATCAGCTCATTTGGAAAATAGCGCGATGCATCACTATTGTGTTCAAAGTTACAACCATATTGAATATTCCAGTTATTTAAGATTGAACTAGCTATTTATCCGTCTATTTCTGCAATATATTGCATCAATATGATTTTTTACTTCAGCTGAGGTGTTGTAAAAGTGTAATTAATTGATTTGTTAAGAAATAGGAAAATACACAAAGAGGAAATTTATTTATATTGTAATGGTCGCATATCAAGACTACAGATTTGTTCATAAAGTTAATTGCTAGATAAAAAACTATTTATAGAAAGATAAATTACTTAATTATTAAAAGGTACAAGGGTGAATTTAAACAGATTAAAAACAGAATAATTATTCAAAATGTTATTAAGAAAGTACATATAAAATTCAAATCAGGTAATGCATTCAATATTCAGAAAAAAGGTTCTAAAATATCAATTAAAAATATGATTCTTTGAATTATATGGATAGTTGTTCGGTGTTATTAGAGTGCAATTCAGAATAAGAAACAGAAAATTTCTAACAAATGATTGAATAAAAAGTGGAAGGTTAATGTCAAATAATTATTTCAATAAGTCATTCAATAGGACAGGTAAAAATAGATTTATTAGCATATTATCTAGGGGCTGTTAAAATTGTAAATAAATCCATAAAATATATTACTATGGAGAATTGTAAAAGATACTAATAACAATAATTTTGAATCAAAATAAAATAAAAAATTTGAATATAACGTTTATATTAAATGGTTCTTATTAATTTGGTTGGTGCATAACAGGGTATACTTGTTGCTAAATATGTGAGGTGCAGAAAAAGTAAACTCTAAAAACATAAACTGTATAACGGATTATGGAGAAAGGAATACATGGTAAAATTACATTAAAAAGTTATATTGCTACAATCTACAAAGAAAGTGTTCTCTGGAATTGGGTGTTGTACTGAATTTATTGTTGGTTGATTACATCATGTGGTTTGGATGACAGACGTTGCATTTGTTGGTTGTGGGTCTCGTCGAGCATCATCTTAGAGCAAACATCTTGTGAATTGGATAAAAGGAGTTTCATTTACTGGTATTGTACCTTGTGCAGCTTCTTGTCGGAGTGGACATCTTGTGAATTGGATAAAGAGCATTTTACTTGCTGGTATCGTGCCTCATCGAGCTTCTAGTTGGAGAGAACTTCCTGTGAATTGGATAAAAAGTATTGCGGTTACTAGTAGTGGACCTTGTCTGGCTTCTTGGTGGAAGTAAACGGGTGTGCTGTCATGTTTGAATGAGGGATGTTTGCGGTTGGT
Source organism: Agriotes lineatus (assembly GCA_940337035.1). NCBI lineage: Eukaryota > Metazoa > Arthropoda > Insecta > Coleoptera > Elateridae > Agriotes > Agriotes lineatus. The sequence continues at coordinate 16,878,864 of OW679203.1, read as the reverse complement.
AGTGGGTTGATGTGCAGATGAAAACTTCAGTAAGCAGATGCAACACATTTGGCACAGTGAAGAGACAGTAGTACTTGGAGTAGGGACAACTGCAGGTATTTGTAAAAAAAAATCTAAAAGTATAAACATTATAATAAAGTGAATTGAATAATTAAAATAGAACTACTTACATTTGTTCATGTTTATCAGATGATTGGAATTGTAACAAATAATACTTTAACTGATTTTTCATTTTTATAGTTTTTTGACATTGACAACTATACAACCGTCAGCTAATTTTCAAAGTAAGCTTTTATTGAACAAACCGAGGTTTCCATTGCAATAATAGTCTTTGTAATGCATGAACCAATATGAATTTGAGAGTGATTGTCTTTGCTGCAGCTAGAAATGTTTAATAAAATCAAGTATTAGTAAATTATATCAAAACGCTATAATTTGCTTAAATTCATCTAAAAATAAAAATGTGTTATAGAATTAAAAATAATATCATATAGAATCATAGCATAATAAAAGTTGCATAACGTGAAATCATTACATACATAAATGGGATTGCACCATAGTCAAATTAGTGCAATATATATTTTTTTTACATTTAGTAACCTAAATGGCTCCATCAATTTTGTTCACATTCTGTATTTACAGGTTGATAATTGCACCACACAGAACTGCAGTTTTCTTCAAATTCGGTAAATCCTTCCGTAAATCCAGACGATTTTCCAATCTTTTAGTAACAGGTTTAAAACATGTTTGCAACGTTTTGAACTGCAATAATTATTTCGATTCCTGTCCGGCGATTCGTTGGCTGACAATAAATGTAAGATCGGCTATTCCTCACATGGTTGAGATATATTCGCAATTCTTTGTTGAACAAAACATAGACGCTATCTAATTTGAAATTTGTCAGAACTTTTTAAAATAGCGCAACAAAATTATACTGGAAGTTTTACCAGTAAGTATATGAATGTTCTGGTTATCCAATTCCGCAAATATTTATATCCCCAATAGCAGGCAGGTGAAAGTTTTGTACGCTGCATCACATTTTACATCAAAAACACGAATTTGCTCAGTTTACGTCATCATCCCATAAAAAAGCAGGTTGGGAGCAATACATGCAGCTTGGTTGGGTAATCAATAAGAACACAAAGAAATAAGGGTGAAAGGAAACCTGCTGAGAAAACTACAACAAGATAACAAAAATTGTAAAGAAAGTTGGAGGCCTTTACTCGATATTGGGATGTATAGGCTAACCACATTTTTGAACCCGAAGAATGTGTAAAAGGAAACCCGCGAATTTGTTGGGAGGATGAAATAAGGAAGCGGTTGTTAAAAAGTAAAGAAATCATTAATACTAACGATGAAGATACAAAACTAGAGAAAATATAAATGAGAAATGAAATAGTAAAAAAGCAAGTGCCTATATAGTCATACTTAGGTTATCCGTGGTAGTTAGGAAGTTAAATGTATCTTATCTATGCAAAATAATGAAATGAAAAGCCTACTTCGCTACACAATTAGCTCTAAAATTGCAGCATCGCGATAGGAGATTATCGCTTTTTTATTGATCTAGCTTTCATACTCACAGCGTGAGGCACCATAATAATAAAGCACTCGATTAAAGTCACATGAGGCCTTTTTAGTTTTGCCTCGCTTATCTCCTCCTCTATATACAACCAAGACCCCCCTAGGCTCTCAGGTTCATCTGCTGCAAGCGAACCTTGGTGGAACCACAACAAGCCACATGACCTTTGGAGATAGCAGCTGCGTATCATCGTCGCAATCGACTTACCTTGTAGATATTGTATGTGAAAACACGAAATAGTTGCATTTGCAACGTCTTCTATAAAAAAAGTTGTGGCTAAGCAAACAAGCGGGTGAAAAAAATTGCCAACATGTTAAGGGGCCCTCGAAGAAATTAGAAATGAATGATATTCCACTGTAAGGGATGAATTTTGATGAAAGTCTCGATTACCCAATGTTACGTTAAAGATGTCAAAACCTCTCAGAAGAGGTCTTATGTTATCTTTAAAAAAATATCAATTTATTGACACAGCGTTACACTGTAATCAATTGTTAAATTTAGAGCTTTTTTGTGATAGACACATCACTGTTCTGTTTTTCTGTAAAACAAATGTAATGTAAGTGTGTTCATTTCTGTGCAAATTTTCCAAATTGTCAATGACGCATGCAGACAGGAACTTTGAAACGGTTTATTACTCTGTATTATCTTTATGCCATATTTTTTGTTTCATTTGAATTTTATGTCACGCATCTATCTACGTAGTTGCATCCAATCATAATTGTAGTTTAATTAGCAGACCGTTTTCCTACATGTCCTACCTTGAGCTATTTTTTGCTCTTTGCTTTAGCCTTTTCACAGGTTTCTCTTGGGCTTCGTCTATGTGTTTTTGTAGTTGTTCTAGCGTCCCATATTCGTCAAGTCGATCTTGTTTCTTTCATTCTTGTAACTACGTCTATTAATTTTTATAGATGTACCAAGGACGATTTTGCATAAAAACAAGCATTGCGTTAGTGTAATTTTTATTTCTATATTAATATAACTGAGTAATACCGCAATTTCGCAACAAGTTTTAAAATTAGTGCATACTAACTCGACCTACAGATAACAAACAGCTGTAAAAAATGATTGGCTAACAACATTATACTGCTTAAATAATATTTATTGCTTATATGTTTTTACAGTATAGAATTTATGCAACTTTGTAAATACACATCTCCTCATGTTTATTGCAAACATAGAAACGCTCTTTCATTTCATTTTCAAAAATAAATATTAAAATTCAGCTTCATGGAATTTTCCAAAAACCATTTTCCTTGTGCATGGCAAGCTTTGAAGAGCTATCACGCTGTAAATAACACGTTTAAAAGCAAAGCTAAAGGAAAATTCCGACAAGAGTGAAAAATCCTGGGCATCAGCGCTATTTTCGACCCCAGCTGACACGGCCGCTAAGAAAAATGGGGACCGGACGTCAGGCGAATTTCATCATGATAAGGTCAAAAAGGTGAATTTCAAGCTCCCATTTAAAATGCAGCTGCAGCTACTTGTGTAATCATTAGGAATAATTAAAAAAATCATTAATGGCGGCCTTGCCTCCTTGTGTAACGCCGATAACCCCTTGCACCCACGTTAAAAATTTGCTAAACGACATAAGACATACGAACAAAATATTGACTCGATTAGGGGCTAAAGTTTACTCTTAGTTGCAGAATAAAAATGACGTTTTAACAATCGCTAGTAGATTTTAAGACTTCTGTTGAAGGAATGCAATGCACAAAAAATATATAAAATATTTAAAATACAATACTAAAACGGTAGGTAAATAAAGCCCTCACAAACAAAATTTTGTTACGTGGACAATAGCACCCCTAGTGGTCGATACAAGGAAGTAAGTAACAGGCCGATTTGGGTATACAGAGATGTTGTTAAACTCAATACTTGCTGAACTGGCAAAACTGCTTAATTACAAATAGATACATTTGCATTGTATCCAGTATTTATATATGTATAGTTAGTAAGTAAAAGTGTGTAACACTTTCCATCATAATACTGAATATAAAAGTAATTAAAAATCCTGCTTTAAACTTCCATGTTTTCAAAAATATAACACCAATATTTGTGTGCATCGTATCCGAACGTAACATGGGTTTATCGGCCATCTTTGCAGCTCCCTGTATATAAATGTAAATATCTCATGATTAATTCTACTTTATTTAATAATAACTTGAATGTTGTGGTATTATTGACTTTGAACCTTTGCCCTGGTCAGGTAAAATTTAGCCAAAATACATTTTCAATGAAATGCTTGCCCCTTCTAGATCAGAAACTGAGGGTTCGCTTAATTATACGAGTGAAGATGGAAAGAGAACTGCATAAACAAATATATTGCTGCGATCGGGCTTTATTTTAATATTAATTGCACTTACACCTTAGGTCACTAATACTTGCTATGATCTTGCTATAATATAATAGCTTTATAATTAATAAAACCTTAATCTTAGAGTTCTGTCATTTTTTTAACGAATCTGTAACTTACCTTAGCATTCTCTTGAGCATATGGTAGAATTAACTACATTAATCAGACTTTTATCTCAGGTTACTGTCATAAGTTAATACAATATGAGTTATCTGAATACACTCAAATAAATCAATCACAAGTAGGGATAAAAACATTAATTTATTAGTCAGGTAAATACAAAAATTGAGTAGTCACAACTATATAATTGAAATTTATTAATAATCTGATTTTATTCAATAATTCAAATTACCTTGGTTTTAACCTTTAGTGAAACGCAGTACTTTAAGTAACTCCTTAAGCATTAGCTGTTACTCTTAGTTACTGACGCTTACAAATCATCAAACCAATTGTTACATGAAAATGTTTACAATAATTATACGGATTTTATCAATAGAAAGCTGAGCTCTACCTTTTTAATGTCGTTTCTGTACAGAAAATAACTTTAATACACTCACGATTCGATACTGTGGTGCTTTCTATGCTGCTGATTTTCTCAGAGGAAATTTACGACACTATTTTAATACATTATTTGCTATATTTTACTAATATGATGTTTTTTCAAATTGCAACTGTCACTGTTCAGACAACGTTTGGTATGTCAGCAGATGTTTTCAATGAATCCCAATTCTGGGCTTAATCGTTTAATTTTATGTTAAAAAACGTTAGCTTAGCTTTTGCGTAGGTAAATTCTTTCAAATCAAAAATTAACGCATGACTTAGATAATTCGATTTCAGGTTCTCTTTTCTAATAGGAGGCCAACACACGATCATTAAAAAATCACCTAGAAGTAAGCTTTTAGCTTTAATTACCCTATTTATAATTAAATTAATGCATAAACTGTTAGTTTTGAACCTTTATTTATATACAGGGTGTCTCTAAAAAAGAGGTCAATCCGTTAACCACATATTCTTTAAGCAAAAATATGATTTAACTCAACTTACCTATATACAAAGTTGCTTAGTTTAGCAGCTAGAGGGCTTTAAAAACGATTAACGTTTTTAAATTTTTTCAAATAAGACAAAAAATATTTGATAGATTTTATTCATTTTTGGCCATACGTTTGTAACAGTAAACCACAGCTTTCTGAAGAATAAACCCTAATTTCGTCATATATACAGGGGGGTTAAAAAATATGGATGGATAATCTATTGTGACGAAGTTTTCAAACACTCTGTAATTTTATAAATTAGGGTTTATTCTTCAGAAAGCTGTGGTTTACTGGTACAAACGCATGGCCAAAAAATGAATAAAAACTAACAAAGAATTTTCGACTTATTTGAAAACATTTAAAAAAGTTAATCGTTTTTAAAGCTCTCTAGCGGCTAAACTAAGCATAGGTAGTATATAGGTAAGTTGAGTTAAAAAATCATGTTTTTGCTCTAGGAATATGTGGTTAACGGATTGACCTCCTTTTTAGGGACACCCTGTATATACGATATCGTACCACAATAATATATTGTTCTTTATATATACAAGTCAAAATTATATTAACTATTGTAATAAGAGCTTCACTTAAAAATATAATAATAGTAGGGTTTCAAATAAATTATAAAATTTATAATTACGGCCAGGGTTACTACATTTTATGAATTGTGTAGTTTCGATAAAGAGCTGCCTGTCAAATTCAGGCCAAATTAAAAAAATGTAATAATAATTACCAAAAATAAATAGTTTATTGCTCTTTCTCTATTTTACTTATTTGCAATAACTTAGGGCTTAGCTCCGGTGAACATGAAACAAATCTTAACTCAAGGGGTCTGTTCAAAAAATAAGTAGAAAACTTTGTATAACAAATAATTACTTGTATAACAATTACTCTCAATTATTAGGGCAAATGGACCACTCCCAACTGACATTTAAATAACCTCTCAATTTAGTGCAATGCACAAATAATCCATCAGTGCCAAAATATCGTAAAATTGAATTTTCCAACACCAAATTGGCAAGAATGCATCAGGTAAATATAATTAATTCTGTGACGTAGGAACGGCTAACCTCGTTTTGTTTCAGGATGACGCCAAAACTCATGCTCAGATATGCTGCAAATTTCGCGTCAACTCGCACTTTTAGGGATGCTATCAAAATTATTGGAAGCTGCATGGACCTGGGATTCTGGAAACACGTTGAACTTCTCGGCGAAGGTCTATTCTTGACGAACCCCAGTTTCTACGACGCTGTACGAACTCCTTGCTGTGAAATTTAACCTTTTTGAAAAGGTGCTCCGCTGTTGGTTGGCATATTAGACGGATCCCACAACGAATATTTTCTTGGAAATGGGTTGCTGGTCCTAATTATTTTACCCACGGGTTGCTAAAGCTTTCCACTCCACGTAGCACCAAACATATCTGCCTTCCGAGGTCTGGAATTGCCTCAAAATCGTCATCGAAGTTGGCTTGCACTCAACGCCGCACCAGGTGGGAACTTGCTGGCCTAATTGCACTATCTTTGAAACTCCTCCACTTTTGAAAACTACACCCACAGATGCCCAGCAAGAATGGTAAAAACTCCAACACAAATTTGACTCAACAAAATTACTTTTTATTATTAATTTCTGTACAAAAAGTGAAGCTTAACTTGCACCCCACCTGAAATTTTTCTGCCTGTTTTATTAATTATGACAATTGACTGTCTCGTTTGAACTTATGGACTACAGTTTTGATGTCATGGCTTTGCATTTTCACTAAATTGTCCTTTTCTTGGGATAAATGTCACCATACTTCGCTCAGCTTCTAATTTTCACTTTGGTTTATAATGCATTGCTACACTCGAGTTCTTTTAGCATCTCACTAATTGTCTTTCGATCGGTTGCCTTACATTTTTCTATTGTAATTATTGCTTTGCTAGCACTGTTTTTCGTTTACTTTTCAGTTAACTTGCAGTTTGATGGCTTATAAACTTTTAATATATAACGTTCATACAATTTATATACTTAACAAATCATTCTGTATCATTTTATTCACATTATGTTTGATGTTACTAAGCTCACATCCGTCAGTTACAAATTAAATTGCATTGACCCTTCCGAACATTTGTCATATCTAAAACTCTGAACGTAACCCTTCTGAAACCTGCCTTATCTCATGCTAACTTTTATCCCTCCAATTATTAGTTACTGCTGCTCACATAAAGTGCACTTATTATTGTAAAGTAGGTACTGATCATCTTGCAATAAATGAAATATTTAGTTCTGTGCTCATGTTGACCTTATTAATTCTGTTACTTAGGCAATCAGAATTGCTGTGGGCAGTAAACCAATACACTATATAGGTCTATATACTACCCAAGACAAAAATATAAGACAATCTTTTATAGAGGTTTTTAACATTATTTTATTACATTAAACAATTACATTTACTATATTAATTGTGATTTAGAGCAACGTCTAAACAAGTTGACAATTAGGTTGGAAACACATTTTACAGCTGATCATATTAACTGTCCCAGTTTTTCTCCGTTAGATAGTACATAACAAAAGAGTAGCGGGTAGACACTTCTCTACGAAGCAGATAGAGGATAAATCTGCTTCAGGGAAGCGACCCTCCCCAAGCGAGTATTGGTTTTCCCCTCATCTCATATTCCGAGGAAAAACATGTCCCAACTCTAGACCTACCCACCCTTTAACTCCTTCCCCCCATATCCTAGCCTCGCACAGAAAGCAACGGGAAAGTACTTCGTGTTACGTATCTTCTCTCGATAATTTCATGGCTTGCCTCAAAAATAAATCTTATTCGGAGTCAAAACAGTTTCCTGTTCGGATATTCGGAGGAGAATGCTATGAGCACAGTTGATGAAGTTTGTTTGTTTGTTTGTTCATGGACAAGGTCTAGGCATGCAGAGTACCAGGTACCTTAGACACCGACTGCTTTGGTCATATGGTCAAAGTCCTACTTAAAATTTTACCGAGACTAAGGAGTTCCAACCCTAGCAAGGGATCTGTTACATGCTACACATCGCAGTAACATGGGATCCACGGTTTTACATCACTTCCGAATGATGGCATTCTGTAGAGACTTTCATCTGCATTTTTTTATTTTTGAAAACCTCACCGGGACCGGGAATCGAACTCGCGACCCATAGAACAGTAGTCAGAATGCTTACCACTGAGCTACCGACCCCGGCAGTTGATGAAGTAAAAACTTAGAATAAAATAACTCAAGGTAAAAAGATCAAAATTGCGACCTGGAATGTCCAAGGCCTAGTAATGCAAGCTGAAAAACAGCACTGTTGAACATGGAGTCCAGACCCTAGACATCGTCAGTCTGAGCGAAACTTATTGGAAAGGCAGCTGCCATTTTACCTCTAAGAACAGAAACGCATTTATTTCTCTTGGCATGAAAGTGACTCCATAAATGGAAAGCAGTAAGGATCTCCAAAAATAGCAGCAGTCCGCCCTGGGCTGTAATCCAATACGTAACAAAAATTTTTGACCAGGAGAATAGATGCAAAACCGTGTACAATGCATTTCATCCAAGTTTATGCCCCCATTCCAAAAGAAAGGAAGATGAAGTTATCAAATTTTACTTTTTAGTGCAGTCGTTCGTGAACTTCCAAATAAGGAAATAATAGTCATTCTAGGAGATTTTAATGCCAGAATTAGCAACGCAGTTAAGATAATCTCATTAAACACGTTGTGGGAAAAATCAGATTGGGTACCAGCAATAAATCGGGCTAAACGCTTCGGATTTTTGTATTGACAACAGTTACACTGTTATAAATAGTTTTTTAGATCACCATCCTAGATGGTTACAGAAGGGTATCTCTGGGAGGTAAATAAAAGACCCAAATCGATTACAATATCATACTGCTTCAGAGCAGATGAAAATCAAGTATAAGTAAACGAGTAACGAGTAAATTCGACCTGTTATTTACTCTTGGTGTCGTGGGAAGCCAAGGTTTCACTTTACATTGAAACAGGGGCGACGTTGGTACATTGTAATGATTTGCAGGTGTCCCTCTTGCTACAGGAAGCGGTGAAGCCTGTAAGGACATTTTTAATTGTTAGGAACGTACGGCTATTTAGCATTATTTTCTCGGTTCCGAATTACGTTTCCCCATATATTTAGGCATCTCGAGTCGTTTGATTGCAGTCAACGGTTTTAAGCACACTCATTCTGGTGTATCGCTGTTTCGGTCTGTTGGAACGCCAGAAAAACCCCTTGTTGAAATATCGATCCGTCTGGTGAAGGCAGAATGTAAAGGATAGTTGCCGTGTGTTGAAGAGAGCGAGCACGAGGTCTTGCCCCGCTATTTTTCGATGCGGGATTTTTTAGACAGAAACGATCCGGCGTGGCAAGATGCAACAGGTTGGGGAGAATTGTTTTTCAGCCCCGCGTGGCCCTGGCCAAGCGAAGTGTTGCGTTTGTTCAATGTGTGTTAATTAACGCCTAATGGTTTGTTGCTTCAGTGCTTGGGTATACCGCCTGTTTTGTTCCGTACGCAAGTGTTGTGTTCCGCATTTTTTGAACTCTTTATGAACTACACGTGGTAGCGTTGGTTGTTGGGCGAACTTAACGTCGTTGGCCATTGTACGCCTTTGAGTTTTGTATTTAGCGTGGGGGACAACCACGATAATACGTCGTTTGGACGGATTCTTTGTGAAAACTCATTAGCAGCTTTTCATATTTTGCATAGCCATCGCGGGCTTCGAATTTCATTGTGATGGGATTATCGCAGGTGTCGTTCCAGCAGCGAATTACCCGTCGTTTTGATGCAACTCTTTACATGTTTGCTGCAGTGTCTGGACCAGCGACCATTGCAGTAGCATAGGACAGCAAATTTCCGCTAGCCAAGCTTCATTTAGATTGTTAGTAACTTTTATAGTGCGAATTTAAGTGCACAGGGTGTGTCGCCAAAGTGTAAACCAGTTTGCGTAGCGTTGCGGGCTGTGCTTAATTGATTGTCTTGATTGTTAGTTATTTACCTGTCATTACAATTTAATTACCGTCAGTTTACATGTCCCTGGTTAACTTTACCTAGTGGCAGATTAAAATGTGTCGCAACTGCAACTTGCTTAGTTGAATACCGCCTTTGGTTGCCATTAATTGATTCAGTAATTCGATAGTTTAATGTTGATACCGTTTACCAGTAATTTCAATAGTTGATGTCAAGTTCACAAAATATTTTGATTAATTAAGACGTTACGCAATTTGCCTATCTAATGTTTACTAACCCATTTTATATTTTTTATGTAACTTGTATGCATTTAATTATTTTTGCTAATACCTTTCGTGTTTGTTAACTGTGGTTTTCTTTTGTTATTATGCATGCTATATGTATGTGTATTTTTACAGTTTTAAGAGGGGCTTAGCCAGCTGTTCAAGTGAGTTCTTCGAAATGTAAGTCCGTGGTGCTGTACTTGGCTCGGTGACCAGAATACTGCCAAGGTTATAGTCGAAAGGTGAACTCGTTATGCTTCCACTTTTCCTCAGAGGTTTTGCCTATGCATTTTTCCCTACTATGGAATTGTAATGGCACCTTATCATTTTAGATCTGTTTTTCGTTTATTAGGCCGTTGCCCTGTGTGATCTCGTGTCGGACCATCCCTCGCTCCACTGAATTTAGTCGGCAACTCTTTTGTAACGGGCTGGGGCAGCGGTTCTATGTAAGAAATTTCCGATTTGGAGTTAGCTTACGCGCTAGTCGTTTAGCTTTGTTTTCTTTGTCTTAATACCGGTTTATCCTGTAACAAGGCGTTCTAGGGGTGTGCCATGAAAGTGGACAATTACTATAGGCAAAATTCACAACCGATGCGGGCTTAGTAAACGTGGAGAACTTGTAGGAGACCCCATAACCGGTGTCTCGCTTGATAAGGGGTAGCAGTTAGGTGCCTCAAAGTCAAAGCCCACAACCAATGCCGGCTTGGTGGGCTTAGGCTTCTGGAGGAGGTTCGCGATCGTAGCTCGAATTCGAGCAACTCTCCGACGGGCTGCTGGAACATTGGGCGGCTTCAGGTTTGCTCCACAGTTGACTGCATGTGCTGGAAGCTGGCGAGACTGCAGCTCCGGATTCAATTCTACTTTTGTACTCCTCGCTGATAAATTATCCTCTGGGGCAGCCTGGGAAAAACTGCGTTTTCGTGATATGGACAGGTTTACGTTTTCCTGTTATTGGAATTGGTTGCTACTTGTAGGTTAAGACTTCTAAATGTGGCTCAAGCGGGATACGGGCAGAATTGGACGTTTTATTTGGTAATAGGGTAAATTAAAACAAACTTTGAAAATACATTTGCGTATGCAAAATGAAAAGGTGGGAATGATTGATTTTGAAACAGGTAGATATCGAGGTGAAAATTTTTATTAATAATTGAAAAGAAAAGTTCAAGACTAACAATAATAGAAAATCACCTTTATCTGGTAGACAGACCGATAACACAAAAGAGAAAGATTAGAAGAGCTCGTAGGTGCAATTTCTGGTAGATGCATAGCGAACAGTGAAGCTTACCATTGAATAGTTTGCTCTACAGTTTCCATATTGTGTATGCCTATACTCAGTACCAACGCATGCAGGTCATACGAGCTAAACGTTTACAGGTGGAGGCTTAGGTAAGTTCACAGTTTTACCAACTTCAACGATATCCCTTGCCGAGATCTTTTTTTTTCTAGAATAGGGAATATCAATTTTCCCTTGCTGCGAGAACCATAATCCAGTGACGCCCAAATAATAATAATTACCATATTTCGGTGTTTCTCCTAAACGTACCAACTTTTCAAAGTTTAAATAATGTTTTAAAATTGTATATTTACTTCTCTTTCTTCTCCCTCTTATACTAGACTAGTAGCATGTTTGAATTCACGGAAGTTGGGGTATATTTACTTGATATTCTAATTTGTCAGTATTGACAGTCCTCTGTAGATCGTGGAGAAATGCTCCTGTTTCATTTGCTTAAGACAAAATCCAGCTTGCCTTCTCTTGTATAAGTGCATATAAAGAAACGTTGACCAATCAACTTGCTGTAAAATAAAAATAAAATATATACAATTCTTTTTTCTCTTTGCAATACAACTTGGTATATATTCCTGTATGCAATTTATTGTTATTTTACGTAAAAAAATGGGTTAAATCGACTCATATTCGAGTTAGAAGATGTAACAGGTCAATTGAAAGCTTCATCGATTGGGCAGCTATTTGAAAAAGCAATGATGTAGCTCCTACCATATTTCAATCAAAGTCGTGATTGAGGAAAGTCACCGTTGAATTAGAATAGAAGTTGACCTGAGCTCGTGCTAAGCTGAAAAGGTTAGCTCCAATGTACTATTGAAATAAAAGCCAATTTGTGTACATAGCAATGAACAACAAATATATATTGTCTGTTGTTAAAGAAACAATGTTAAATAATTCTCTTCTTGCGTATAACTGCATCATAAACCGAATGTCCATTTGTACCTGCATTTACAAGCGCAATAATATTAAATCACCAACAACTCAACTACGCTTTTATATTAAACAAAAATAATGTCCGTCTAAGTACGAAAGTCTGTTCCTCTTACGCATTTCTTTTAACAATAATTAAAGCCACGCTCAAACAGCTATTTCTACCTTGTGTTTACATTAAACATAACTAACTGAAAACTCTGTGAACTCGCACAGAAATATAATATGACATAATTCTCTTACAACTGCTTAAATGCTGCTTTTGTATCTGACAATTTACTGCGCATATGCTAAGATTCAGTGCATTCCAAACACAAGAAGGGCGCACCAAACGCGTTTGTAGTGGTATTACTCACTCAAAGCCGGCTTCTTCTGTCGCTAATTGCAATATAACTACCCACCTGCGGTGATGCTTTTACACTTGATAGCTGTCACTTTCTTTGCATGCCACTAGTTTAACGTTCCCCTGCGCTGGTAGCTCCCTATGGGTCGTATGGTTTCTGCTTCTACTTAGCATGTTATCGTACTTCAAATAAAGCAGACACCCTAACAGAAATGGCAGCATGAAATTATAGAAGAAAACCTGCTAAGATCGACAGTATCCAAATGCAATCAAATAAGAAAATGTCAATAAGCACTGTCGATAGTTACGCATGAATAATACCCTAAATCTAGATTAACAACTTAAGATATAAAAGAAAGGAAATTAAGAACAACAAATAAATCATAATGAAATAATGAAAAGAGATTTATCTCTTACTCCAATTCTTACTGCTCTCATTCCATATACTGCAACGTAACGGAGTCTTTAAATATTTTTCTTTCGGTTGCAATTGCCATTTGTGTGTGGCTCAGAAGCCACGGTTCAAGATTGCCTGATTAAGTAGACATGAGCACATGTCACATACGGGTGCTCGGCTGCCGTGGCTTTAGTTGGTGCAGCAGTTACTACAGTCAAAATCCATAGGCGTGCTGTAACTAAATATGTGTAAATACAGAATGATGTGCTATTTACTCGATGTGCTCAATGCAAGATATTCGATCGGACGGTATTCCACAACTCTTCATCTGAAAAGCCTATCACCACTTAAGTTAAGCCTTAAATTATATTTACAGCTCGCTTTCAGGGCCTTCAGGATCCAAATTTTCTGGGTACGCAAAGACTTGACGTTTGACGCCTTCTTTTCGCTGACCCACGACCAGGGACAAGTTCAGGGGATGTTTGTCACGGAATATTGGCTCGATAAAATACAGATTTAAGGAATGATTGCCGCAGAATATCGGCTCAACAAGATACAGGTTCAGGGGAAATTTCTCACCGAATATCAGCTCGGCAAAAGAGTTGACCTTGAAATGGTTCTGAGGTTCCAAACTCTAGATGATCCCTCTACTCAAGTTTGCTCTGACGGGAGCTTTGGCGGGATGAAGCGGTACGCAAGAGTGTCTTAAACGGGGCGGATATTATCCTATTATACCTTTTCGAACCTCTTTGTACTTCAATCATCTATTGGGGGAAGAAAATCGGGGTTGCACTGCAGATATCTGCTACGCAAAACATGTGCATTTTCTAGAATCAACTAGTGCACCAATATATATTGTGGCTAAGGTAGCGATGTGCAAATTTTAGCATTATTGTTTAGTGTTCAAATAGTCACAACAGTATCTTTCGGCGTCCATGGAGTGAGATGTCCGTACCATTTTAGTTGTTTCTATTCAATGTAATTTATCACTGGTCCAGATCATTTCTTATACTTCTCTTCTTGTTTTGCTCAGTATTTTATGCAGGTATTTCATATCAGATACGGTTACTCTTGGTCAATGTTTGCAACACTGTCCACATATCTGACCAATAGAATAATGTGGGAGTGCATATTGATTTATATAGGCGCATTTCAGCTTGCGCACTTAGTTTTACCACCACTACTATGATGTTATTCACCTGGTACTATATTATTGTATTGGTTCCAATTTATCATATTTTTTATTGCTCTTCTAATCTGTCATCATTATTTATTCTTTTACACTTATTCTAATTGTCTTGCTTCTATTGTAATTAGGTCACCAGTTTCTTGATCCTCTCTTCGTACACAGATTATTTTGCCTTTATTAACGTTTATTGCCATTACTTCCTCTTTTATGTTGTCTTTCCATATATTTAAACGATTCTGTAGCTGCTTTCTGTTTCCTGTCAATATCACAATTTCGCCTGAGTATGCTCAGACTTGTATTACTGAGGGATTCGGGTTGCAATGATAATGTGGTTTTCCTAGCTACATTTTTACATTTTCTAATTATGTTATTTATACGAGTACATATACGGCGCAATAAGCAGCGGACTGGATGTTTTTTTACTTTCATATGGTTTTTGTTCATTGGGTCTTACCGCTCCCAACACGGTTATAGTTCTCTACAGTTCCTCTAATACTTTTCATGTAAGGTACCTCTCATCAAACACTACTTTTCTAAAAAGACCAGGAAAATCTTTCTCTTTTTATCTATTACCTTTTCTGTTATCTGTCTAATTCTATTTTTTATTTTATTTATTTAAGCTGTAACCAACAGTTACTACAAGAAACCAATTACACTGGTCGACAAAAAAAAATTTTTTTAGCCCTGACGCCATTCCTGCAGATTCTTATGTAAAATGACTTCCTGAATCCGAATATAACCCCCGCTTTCCCCATCGCCCGCCGTTTTCGAGGGAAGCCCCTCCACCTATTGTTATCACTTTTCGATAAGTTGGAGGGATGAATTGGATTATTTTAGCCTTTACATTTGTTCTGAGGGGCTAGAGAGGTGAAAAGTTTTAGAACATAAACATTTGTAGCAAGGAGGTAGATTTGGGGGGGGGGGGATTTGCCCCCTTAAATTGTAAAAAAATCATTAAAAGTGATCGTTTTTTCAGTTTTTTTTTACAATTTTGTTCACTTATTTTTTACATATTCGAGGTTTACACAATTTAAACTACTTGGAAACACAGAAAAACCCCGCCTAGAACACCAAAAAGTTGACTCTACGATCGCTACGGATGTACTGAGGGAAATTTTCTGTGCGAAACTGTGCGCGCACGAGGTATTGAGAGCGCCAGCGTGGTACAGTGAATTTACATATTCCAGCTTTCAGCTCCTCTCATCCTCCCCCAAACATCCCCAAATAATAAAAATATATAGCAACAATAATAAAAAATATATAGCAACAGTTCGGAAGATTCACTGTACCACGCTGGCGCTCTCAATACCTCGCGCGCGCGCAGGTTCGCACAGGTATTTTCCCTCAGTAGATCTGTAACGATCGTAGAGTCACTTTGTCGGTGTTCTGGGTGGGGATTTACAATTTAAGATGGCAAATCCCCCCCCCCCCCAAATCTACCTCCTTGCTACAAATGTTCATGTTCTGGAACTTTTCACCTCTCTAGCTCAAAACTATCGAAAAGTGATAAAAATAGGTGGGGAGGCTTACCCCAAAAACGGCGGGTGATGGGGGAAAACGGAGGTCATATTCGGATTCAGGAGGTCATTTTACATAGGAATCATCAGGAATGGTGCCAGGGCCAATTTTCATGCCGACCAGTGTTACAGGTCACAGAATGTGTATATTGTGCATATATGACGTTGTGACTCTTTCCTGAGCGCAAGGCAGCTTATTCGTTTCATATTTTCTGTAACCGTTATCGTTCCATTATGTAGTTGTTTGGGAAAGTCTTGTTGTACCAATTTTGGCAAACTACAGGCTTGTCGGATATACTCAAATTCCCGAAGAACAACGTCTCCATCTGAAACTCCGAATCGGTCTCATTTGATTGTTGCAGAAGTTCATAGATCTCCTATCGGATATATATATATATATATATATATTAATATTACGAGGTTTTCGCGGCTGATATGTATTAAAGGTAAACATTTCAGGGTGTCATACCGCTTAATAAATTTGAAGATTTCTTCAACTGGTTGAAGAACATCTTGAATGGCGTTTGGGGTTGGACGACGTTTCGACGAAATCACATTCGTCATTTTCAAGTCCTTGTAGTCCTTGAAAATGACGAATGTGATTTCGTCGAAACGTCGTCCAACCCCAAACGCCATTCAAGATGTTCTTCAACCAGTTGAAGAAATCTTCAAATTTATTAAGCGGTATGACACCCTGAAATGTTTACCTTTAATATATATATATATATATATATATATATATAGTACCTTGTTAAGCCATTTTCAACGCTGATGAGCCCGCGTTTGGCTCAACAACGTACCCCAGTGTATATCATCACCAATTGGTTAGAAACGCCTCAAAGATGCAGTACACAAATTTTTGCGGTGGGCTCAGTAATGACCGGTAGTATGGTCGATATACATGGAGTAGTTCTGCAATATCGAGTGTAGGGGGCGCTTTTGGAATGTTTTATATACAGTATATAAAAATATGTAAACGCTCGTTATTAAGCCCGACATGTCACAACGCTGTTGGGCTTCACAACGAATTGATATATATAATAAATATACATAATGGGCTTGAAAACATATTCATACACATACCTACATAAAACATTAATACGGTGTAAATAAAAATAATTTACTTTACCTACGACCACTACTAAAAGTAGGCCTTTTAGCGCTAGCCTGTTTCAGTAAAAGTGACGTTTTATAGTTTACCGTGGTTAAAGAAATCAGCTGTTTACTTTTAGCTCTAGTGATAAAAGTGAAGTGAGGTTATAAAACTACAATTTCGAACTGGAAGTGAAGTTATAAACTTATTCTAGTTGCTTCTTGCGTTACAGCTAAAGTGTTTTTGAAATAATTAAAGCGTTATGTAATAAATACACTCAGATGTGGAGTATTAATAATTACATTTCGTAACTGACCTTCTCAGCACTGGCTTCGCAAATATTCGCCCGCGCATGGCCTACTATTTATTATGACATAAATTAGAAGTGCCGTAGATGAAAACCTTTGTTAAATCGATATTTATGGATTAATAACAGTAAAATTAAGGTCGTAGATAAAATATTGTATGCAACTCGTGCTAAAACTCGTTTATGCACGAGACATGTTATGAAACTCAGCCTTCGGCTTCGTTTCATAATTTTCATGTCTCGTGCATAAACGTTGACTTTTAGCACTTGTTGCATAAATAGATATTTTATAGTAATCATCAAAAATTTCACACTCGAGATTTTTGAGGAAATATCCGTTTTCGTCTCTTATGATTCAGAAAAAGTGGTGTTCGAGGTGATTTTTGTCTGTGAATCTGTTTGTATCCTCTCTACAGCACAGACGGTATAATAGATCGGCTTGAAAATATATTTGCGTTTCTTACATAGTTTCGGATATTACAGTGAATATTTGATAAACTCAGCCTAACAAAAGTGGTACTTTAGTCAAGCATTTTTCCGTTTCCAGTAAATTTTTATAATTTTGGTAACACTATTTTTTAGAATCACATATATTGTCATCGAATACAATTTTTCTTTAACGTTTTTTTGTGAAAAATACAGCTTTTGAGAAAATCGCACAATTAAATTCTCACATAAATATCCTCAAATTTTTTATAATTGTTGGATAAAACTATATTTTATCTACAACCTTTCTTGTACTCGTACTTATAATTTTTAAAGAGCAAATCTAAAATTTTAGAAAAATTTGCTCAAAATTTTTATAATTGCTGGATTAAAACAAAATTCCTTAAAGCAAGAGCCTATATTATACTAATATCAGTCACTTTTCGTTCAAAAAGTTTTTTTGAAAAAAGCGCAAAATTATATTTTTACAAAATGTTCTCAAATTTTTTATAGTTGTGGTATGAAAACACAATTCTGTGAAACAACATCGCATATTATATAATTATCTACAGCGTTTGTTTAAAAGGTGTTTTAGGAAAAAGGATAGATTTTGAAAAAATCGTAAAACCTAATTTTTATAAAAAAACGGCCAAAAATTAATGAGAATAAAATGTTTTATGTACGAGTATTATAAGATACTGTTTATGACATAATTTCTCGGCAATAAAGTAGTTATATATAGTACTAGTAAAATAAGTTTACCTATATTATCTTGCTAGCACTATAAAAGTACGTACTCTATCTTACTAGTACTATCTAACACCTCCTAGTTATAAGACTATTACTAGATCGATTTTAGACCTCTAAAGTAGCCCATAACCCACTACTGAGTTAAATCATAACCCACTAGTGAAATAAAAGCCAGGTCATTCACTGCTAACCTCGAATTTGACATAGACTGACAATACACTTCAATACTGCCAAACGTATAACACGAATCACTTTCCAAATTGTCACTATGACAAATCATGGCTGTCAGTATAAAATGTATGTTTTTAAGGTATTTATTGGTTAATGTAATTATAAGAATTGAATATAATTTTGCATTGTACAGGACGATCAAGTTATTATTATCCACAGTTGAATCATTTACGTCGCGACTCGAATTATAAATGTATTTGACCTCTCGGTACTTTTCAATTTGTCACTATGACTATTCACGGTTGTCAACAAAAATTTGTTTTTTAGATTTTTTTGTGCTGGCTAAAATTTTGTATATTTGTAATAATTCACCCGGGAAATGACACCTCTTGGCCTGGCGGCCTCGAGGGCTCCTCTTTTCTCTCGTGGATTATTTGTAATATAACACGCTTAACCATAAATAACTATTACATCAGTTGTCAATGTCAAAGTATATGCCTTTCAATATCTGTAAAGGTACTCTAATGTCAAGTCTTTTCTGTCACAGAATAGACATCAAATCTATAAACCCGACTTTTTTAGATTTTAGAAGTGAACATAAAGATTTGTATACAACTCGTACATAATATGACTTTATGACTCGTCCTCTTTACTGACCTCGCTTGGTTATAAAAGAAATTCGTCAAATAATGCCCTACATCATGTACTTCTTATATCAATAGCTATTGAAAAGTTGTTATAAATTACGTAATTGTCTATAAGTTTTTTCAAAAAAGGTTTTTGGAAATAGTTTTCAAAAAATTTTAAAATTAAATTTTTACAAGCAGTAATAAAAGATAGTGTGGTGGCCCACCCCGTGTTTCATTTTTATTAATTTGCAGAACATAATGGTTTTAATAAAATTTGCAATTTTAAAACTGGCTTTTTATAAGCAAATACAGCATTATTACTACATACTATAATTTTGGGTTACCTGAACCATTAACCTAGTAGGTATTGTTAAAATTGACGATGTTGACTTCTAGCTAAGAAACATATTGAAACATACGAGAGCGCTCATTTTATCTTACTTGCTGTATATTTATTTAAGATTTTTACTACCCTCGTCTAACAGACGAAGGGTTCCTAGATGATGAAAAAACGGTTTTCTCAATTCCGTCTGTCTGTCAGTCTGTTGGCTGTATAATTTAAAAACTAGGAACGAGGAAGACGATATTGTGCATGCAGATTATATGTCTACCTGGAATGAAATCGAGAAAATTTCGAAGAAATAAATACAGGGTGAGCACCTTAAAATATAAAATCTTGTTTAGTTTTTTTAATTCCTTTTACGATAAAGGAAGTATTGGATTCACCCCAAAATTCGAAATTGAGTTTTCAACAGATCTTCACGTTTTAGAGTCCCCTCATCCCAAAAAACATTTTTTTTTTCATTGGTCTGTCCGTCTATCTGTGGGTCTGTCTGTCTGTCTGTCTGTGTGTCTGTCTGTGTGTCTGTCTGTGTGTCTGTGACAGAATATCTCAAAAATGAAAAGAGGTATGGCATTGAAACTTCATATATACGTTTTATGTACTATGCACACGAGACAGCAAGCTTTTGAAGAAAATCGCATAACCGGAAGTAGGTGTTTACTCTTGCGATTTTTCAATTTTTTTCGATTTTTTCAAAAACGGCTCTAACGATTTTTTTTCAAACTTTATATTTTTATTACATTTTTTATGTGTATTGATGTGAGATAGGTGATTTTCCAGTTGAATACTTCTAAAATGGGTTTCTTTTGTTTTTTTGTTAACTTCTATTTTAAATACAACACCCGGTATATTATTACATTTTTTAATTCAGCTTGAAATTCTAGAAAAAAATTGTCTCTTCAACTAACTCTCTATTTTGTACCGTTTTTGTAGAATTTGCAATTTTTCGAAAATTTTTGACAAATGCTTAGAAATTAAAAATCAAATTTTTGGCTAATTATAACATCACTGTAAAAGGAAGTTGAGTGAGTATCACACCAGATTTTTTAACTGAGAAATACATCAAAGTAGTAATTTGCACACACCTCAGGCTTTACCGTTGACGAAAGTGATACTCAAGAGATGCAGGATAAATGTTGCAAAACAGAAAAAGGGGCCAACAAAAAATGCATTATATTTAAGACAGCCTCCACGCAAGGACGCTGGGAGTACTCCATGGCGCATGTAGGGAACGGGAAATGTGCTTGCAATATCCTTCCAAACATTAGAATAGCGTTCGCAGCCGCTGCCGTTCGAATCGACCGCCGGTAGTTTTCCTTTTAATTTGAAAATTGATGTTATTTGGATTATCAAGTGTTTTCTTTTATTATTTCAGTATTATGAGAAACGTGAATGCATTTTTACCCTTAGTTTTCTTTGATTTTAAAAATTATTTAGTGTGACAACGTCCACTTGCGAGAGTTCTGAGTAAAGCCCTTTACAGATATTTTCAAAACAATAACTTATTCTAAACGAGCACTGTTTAAACACTAAATAAACGTGATGAAATGCACACATTATGCCAGGTATTTTCATAAAAAATGAGTCTCCAATTTATGATTTTCAGCTGTTTGGGTTTGTTTGGCGGTGGGATTATTTACACAAATGATAATTTTTTTCTTAAAAGTGAGTTAGCAGTTTATCAGGCACGTATCAGTAATGTACGAGGTAAGTAGATTTTTACTGTGCCAAGTAAAATCAATCACATGGAAGATGTTGCTCAAACCTAGATCTTACTAGTTTATTTCAAAATTTCAGTTTATAAGTCTTTGTTAGTCAGATGTTAAATTGTTAATGTAAACGACTAAATTTGTTAGTGTTACACATCACCAATACTGCATATATTTATTATTACTTATTACTATTAAAACTACTATAAGTATCTAATAAATTCGAAAAAACTAAATTTGCTGAAAAGAATGTGGATAATACGGTGTATTCAAAAAGAAATTACATAAGGGTTGGCCATGGAAACATTGTTGTTGTCATAAGTTTATATTCTAATCTGCTATGGAAATTCTAAAGTTTGCTGTCTCTACAGCTTCCTGTTGACATTAGTTTTGCTTTCCATGGCCAACTCTTATGTAATTTCTTTTGGTATAAAGCTTTATTC
The DNA here is from genome assembly GCA_940337035.1 of Agriotes lineatus. Classification (NCBI taxonomy): domain Eukaryota; kingdom Metazoa; phylum Arthropoda; class Insecta; order Coleoptera; family Elateridae; genus Agriotes; species Agriotes lineatus. Next base: position 16,857,142 of record OW679203.1, on the reverse strand, counting down.
ATTATACCGATTGGCCCATAATTAAATATAACGGCAATGAGATAGCTAGAACAAAAACAAACAGAATGCATAACTAAGAAAGAGACTAACATAAAAATTTCTTATTTGTATACCATAATCCCACTATTACTAAGTGAGCACAGCCGTGCAGTTCATTACCTGGAATTTAGGCGCCAACGATGAAACAATAAATGCAGTGTGCAATAATTCGATAAAAGAACCGCAAAGTGATTAGCCCGTAAGGTCACAGGTGAGATGTAACATGAACACTCCCGCCAAAACAACAAACAAAACCAGATAAATAAAAATCAACTTTTATTTTCCAAATTGTAAATAAAGTAATGAGTAGTTTTGAAACAAAAAATATTAAAACTATTGACGATAGTGTAGACAATTCCATTCTATAAGTAATCAGCCGTATATCCTGTGTAAGATTTTAATATTGGCAACATATTAACGAATTCACTTCAAACATCAATATTATTACTAGATCACAAAATAAATTATTATTAAATAAAATCCCATGCTTTAGTTTTGTACTTTTCTTTGAGATTGATTTATAGTTGACCACATTTACGGAGGTTTTCGTTGCTTGGTAAAAATATCCCATAAAAAGTTTGCATTTTGGATATAATAAGTAATTATTTTCTTCGTACGTGTAGCAATCATATAAACCGATCAAAACCGCAATAACTTGATAAAATCGTTCACAGTGTGCAATAATTCGATAAAAAAAACCGCGCAGAGGTTAACTTGCTCCAGTAAAATCACTGGCAAAATTTGAAACACGACCACACTGCCGTCATTGTATTTAACAAATTTCAATCAAAATTATGAATAGTTTTGGAATAAAGGTCACTAAAAATATTGAAGATACTGTAGAAAAATAAATTTCGTAGGTAATCAACCGTATACTTTCGTGAAAGCTATTAATAGCGGCAAAATATTTACTAATCCTACCAAAACATCCCTAACTAACTGGAGTAAAGTATTAATTATTATTAAAGTATATCTTGCAACTGCATATCGAGCTCTGATTTGAAAATAATTGATATTTTACCCGTTTTTTGGATGTTTTCGTTGCTTAGTAAAAATAATACTTTTTTAATAAAAACTTGAGATAGAATAAGTCATTTAATTAAATTAACTGCATCACAAGTCTAGTTTATGCAATATCTTTGAGGAGCGCAGCAACGTTCCAGTTTATAAGGATATTAATTGTTATTAATAATAACATAAGGTGTAGCATATCACTTGCATGCTTTTAGAGCAAGAGCAAGAATTTTTCCCCACGATTATTGGACATTTTAAAACCTAGCAATATATTAATTTGACTAATATAAGCCCACTATTACTAAATACGCAATACGCAAAAGGGCCAGCCAGCAATTCGTTATCCGGTATTTAGGCGCGAACCCGGCCGGCACCACAGATTTTGGCAACGGTGTCGGGCTTACTAACGTACGCTTAAAATAGTTAAATATATAAATGAGCTCCATAGAGTACCATTTCTATATCTGGGATTCACAGAGACACGTTTATACCTAAAATCTGCATTTCTTAGAAATCTTTACCCCTCTGTGAATGCCTCGACTGGTGTTATGCAACGAAACAAAAATATGTAACCCATTCTCTTCTAGCTTGTTTCCTTAGGCCGGGATCATCAGCGGCCCGAAGACCTATCGGGCTCAGTAGAATACCGTTTATAAGTATATATATATATATTGATGCCTGTTAAGTTGTCACCTCAGGCATACAGAAAAGGCGACCTGACCTCCACATCTTCCTTTTGGTCTAATGATAGAAATTTGGTGTATTTATGATGAGGGGGACTGTAGCAATCCGGATTTCAAAAGAGGGGAAACAATTTCTTCTTTTTGCAGGATTATATATACAGTATAGGAAAGATGCGTGTCGAACTCCAATATATATATATAAGAAGAAACGTATATATCATTGTTACCTCCAACACTGTTGCCAAATCTACACATGATTCATTTGTTTTCAAAACAATTAATGGCACGGGACGTGTGGTAGAATATGACTTACCGTGTCAATCTTAATATGTAAAAATACACTGTTGAATGTGTTTTGAAGCTTAAATTACGAATTACGACGGTACCAGAAGCCGTCAGTTGTGGCAGTTCTTGATTTTTGAGCCGATTTTATAAAAGGAACGCTATTCGGTATCTAGTTGTTAGTAATGCATTATTTACATTTCATTACGTGTTTCATTATGTCGATCGTTCTTGAGTAAAATAAGAAATTATGGAAAAGCACTGAAATTCTAAAATCGAAGTCTATGAGTCATTGTCTTTATTTGTAATATATTAAATATCTTGATTGTTTGGAGGGTGGGGTGGATTTGAAAAAACGTATAAGTATCTTAATTGTTTTGAGGGGAAGGTTAGATTTGTAAAGAAAATTTAATTTCTAACAAACCAACTCACTTCTGACCTTGTTTCATAAAATAGAATTTTTCCCAAAATCAGAAATCGATGAAGTTAAGTGTTTCGGACGTACATTTAAATTGAAAGAATTTTTTGTTTACTATTTTCACAAAAAAGAAATAGTTCCGGTGATAAATTGATTTTTTTAAAATATTTAATTGAGAAACGAATATAAAAAGAAGTTCGTTAACTTTTTTATTGAAAAAAAACTGATAAAAGCGTTAAATCGTTTATTTGAACTTTAAAAAATCCCAACAAAAATAATAGAAAACAGAACACTTAGAAACTCGTCATTGTCTTTATATTAACTATGTTCAAACTTAATAAGTTGAATTAATATTATATGTTTAAAATGTTTACACTTTCCATAAGATAGAAATAAGAAAAAACGTTATATATTTAGTCATTTTTCGAAATTTTAATTAAATGCTGAAGTTTTGCTTTTATAACTGGAACACTTTGATTTATTTTTCTCCTTTTTATAAATTCCTTTATTTCTTCTCCTGCGGGATAAGTTTTCCTTTTGATGAAGGAACCAAATTTCTTTTGTATTAACGCTATTTCATCATTAGACCATCCTAAAATTAATTCGCGGTATTTATATATTTTTGATTTTTTTTTCAACTTACCGCTTTTTTTATAGGTTGTTTTTTGGAAGTACTAATAATATCTTCATCCTCATCAGTCTTATCAAAATCTGTAAATATAGAGCTTAAATAAAGCCTAATTTTTATTAAAGATCGTCAGGAAAAAACAGGCAGCTCAAATATTAAACAAAACATTTTATTTCTTGAGTACAAATAAAATACAAAAAAAACTGACAAGATAAATCATTGCACATATATTTTCAGCAGCGGCCAATAAAATAATTTTTTGTAACGTTTTAATCAATTGCCCATAAATTTGATAACATAGAACCCTATCCTTCAGTTGTACTAACTCGACATTCAAGCGTTATAACCATTTTTATGTAAATTCATTATACGGCACTTTTCAAGAATGAAAGAAATATTTTTTTCCGTAGTTTGCATCCACAAGTAGATGTCTATTCTTGTTATAAGTTTGGTTGTTTGTTGAAAACTAATCTATCTCCCAGAAAAGTTCCGTAATTACGCAAAGGCAGTTTTTGGTGATAATGAGTTCCAGCTTAAATAGTTTATTCAAATAATTTACTAAAAATTAAGTTTAGCAGAATTTCTAGAATAAACAATTAGTGAAACGATTTTTTTTATATGTGAAAGGTTGGTGTCGAATTTGAGTTGAGTTCATTTGCACATTTTATAGTTTGGGGCAATGGGGGCAGCTACAGTCCAGGATTAAGGGAGGGCATCTGGGGGAGATGACCCCGGACCCGCATATTTAAAGGGCTCCCTCTCCATTTTCTTTACTAAATTGTGTATTTAGAAAAACATTAAATAATATTCTTGTGTTTGACACTAGAGCCCCTTAATGATATAGCCCCGAGCCACCAAAAACTCTTAATTCGGCGCTGGGGAACTCTGAAGTGCCGAATTTAACAACGATTAAATCTGGGAACTCACTTTAGAAAAACAAATGATTGAAAAGGAACTGTAATATAGTCTGTTCACTAAACATAAAAACACAAAGTGGCCTTTGATTTCTACAATTTCATGAGTATACTTCAAAATGCATCTTTTGTCTAGGAATGTACTTACAGAAAGTTACTAAAACAAATAGGTTAAGAGTGTGACATTTAATTAGCATTTGTCATAACTGCTTTTATGGATGTTAAACAAATACTGTATTGGATACTATTGATGTAGCATTTATTGATAGGTATTTTTATTACATTTTATAAAAGTTCAGGCAAGAATTTCCAGAGTAATATGTACTTTGTCACTGAAATAATGAGATTTATTGTCATTTATAAATTCAAAGTCACTTTTATGCAGTTGTGGAAACCTTTGAAGAGCAAAATTCAGAATCCCTAGCACAAAAATGTTACGTTTATGCCAACTTAAGAAAAAATTAAATGTTTTTGTGTTTACTGAATGGCCAGAAGTAATATTATTACGTAACACCACCGTTGTTGTGTGAAATTTTTATATATTACTACAAAATGGGTTTGAATATTTTTCTTGTCCCTACAATTCCAAAAATAGTATCGTTCTCGCTCTTAAAAAATAATCAAAAGCTAATAAATACGATTGCCTCTGCTTGCCAGTTGAAGAATTAAGCCTGCCCTGGAAAGCATTTTTGAGAAATCCCACTCACAGATTATACAACTTATATTTTAATGTTTTATTATTTCACGGTCAACGGTCCCGAACCAACTTCTACATTCGGAAGTTTTATAAAAACTGTTTCAATAAACGACATCGAGCTAAGGGAATGTCCATGACATCATGCACGAATACAATAGAACCGTTAAGTATTAAAAACAAACATCTCAAGTCGCAAATTTCTTGATAAAATCGGAACCGAAAATCTGCAATATTCGCACATTTTTAATGGTAGCTACGTCTATGTATGTAAAGATCACGTAAATTGCCGTTTTTGAGCGTACATCACAGCTTATAGACGCACAGTGCCAAATATTTGGCATTAGCCTGTTTTAGTTCTTTTAATTATTATTTTAAACAACATAAAAGAAGTCCATGATTTCGTTATTGCACTTCGTTTTTGAATTATACGGAACGATTTAAAATTGTAGGAAATAGGTGAATGGAAATAAAACACAGAGTTGCACTTACGCTTCTCGGAAGACTCGTCTGCATTTATCAAACGCTTCTGAACGACTAATAATAAATGAAAATAATTGATCCAAATATTGTGTCAGCAGTTCACATCTTACTAACATTTGATTTACCCCAAAAAGTGTAAATTCATGCAGCGCGTATAGAGGTAGGATGTTTCAGACCTTCGCGGCGCGGCGTTGCCAATTTTTGGAGAACACAGAGTACACTATACGAAATAAAAAGCAGTATAAGTCGGTGGAGGAGACAACGTATTGGCAATTGTACAAAGAGAAACGACAGTGACGCCACCGGCCTACAGCTGAACTACAATACAAAATTGTGAGTATAGATGTGAAGTTGGCAACTCCGGATGAACATTTGAATTTAGCGTTCTATGAGCTGTACAGAGAAACAATACAGCAAAACGCTGTCACCTCCAAAAACGGAAGCCACAACGTTGTATATGAGGTGACAGCATACATTCACTACCCATTTTGGAGGTAACAAGTGGCCTTGCATAAATATATATATATATATATATATATATATATATATATAACAAAGTCCTTTTCACAGCTCGGTGGTTACTACACAAGGCGAAGAATTTGACTGGGAAAGGGGTTATAGTCAACACCAATCTCAGTACTTGGGCAACGATTACAAGAGCTATTAATGGTTTGTTGAAATAAAACCACTTGATGCTAAGGTCGACAAGTTTCGAAATATATTTATTCCATTCTCAAGACCTAACTAGTTAGGTCTTGAGAATGGAATAAATATATTTCGAAACTTGTCGACCTTAGCATCAAGTGGTTTTATTTCAACAAACCATTAATAGCTCTTGTAATCGTTGCCCAAGTACTGAGATTGGTGTTGACTATAACCCCTTTCCCAGTCAAATTCTTCGCCTTATATATATATATATATATATATATAGAAGAACCCTTGTATCATCCCGACGCAGTACGGATGAAATATTTCATGGGCCTGGAGATCGGCGCTGACATGTGTCTTAAACTATTGTTGTCTATTCTCTATTCGACGCAGCCCTGAAGGGTTTCCCGTAACATTGCTTGTAGCTTGATGGAAATTTCGCCCTTGGTCATCCTCAAGCTGTTCATTTTTGATTTATTGACACCCAGGCACAAGCCACAGTTCTCAAAAACTTTTACCGCTATCGGGCTAACATTCCTTTTCTTGGATTGAATTGCTGCACAGGCTAAGGGGAACCTGTTTGTATTGCATGGTTGATATACGGCACTAGTGTACATGTGGTGAAGATTTTGCTTATTGCGCGACGTGACGTCACGAGCAGCAAGTGGAATTGTTAAGGTTTGCTTGTTACCATATTTTGTTGCGGTTCTGGCCATCCGCTCGTGCCCGCTTGTAATGTATTTTTATTAATGTTATCCTAATAGAATTTGTAACTTTACTGGTTTTTATTTGTTACGCGATGTCTTGCAGTAAAATACGCTTTTAGGAGATCTGGCAAGGAGAGTTATATCTCGAGCTGAGCTCACACATTTTTCATCGCCGAGGGGAAGATTCTACTCCCAGGAATTTTCGCTATGACATCATTGGCAAACAAAACACCTTTCCACGTACAATTATCTTGACTATTGCGAGCGAGCCTCCTTTTATTTCAGTCTAAGACTCACCCCTTACGCTGAGCTACTGGATCCTTTTTAACTTGTTACCTGTCGTACGCGGAGTTTACCCTGTAACAGTGTTATAATCTAGTATTTGAGGGATAATTAAGATAAAGTGTTGATACTCATATTTAATTCTGTACGATATCTATAGCATTCTCTAAATTAAATTACACGCTAAGGGGTGCATAGGTTGATCTCCTACAGGAGAACAACTTTAAGAAAACTGAAGACATTTTAATAAACACACATTGATTTTTCAAAACTCTCCGTAGATTTTCAATTCCTCCTTTGATCGAATTGCACCAGACCAATTAAAAAGTTTACCATGCCTCCTGTAATCTAAAAATAATAATAAATAGGTTGTAAACTTACAGAGCTTACAACGCACCGAATAGAAAAATGGGAAGTCAAGCTTAAACGTTTTCATCACTCTAGAAGTAAGTTCTCTATGGAGTAGTTCAATGGAGTGAATCTGAAACTGAACACAAAAGAATACTAAATATGTAACGCCAGCAATGAAAGCTTATAATGAATACAATCAAAAGATCTTGGAGCTCTGTTGTTGGCCAATTTGAATTTTTATTGTACCTTGCAAAGATAGAAGATGTTATGTGCATACAATTCTACAATCATGTCTAATTCGTTGGTGGTACCCAAGATGGATATAAGATACCGAACCAAAAACATGTGAATTATCAACTGTGCTCTCCTGTTTGTTTCTTATGAGTGATGTTTTTGAATGTCTTTGTGGATAATGCGTCCTTTGCAATAGTTTGCAAAATTCAGTATAGTGATAAATTTTTTTGTTTGGATTCACTGAAGGATTAACAACCATAAAAAGATTCTAATGTTACTAAGCAAAATCTAATGTGATTAATTAAAACACTTTAAAATATTTTAGCATTATGGGAATTCATAAAATATTCTTAATTATTAGAATCAGTTCAGAACTATCACAATGAATACAAATATAAGGTTCCAGAAACCACCTATTTCAATAATTTACTTGATAGGCTTACTGCTTAGCTCTACTAAGCCACATCTTATTTTGTGTGTTTAAAATTACTGGCCAAATTAAATGCAATAATTTAGTTAAACTCAGGCAATAAATAATACTTTACCTTAGGTCACTATTTCAAGAAGATACAAATAGAATTAGGTAAAATATTATTCATCAGACTCTGTGCAGCTATTTCATAATTTGAAAATGACAAGCCTATATAATTTTTTCAGACCAAGATAAAGTGCTGAAATGTGTAGTAATAGTTATTTATGTATCACGGGCATAAAACATTAGTTTTTGGGGCGCGGTGTAAAAGTTACAAAACGAGGTGCAAAGCACCTAGGGCTATAAGACGACAGGGGTTTTTGTACGCTTTATGTACGATCAAAATTTTAAAAATGCAGATTCAGATTATATAAAACATTGGGAAATGAAAACAGTAAATTTCTTGCAATTATTTTAGCTGAATAGTACTTTTGTAATTAGGTATGGTTTTTATTAATACCTGTTTATAAATAATAATTTACGATACAAGTGCGTACAGCTACTCTTTAGGCACGAGCAGGGTAGAGTTAAAACGCGAGTGAGCGAGCGTTTTAAGCCCCGCGATTGACTAAAGATGCATTACGCATGTGTATCGTGCAATATTTTATGTACGATAGAATCTAGAAAACACGATAAATATTTAAAAAAATTAAATGTAAATTAGGATTACCAGCAACCGGTCGTAATTTGGCGTGTTTTAAAAATTTTAAAACACGTAGGTACTGACAACGTACCTAATGAAATCTTTTAAACACGTTACTACTGGCGACGTAAACTAATGAAAATATGTTATTAAACAGTCGTTTTTCTAACTTAAAACTGCTAACTAAAAGGCAATTTTACACACTATCGTAGATAAATAAAAATTAAAATGACGTCAGCGGGCGATAATTTTTTTTTGTGCCCGCTAAAATCATTTAGCATTGGAAATAGATATTTATGCATTAAGGGAGATATAAATATGTTTTTTCCCTGAGGTTGACATGTGTTACAGGCCGAGGGCCTATGGCCCGAGATCTGTAAGTCAACCGAAGGTAAAGAACATGAATATCTCTTGTGGTGCGTACAATATATTATTTACCAGCATTGTTAAGGACTTTATAAACTTTTGCCGCCTCTCTTGCATTCTGAATTCATACTATGCGCATTTCCAGAACTCGAGCGGGCTTTGCCTCGCCGTTCACTTACGTTCCTTCTGTCAACGTGGCAGCATGCGAACCGGTCCGCTCTGCGAAAGTAATTATTGTTCACATGTTTAAATGTTAAACTGTTCGTGTAAATTTATAGCAAATAAATTACCTACTTTGCTTTCAACGAGTGTATAATTCAGTGAAGAAAATAAATCCATACAGTCCATTAAATTCCAAGGCGAGCTGGCAATCAGGAATTTTCCAAATAACGGAAAACTGAGAAGGCTCCCCAACATTGGTCCTACAGAGCCAGGATTAAACCACATTAGGTCATTGCGAGTCCAATCAACAGCGACAGCATTCGACAACATTGGTCATTGGCAAGTACAAAAGCATATTCAGTTGTGTATTGCATTGCATGTAATCAACCTCAAGGAAGCAGCGTTCCATATTCGCCGCAACGCGTGGAACGAAGAGGGCACATGCGGTGCCCGTAAGAGAGGAAGCGAGAGGGCTGAGCAACGCCAACGTTTCCCGCCCATTCGCGTGCAGCTGCAAGCCGGCAGTCTGCGGCGTCTCGTTCAGACCACAGTAACGAAAAGGAGGCACGCACCAATATCAATGTAAGCCTGATTTTCCTATGCATAAATTTGGTTTACTTCGTCTGTGTTTGCATGTGTGCTTAATTTCAGCTGTGTATTATAGCATAAACAAATGGTTTATGAGTTATATAAACAAGGTAATCGCGTAAAATGCCAAGTTGCTTTGTCCATGCGTGATTAAAATAACCCCTGCATTTTCAAATTGCAGAGCCGTTTGCGTTGTTAAAACAGTCTCGCGTTCGTGGCGCAATTTGGTCTTGCGTAGTACACGGCCATCTGCGTCGTGATTCATTCCGAATACCGGAGGCGTACCAAATTCGCGCCAGAGGCGTGCGAAAGGTTTTATCATTAAAGAATATTTCAGATTCTGCAAGTAGTAAGGCTACCAAGCGTAGCATCTTGCCTGAAATATCACAGATAGTTGACCCGTTGGGTCCGCGTACCAGAAGCGTACAAAATTCACGCCAGTGGCGTACGAACAGTTTTCATCCTGAAGTTGTTTTCATTCCAACAATTATGAATTCGCTTGTTAGGGCACGTGGCTCTATCAAAGGCAAGCTTACGAGTTTCGCAAAATACGTGCAATCGTTGCAAACAATTTACGAGGTAGATCAATCGTTATCTAGCATTCAAATTATTCAGTTACAAGAAAGATTGAATAATGCAGCCACATTGTTATCAGAATATGATGCGGTTCATGAACAAATTTTAGAAGCCAGTGAGGATGCAGAACGGGAAATGCAACAGCGAGTCGAATTTGAAGACTCTTATTATTTTGCAATCGCACAAGCTAAATATTTGATTAATGAATACAACAGCCAGTCTGATGTTGCATTAGATCGTTCTGGATCGCCTGCTGGTAGCTTAAGATCAGGGCATTCAAACTGCAGCTCGCAGTGTAATACGCCATCGTTTAGGCTTCCTACCATTTCAATTCCTAAATATTCAGGAAGTGTTTCAGAATGGTTAGAATTTCGTGAGATATTTAGTAGCTTAATTCATGAGAATCAAACGCTGACTAATATTCAGAAGCTGCATTACCTAAAGGCTAGTTTACAGGGTAATGCAAGCCAAATTATAAAAAGTTTAGAGTTTACTGCGGGTAATTATACTCTAGCTTGGGAGGCATTGTGCAATCGATACAATGACCCAAAAATTCTGGTTCATAACCACCTCAAGGCTATTTTCGAGCTTGAATCTTGCAGTAAGGAATCTGCAACTAAATTACGTACGATTAGCGATATGTTATTCAAACATTTTGCAGCAATCAAATCATTAGCTACCGAAAGCGAGCTTCTTGATTTTGTTATAATTTATGTAGTTTCTAAAAAACTGGACCCCACTACATTTCGTGAATGGGAGGTCCTTAGAAACCGGTCAAGTTCTGACCTGCCTAATCTTGATGAGTTCAAGGAATTCTTACAAAATACAGCAAATCTTCTACAAACTCTAGAGGTAAAAGATAGCAAGCTTGTACCCGAAAGGTCTTCCAAGGTACATTCTAAATCATTTGTGTCGGGTACCCCTTCGTGTCCACTTTGTAAAGGATCTCATTCCTTGTACAAATGCGATAAGTTTGTCAAGCTGTCTGTTCTTGACAGAAAGTCAAAGGCAAAAGAGCTCCGCGTATGCTTTAATTGCCTAACTCAGGGTCACCTATCGAGCCTCTGTAGCTCCAAACATACGTGTAGAAAGTGCAAATCAAGGCACAACACCCTTCTTCATGAGGATAAACCTCAAAATGCTTCTTCTAGTCAACCAGGATCTGCGATGTCGGCAGAAACCCCTGTTGAACTAAACCAATCGTTTTCGGCATTCTGTTCGAATGCTTTGCAGGTACTATTACCTACGGCTACCGCTAAACTCATCGCTGATGATGGTACGCCTCATGCTGTGCGAATCCTGCTGGATTCCGGTTCCCAATCGAACTTCATACGTTCAGATTTGTGTAAAAGGTTGAAGCTTCCAACTCGCGAAGTCAACGTTACTGTTTCTGGCTTAAGTAAAGCTACTTCTCAAATCAAAGCTAGGTGTGATATCAAGCTGCAAGCCCCTCACACCTCGTACAGTATTGGCCTATCCTGTCTTGTTCTCGATGAGATTACAGGTACAACCCCAAGTTTTCGCGTCCAGCGAAACAGTTTCAAGGTTCCTGATAACATCAAGTTATCAGATCTGTCCTACGACCAGCCGGGCACCATCGACATTCTGATTGGTTCGCCCATTTTCTGGCAGCTCCTTTGTATTGGACAAATTGGTCTAGGCCCAAATCTTCCCATCCTCCAAAAAACTCGTTTTGGTTGGATTGTTTCTGGCCCTACAGGTCCCCCTTCTGCGTACCCTGTACAGTGCAATCTTAGCACGATCGATGATGCTTCTGACCCCATTGCTAGGTTTTGGCAACTCGAACATTACCCAGAGGAAAAGGTTCGCACAAATGAAGAGAACGCCTGTGAGGCACATTTCGTGCAAAATACTCAACGAGAAGCGAATGGTCGATTCGTTGTCTTTATCCCTCTCAAGAAACCTGTAGAGGTATTGGGTGATTCATTGCAAATCTCTCAGAAAAGATTCTTATCAGTAGAGAATATTTCAGATTCTGCAAGTAGTAAGGCTGCGTGGTAGCCTCTTGCCTGAAATATCCCAGATTTCAGATTCTACACGTAGTAAGGCTACCAATCGTAGCAGCTTGTCTGAAATTTCCCAGATTCTTGACCCGCTGGGTCTGTCAAGCCTTTGGTGGCACGGTCCCACCTGGCTAAGCGAAAGTGAGGCATCTTGGCCTACTTCCATGTTCAATATTTCAGATTCTACAAGTGGTAAGGCTACCAATCGTAGCAGCTTGTCTGAAATATCCCATATTTCAAATTCTACAAGTGGTAAGGCTACCAATCGTAGCAGCTTGTCTGAAATATCCCATATTTCAAATTCTACAAGTAGTAAGGCTACCAAGCGTAGCATCTTGTCTGAAAGATCGCAGATATTTGACCCGCTGAGTCTGTTAAGCCTTTGGTGGCATGGTCCCACCTGGCTAAGCGAAGGCGAGGCATCTTGGCCTGCTTCCAAACATGTTCGTGCTGAGCTTCCAGAATTCAAAAAAGAAGTTCAGAGTCTTCCTGTAACCTCTGTTGAACCATTTCCGTTCAATCAGTATTCAAGCTTCGCTCGCTTACAACGAGTTACAGCTTATTGTTTTATCACAAAAGCAGTGCACCTTGAATTGGTCGCTGACCTTTCTACTGAAGCCTTCTTAATGGCCTTTCGCAGGTTTGTAGCTCGTCGAGGCAAACCGCTCCATGTCTATTCAGACAATGGCACTAACTTTGTAGGCGCTAATTCCGAGTTAATCGAATTAGGCAATTTTCTCGCGGAGCAAAACCCTTCTATTTCCGAATCAGTCGCGAGCGACGGAGTAGCTTGGCATTTTATACCCGCGCACAGTCCCCACTTTGGCGGATTGTGGGAGGCCGGAATTAAGTCCTCCAAACATCACATACGGCGCGTTATAGGTAACGCTAGTCTAAATTACGATGAATTTTGCACTTTGCTAGCACAGGTGGAAGCGCCCTTAAACTCCCGACCCCTGTCCCCTTTGTCCTCTGATCCAAACGACCTTCAGCCTTTGACTCCTGCTCATTTCCTGATTGGTCGTCCGTTGGTGTCACTGCCTGATCCCAACGTTACTGAGATAGCCGAGTCTCGGCTGTCTAAATACCAGAGAATACAACAACTTTACCAGAATGTGTGGAAGAGATGGAGTAAAGAGTACATCTCGGAACTCCAACAGCGCACCAAACGGCGCACGCATCTTTCGGACCTCCAGCCTGGTTCCATGGTCCTCATCAAGGATGACAATCTACCCCCTCTGAAGTGGAGGTTAGGCCGGGTCACCGAGCTTCACCCTGGCCTTGACGGCGTTACGCGTGTGGCGTCAGTGAACACTGTGTCAGGAATCGTGAAACGATCCTTCGCCAAATTGTGCCCGCTACCTAGTGTTGTGAACTAGTGCGTTAGCGTTCAGCGCAGTGTTCGTAAGGCCTTTTGGCTTCCCATTGTTCGGGTTTTCTTGTACTCGATTAAGATCCATGTACTATTATGCTTTGTATATATGTGTGTTCATGTTGCATGTTTTACTCTAGCTGTTACATGTCAACTCTGTACTGTTTTATTTGAAAGGTTACCCTTTCCAAGGCGGGCGGTATGTTAAGGACTTTATAAACTTTTGCCGCCTCTCTTGCATTCTGAATTCATACTATGCGCATTTCCAGAACTCGAGCGGGCTTTGCCTCGCCGTTCACTTACGTTCCTTCTGTCAACGTGGCAGCATGCGAACCGGTCCGCTCTGCGAAAGTAATTATTGTTCACATGTTTAAATGTTAAACTGTTCGTGTAAATTTATAGCAAATAAATTACCTACTTTGCTTTCAACGAGTGTATAATTCAGTGAAGAAAATAAATCCATACAGTCCATTAAATTCCAAGGCGAGCTGGCAATCAGGAATTTTCCAAATAACGGAAAACTGAGAAGGCTCCCCAACAAGCATATTAGTAAGAATAGTAGAAATTTCAAAATGTCATAATGACATTTAAATTAGAATATGTAAGTAACATCAAGGATTGCCTCAATCTATGGTTGCTAAGACGTTAATTGTAGTTGCATGGTTACCATGCGTTTGAGGGAGAAATAATTTGACAGGTCCCTTGGGAGTTATGAGTAGTTTTTCATATTTTATATCTATGACGAAAATGTACAATATCATGTTGCTAGTAAATAAAGATATTTAGTTTTGTTTGTAATATTGCCTCCCTCAGGGCTAATTAAAAATGTTGATTGTTTAAATAAGATTTGTTGCAATTAAAATGGCATGTTGCCTTCTATATTTTACCCATTGGAAACTTCTTTAAATTTATGCGCCGGCTTGCTTGAGACTCCAATATCTGCAGTGTTTGAGTTTTAACACTGTATACATTTTAAAATTGTAGAGCAAATGCTCAATTTCAAAGAGTGACAGTTAACCTCAAATATTCAATATAAACAGAGCTCTCCGAACACACAGGAATCCAGCGTAATTTGAACGTAAGTCGTCCAACTATTAATAAATTCACCCAAGGTAAACAATAACAATGCAATTTAACGAATCAAGTTGTTTGGCTAACCTGTATTTGTTTTCTTTTACGTCATAGGGACGCCAACTGGCATCTGTTTCTTTCTTGCTCGCCAAATCCACTGCCGGTTACTGCAAAACTGGATGACGCCAAGCTTGTAATTTCCTCCTGCAACGCTATCATCGGCTGCTACCTACCTCTAGACTACGAACGAATTTTTCCCTAGCTGTTGTATCTTGCTCTACACCTCTACTAGCTCCCAGCTTCTTCGAATCGAGCTCGAAAGTTGACCACGGACCGGACTGCTGCTTTTTTGTAAACCACAAACAAGGGCTCCTCTAGACGCTGCCTACAGTTTTCTGCTACTCGCAGCTCCAAGACTTGCCAAAACTTAGCTTCGAAAACTATCACAAATGGGCGAAGTTTCAGGTTCAGGACCTCGACACAATGGTGAATAAATGAAACTCAACAATTGGCACAAATGATATACTTTAATGTACGAAATCAATTCACAACTGGGAGCCAATATTACAAACAGGCTCTCAGCTTGGCTTCCTTAATAAACAACAACAATTGACCATCTGGGTCTCCATAGCAACAATTTAACAATTGTTTTAGGTAAGTTTTTACAATCTTTGATCCTAACTACTATTATGCTTTTCTTAAATGTTATTCTGGAACAAAGTGTTCCGCGCTTTGGTTGCATTTTCTCACTTTCAGTTTAATAAACACTGATTTACACATTATTAGCACTTGATTGTAGTCTTGTATAATTCGCAGGCGGCTTTTTGCTCTTTCCATCTTTGTGCCTTCTTACACTGCTTATTAACCCTTTAGCTGCGTTATCGATTGTTGGCATAATGATATGAATACAGAGCGCTGCATAGAACTTCTGTTACGCTTCGAAACACCTCTGTACTTAAGCAAATTCATTATCGTATCTTAACGTTACACAATTAATCTGTCGGCTATCATAAATCAGCTACATCTGCCACACCGAGCACAAATATTGAAAAATAAGCTGAACGCAACTGTTTTATTCAATTACTAACCTCTGTTAATTAAATTACAGTTATTGCTAATCATGTCTTATGTAATTATCAATGTTTACTAGTGACTTATTGTTGCAATAAATAGAATACAAATTCTGGGCCTATTTGAATCTTCCTTTAGTTTTCGTACTTAAGCAAATGCAACCAGAATTGCTGTAAGCAACATACCATTACAATACTACATCTTGAAACCATGTTTGTGTAATTTGGTTTCTGCTGATTTGAATTTTATGTAAAAATACAAACATTTTAAATAATAATAATAATAATGTATTTATTTCCCAACAATAAAATTATCATAGAATAATTAATTATTTTCCATAAAAGAAAAAGAAAAAAAAAAGAAAAACATAGTCAAATTGGGAAACCACAAAGTTTCAATTCAAATAGGTAGTGCAACACTACCCTTGATCTCCCATTGGTACCCGAATATTTCTATTTTGAGTAATGGTTATGTTTGAATAAAGTTATTTACAATTTAAAAAAAATAATAATGAATGCAAATACAAAAGATAAATATAATAAAACATTAATATATTTTGTTCTGTGATTGTGCAAATAATGCCAACAATATATTGCAATGGAATGGTAGCACCACGTTGGGCGACCATAAATATGCAATGGTGGCTTGGCTTATTGTATTTTGCAAGCCATTTAGTTAATTACTTTAATATTATGTAAAATATTATAACGTTGAGACACCTTTTATTTAATTCGAAATTTTATATCATTCTGTTTAAAAACTGTAATGCATTTGCGATTCTTAATAGGGTGTGGGTCGTTAATCTAGTTATCTGTTCTTTGATATTCTAATTTTATATGGATTTTTAATTATTGACTCCTACTAAATGTTAGTTTGACTTTAAACAACTATCAAACAATAATCAAATCAAATTTGACAAATATTCTTTCTATTCACAAATCAATGACTCCAATCACCAAAGTAAGTACTATGTTATTTTTATTTCGCTCATGTAATTGTTTTTCTTATTCAATATTCTTTTATAGAACTAATTAAGACCAACCTGTTTTCCGTTTATTTCACTGCTATTCACATTAAACACTAATGCTCCTGACGTTCACAGCTAAGCTCATTGACAGAACAACCTCGATGCTCCTCCAACCACGTAAACACCTCCAACACGTCAAAACCCTGGGTTCCTGCAGATACAGTCTCGCTCCTTACTCTCCTATACGCGACCGTCAATCTAACAGCTTCCTGGTAAGTTTCCACTAACATATGGTACCCAAACCAATTTTCCATTGTCCTCAGCTCCTACCTTGTAGTAACTAAGCCAAACAGAACAATCCAACTCAATCAGTCACGTCAGCAACCCCAGTAAAATGATTGACCAGTCCTCCGTAGAATCTTCAACTCCAGTAATGAACACCAATATTATACTTGTAATTAATTAAACCGTATTCCATAATCTCTTCAATGATTGTATGCTTGTATTATCCGCGAATTATATTTTCACTTATCTTCACTTCGTAGACTTGTTAATATCTTTTATTTTGTATAATTATTCTCATTAATAAAGTCAAAATTTCTAGTTTTTATTAATTCTAAATGGATTTTTCAAAAATGTGTTTACATAATTTCAGTTTGTTATTTTTACTGCTGCTTGGACAAAACTACCCTCTATATAGTTACAATTATTACTGCACACTTTTAAAATTAAATAATCTTATCTATACCTACTACAATTCTTTATTCTTATAGTAAGCATATTTGTCCCATAATAATATTATCTTATCTTTCATATTAACTTCCACCACCATTACTGAATACCCAATTGCTATAACTTTTAAAATAAATTCCAATTTGTCTCAAACTTAATTTCTATTACCCAATTCAACTTAACTAACAATCTTATTCAAAATGTTCTAAATTTTATTGCATTAATCTACCAAATGTATTTCTTTTAAATTTTTATTTTCATAACTGATCTTTATGTATCATAATAATATGTAATGAATGTTATATTATAAACTTAACCAACAATCTTATTCAAAATTTTCTAAATTTTGATTGTATTAATCTACCAAAAGTATTTCTTTTAAATTTTTATTTTAATAACTGATCTTAATGTATCATAATAATATGTAATGAATGTTATATTCTAAACGTTAAATAAAAAATAAAAATAGCTGTAGCAAATGTGTTAATTTATACGAAATGTGCTCATACTGTGTTATACCAAATATTAAGCGCAAACACGAGTTTTGAACTCTTTGAATTTTAAGTACAGTATCCTGGGTAACAGAGGGGCCATAAATTTCACTGTAATAAGAAAAATTTGAAAGCACTAAAGAGTTACAAAGCACATATTTAGTTTTAGTAGATAAAGCATGTCGATGCGGATAAATCAATTTCAGAGCTTGAATACTTTTCCTTATGCAATTATTTATATATTTTTTATATCTAAATGTATTGTCCATAAGAAGGCCTAAATTTTTAATCTCATTTTTTATGGGAATTGGAACACCATCAATCGCCACGCAGGCGTTAGGAGTTAGAGATTAGTGATCAAGATCAGTGTTTATATCACTTACAGCATCTCCATAGTTATTAGGAGCAAAAAAATGTAGTAATTGATAATCGTATGCATACATTTTCAGTTTGCAGGTCTTGACATATTTATAGAAGCTAGATGTGTAAATTATAAAAAGTAAGGGACCCAGTATGGAGCCCTGGCGGACTCCCTTGGTAACTGGTAGATATTGAGATGTATTATCGGCGATTCTAACACACTGCACGCGGTCTGTCAAATAACTTTCAAACAGAGAAATCGCGGTAGTAGATAAACCAATGTAGTTAAGAACTGCACTAAGAATTTTATGGTCAATAGTGTCGAACGCTTTACTATAATCAAGTAGTGTAAGAGCAGAAATTTTATTTTGATCTTGAACAGTTAACAATTCATCCGTGATATATAGTAAATTAAATTCTGTTTACTTACTTGATGTTGTAATTCGTCAATATTAAGATCTCTTTGCAGTGTGTGTAAAGTTACTCCAAGTTTCCTCGCCTAAAATGGCAATAACTTTATTCTAATTGTCACAGTCTTTTATTCCTTTTTTTAGTTACCTGTGCTGCAGTTTCAGTGGCCACTTTGTTGCCAACCCCTCCTTCAAAGCCATCGTAGAAAACCCAGTTAGTAAAAGTAATTGCAGTAAATAGATGCACTATTTCAAAACGAACAGTTATAAGAAACATAACAGCTTCATAAATAAAATATTCGCTTGCTAGAAGATTTACCTCTGCTGTGACGGTTGAAGTTAGTATTGCTAATTGAAAAATACTATTTATACCTTGATATAAATTACACAGTTCAGCATGCAATCGACATAAGATGCGTAGATTGTTTAAAAGTTTCTGAACATTTTCATGATTACCTTTCTCTGCATTTTTTAGAGAACTCATAGCGTTATTAAGTATTTTGAAACGTTCACCAGCAATGAATCCCAGACAGGGTAATAGAAAAAGAAAACTGGTTCTGAGTGATAACCAAATACATATTAATAATTTTGGAATTACCGCAACATCCAAAAACAACATAAGCAAGACAGTTTTAGTTAGGCACCAGATCGAAAAAAATACCAACATTTTTAGTATTGTTTTGTAAGTAGCTTCGTAATGAACGTGCAGGCCAATTTCTTGAAGACACAAATCAACTTTTGCTACAATTCTCAGTAAATTGTAGATAATACTACTACTATAATGCAACCGGCATTAAAATGCACATACACTGCATATAATATCCAGTACAAATGCAAATATCTTGAACTTGCTGTATCTTGCAGAAGAAGCTTAACGGAACAAACCACAGATAGACAATTTGCAGCAAGAGAGAAGCCAAAGTAGAGCAGATCCCTTTTTCTTTTTTTAACACTACCTGCTCATTCTTTTTAATAGCTTTTACAGGAAAACCGAACATACTACATACTAGCAACACAGGCTGAATTGATTCATATAATTGGGTTAAAGTTGACTTTTGTAAGTTATGCATTGCAAGAAATACTTTTCAGAAATATAGTGTAAAATACATGCAGTTGTTACTAATCACTGAGCTACACCGTATCATCAAAATAATATCAATCACTAGTTTTCATACTTATATAAAGTAATTAGGTTCAGGTATTTATCATGTTCCAGGATAATAACTATTGTATTACCTTCATTTGAATATTGAAAGTGCTCGTTAGTAGAAAGCTATGAATATTGCATAGTGCTGATAACCTTTCAACCTTAATCCAGAATGAGACTAAATTTACACAATTTTCTTTCATTGGAAGGTGACTATGGAGCCAATTTGTTGTTTACGTGCTCCCACAACTTGGTAGACAGTTCGGTGAAGCAGACAGGGCATATACAAGCAGCTGTACGACCCAAAAGAAAATAATTTAGATAGTATGCATGTAGAAATTGAATAAATAACTTAAGAACGGACATTGACATAAATGCAGCTCTAACATTTACGGCCGATCTTATAAAGACCACTAGTCAGAGGTTACCTTTAATTCTTTGTTAAAATAAACAAAAGCACACCAAAACGTTAGTGCTTATAACATTTTATTCATTAGTAAATAAATGTTGATGTGCTTTTGTGTATTTTAACAGAGAATTAAAGTTAACCTGAGATTAGTTGTTTTTATAAGACTGGCAGCTAGAGTTCTAATAGAGAAATATGAACAAACATATGTACAGGGTGGCCAAATTCCGATGCTTTCATAGGGAATCAAGGTAACTATAGAAGATATATAAAAATGGCCTCGCTTCTCTTGTCGCTAATGGAGAAATCCAAAATTGGCTATCGTCTTTGGTTTTTGAGTTACAAGCAAAAGTTCTGAAAATATAAAAAAAGTAGTTCTTCATGCACTTTTTTAGTCAATTTTTCAAAAATATTTTCGAATTTGAGTTATAGCATAAAATTGTATTTTTTAATATGGAACGCATAGTTGGCCCTGGCATTAAAAGAAAAACAATTTTTCCCATTCCAATGATATATTATAATGGTTGCATAGGTATACGATGAATTTAAGTATTAAAAAGGGATATTATAATAATTATCATGTATTTGGTAAAATAATGGAATAGAATTTATATTCAGTTGAACAATGCAAGAAACAGAAGGGTTCTAACATGATTTCAATGTTATCCGAAATAGAGGGGAAGATTAATAACAAATACTTATTTTAGAAATGTGATAATAGATTATACAGTGTGTCCAAGATAAGGAGGGCCAGTATGGGGATCTCGGTAATGGTAAGAGATACAAATTTGGTTATATGGGAAGAAAGTTGCGCAATTAAAGGACTAAAAAAATGACGTCTAGAAATCCTTGATATGATTTTTCGTTTTTGAATTATCTCAAAAAAAACCGAATTTTTGGATTTAATTTTTTTTTTCTGGCGTTGATATTAAAGTTAGAGCGAAACTGATTAAACTTCTTTATAGCAACTTTTAGTGGACTTAATGATTACGTTATCAATTTTTTTATCCGACGTTTCGTCTTCGAGAAACCATCTTCAACTTCATTTTTTTAAATACGGTTCTGGTTTTTTGATGCCAAATTTGCAAAGCCCTTGTTACTCTAAATTCAACAATGTACCACATATTATGGTTTAATTACGTTTCGAGCTTTTTTCTGAACATCATCCGAAAATTTTTTAGATACGGACCTGCATTTCTCATAATTTTGTAAAAATAAGTTCATACAGTAAGTTAGGCCTTTTTACATGCCGTTAAAATATTAAAATGCACATCATAATGTCATAATTCTGATACATTAATTTAATAACCAACCAATAACTATTAACAATAAGCAAAAAAGAAATGAACAAAAGATAGACAGAAAGAATAACAAAACGAACATGGAAACCATTTAATAGGTATTAAATTTACAGAAGGTATTCAAAAAGGTTGCCATCATTCTCTATGCATAAATAACATCTAACTGTAGAATCTAAAACATTATTCAGCAATACTGGCGTTATACTTTGAAAGGCTTCAAGAACCAATCTTCTAAGTTCTTCTTCTATTTCAAAACGTTAAATACCTATTACATTGTTTCAAGGCTCGTTTTCTCATCCTTTCTGTCTATCTTTTGTCCATTTATTTGTTGTTTATTGTTAATAGTTATTGGTTGGTTATTAAATTAATGTATCAGAATTATGACATTATGATGTGCATTTTAATATTTTAACGGCATGTAAAAAGGCCTAACTTACTGTATGAACTTATTTTTACAAAATTATGAGAAATGCAGGTCCGTATCTAAAAAATTTTCGGATGATGTTCAGAAAAAAGCTCGAAACGTAATTAAACCATAATATGTGGTACATTGTTGAATTTAGACTAACAAGGGCTTTGCAAATTTGGCATCAAAAAACCAGAACCGTATTTAAAAAAATGAAGTTGAAGATGGTTTCTCGAAGACGAAACGTCGGATAAAAAAATTGATAACGTAATCATTAAGTCCACTAAAAGTTGCTATAAAGAAGTTTAATCAGTTTCGCTCTAACTTTAATATCAAAGCCAGAAAAAAATAAAAAATTAAATCCAAAAATTCGGTTTTTTGAGATAATTCAAAAACGAAAAATCATATCAAGGATTTCTAGACGTCATTTTTTTAGTCCTTTAATTGCGCAACTTTCTTCCCATATAACCAAATTTGTATCTCTTACCATTACCGAGATCCCCATACTGGCCCTCCTTATCTTGGACACACTGTATATAGAGTGTTGAACTTTAAAAATATATAAAAACAATATCACTAAGGAGATATTAATAAATAAGTACACAAATTAATTTTGATAGAAAATATGTTATAATAATTTGTAAATGACTGAAATTTTAAAATAAACCCTTTCATAATATGATTCTATTAATGTATTTGCTCTATGAAAGGTTATAATTAATATAAAAATTATCGAGAAGAGAAACGAAGCAAATTTTAAAACAAGAAGATTATATAATGAAGATATGGAAAGGATGTGTATGGTAGAAGGACCATAATTGGGGAATACTACAGAATATTGAAGTAATTTCTGGAATTGGATGTTGAACTTAGTTTATTGTTAATTAATTATATCATGTGAATTGGATAGCGTGAGCTGCCTTTACTGGAAGTGGGACACATCAAGTTTCTAGAGTGAACATCTTGAGAATTGAAAAAGGTTTTTCATCTAATAGTATTATACTTTGCTAAGCTTCTTATTGGTCTGACGTCTTGTGACTTGTACCAGATCGAGGTTCGCATTATTTGGGCTGTCAACGTCTTATTTGGAAGGGACACATTGCATTTACTGCTGGAGGATCTTGCCGAGGTTCGTGTTACTGAGTTGTATGCTGATTAAAGATTTGGGAAGGAGACATTTCAGAGCGTGTATGCAGTACCTGACAGTTGGTTGAGTCTATACTGAAGCTAGTCTACAGCTTGAGGAACTTCTGTAAGCAGTTGGTATGCATTTGGATCATTGAAGAGGCAGATCAAGTTCTTTGGACGAGTTACAGCTACATGTATTTATTGAGCAAACTAAAATAAACAGTAAAATAGTGAAGTGAGGTAATTAAAAAGAGACTACTTACTATTTCATGTTTATTGAATGGCAGGTAGTGGAACAAAGAGGTATGTGTGATTAATATTCAACTTGCATAATTTGAAGTGACACTGACGTTCATAGAAATTGTCACATAATTTTGAAATGAATTTCATTAAAAAACGATTTTTAAGGAGTAATGACGGTCTTGATAATGCTTGAACGGACTTGTTTTGAAAATAATCATATTCTGCTGAACTAGAAATATTTAATAATTTAATATTAATAATCCATATTAAAGGGCATATGAATTACTTGAATTCATCTTAAAAACGCATTTGGCTAAACCTAAATAGAACGAGAAAAGACAAATATAACAATAAATATAACAAATGTTGTCATAACGTATCATGAACAATAATAGTAGGGCAAAACAGTAAATAACTGTTAATACGTTGTATGAATACAATACATAAGCATAGAAAGTTAGGTGCCGGAACATATAACATTAGAATATACATCATGCAGGATCAAATTATTGATTTTCACTATTTTCTAGCAAAAACGCGTAATTTTCAAAGTAGTTTTTAATTCTGATTAAACGAAGTATCCCTCATTGCACTATTACAATACCGATTGTTTAATTGGCAGAATTAGTCACGTTTCATTGTTGATTTTAATATTTCGCCTTAAAAGTGCAAAATGGCATATGAAAGTAACAGAAAGTTTGATATGCTAGAATGTTTTATTCAGAGTAATAATAATTGTGAAGCTGCAAGTAAAAAAATGTTTGATCGTTACCCGAAAGTTACATTAAAGACAAGTTATATAAACACACTAATAATAATATAAACTAACTAAGAAAAAATGTTATGCAATGTGTTAATTCTCTTTCTAATGTTCATATTTATAACGCAATTTGAGTACGGACATGTGGAAGGGAATTTTGCTAAAGCACAAAATTTGACTAAATAACATTCATTCATGTACCCACACATTATCTCAATATACTTGCGTGTTTGGTAAGCCATTGTTCCCCGCTTTAAGAGGTCATTCTTTATTCCATTTTAAGCAAGAAAACATGTGTCCGCAAATGCTACGTTTTCTATAAACAGGTCGTTGAAATTTCCAGATTTTTTTAAATTTTAAGGTAATGTAGATATTTTAACTACATTCGGTACGCAATATACGTGGATAAAGTGCTTCAATTGATAATTTGAAGCTCTCTGAGGAGCCAGTACCGAAAATATAGAGCACAAAAGAGTAACAAAAATTCAAAAGAAATTGTGTTTACCTGAAAAATAATACTTTCTATTATAATAAATTGTAAAAAATTCGAATAATTCGTACCCTGGTGAATCTAATAAGTAAATTTTTACGTACTTCAGTACCACCTGCAAAGTTGCTATTTGTAAATGTAAATGCAGAGATGGAAGAAGGCAATAATAGAGGAAGTTACAGTATAATCGGAATTTTATCACAACGACGGACCTCACTTAACACAGTTCGGTTTGCGTTTGAAACGATAAAGAAGCTGACCTGCGGTTAATTAATTAAAATTAAACAATGGTAGTAAGAAAACTTGCAGATCAACCCCCGAAGCTTGTCACTCTCATATCATTAAACCTTCCTGCTCAGGTATTGAGTTCAAAAGGCGTGAATGCTCCTTTTACAAAAGTTTCAATTACACACCAAACTCGTAGCTTTAATATTAATCATAATTAAATATATGCATAAAAGGTTAAATATTAAAAACAAAAGCATGTATGAAATTGAGTTTTACAGGTTAATAATAATGGTAAGCGTAGATGCAAATGTTAACAATTGATGGTTTTGGAATGCGAATTCCAGGTATCGAATATAATCGTGGAATAGCCGATCCAAAATTAACTTGCAGGCCGGGGAAACCATCTGCTTTCAATACAGTAAATTACCACCAAGGGCGCCACTAACCTGGAATTTCCAGCACCCACTAATTGTTGACGGGAAAAACTGGTCAGAGGTTGCTACACCAACTGGTCACAGCACCTTGAATAGGCCCGCAATCGAAGCAGAATCACTTCCCAGATTGCAGCAGTTAGGCTGGACATTAGCAGAACGGCGGCCTTGCGTCCCAGATTAAATTCTTTGGTTTAAACTATTATTTAAGAGCTAAAGAAAATGTAATTAATATGGGAATAACAAAACATAAAAGCGCCATCGTACCTGATTCGGATTATCAGCTTTTGAAAACACAATGCTCATAAAAATTGGTTGAGCGCACGTAATTTGACTTAAACAATGAAACCTCAGCCGCGCCGGTGACGGCGGGCCCAGGCGAGAAGAGCAAGTGCCTGGGACGAAAAATTCGTTTCGAAATGAAAACTCTCATTACAACGGCCTGTGATAACAGATAGCACGGGTCAATCCGGGTACAAAATGCACTGGTTTGGAAAATTTACGAATTCGAAATTCAAAGGATTATAATTCAAATAAAAATATACAGGTTAGGATAAATGGCGAAACAATTAAGCGAAGCCAAAAAATTGTTTCACGTTTGGTGACTGCAGTATCGAGCCTCCCATTGTCTTCAAGCTAGCTCGTAGAAGGGTGTGGTCGACGATACTCGTGAAGCCCGGTCCAGTGAAAATGTCGATGTATGCCAGGGCTCCACCGTAAAATGTAACGTTTCTGTATGAATCTGCTTCGTCCAAGGCCGACGCAGCGAGTACAAATCCAAAATAGTTACATAATAGTTTAGTTTTTTTGCAGTTAAAAACCAGACTGCTTTAGCTGTTTGAGTTCAACTTTACTTTACCATCTCTTATGATCTCTAATTATCCAATCAAAAATTAAACACAACTTTTGAATTTAAGGCGTCTGAATAGTGCTTTCCGTTACTACTTAAATTAATGGCACTTAACCAAATAGTTAATTTACAAATGAGGTTTATTATACGGTTACATTGCTGGAGTTTTATGACAGGAAATGTAAAGTATAAATACAAATGGTCACAGCAGGTAGCACAAACTAATTTGTCAAATAAAAATACACAGCAAAAACAAATAATAATTTACCCTATAAATAAAAAAAGAGAGAGAGAGTCTGACATTCAAAACAACTCGACCTATCCTAGACCATAGAATAAATCTTACTAAATTCCGACAAAGTAATACATAAGTTATACATATGCTGGCATTACGAATTTACATTGAATTATATGACAGCGCCAAAAAGCGCCACAAAACTCCGAAGCAAAAAGAAACAATGACGTTAAATCGAGTTCTCTCCTTAATTTAGATACTTCAGTAAGAAATTAGCTCACAATTTCAGCAAATTACTGTAAAAACATAGTACGGAACCTTTAGCTGAGAAAGCTTAGTTACTAGTCTCTGAAATTCTACCTACTCCGAATTTAAGTCAAACATGTTCACCAAAAACCCATTTAACTCATATTTTGACAAATCATTCATCGTTTTATTAAATAGCTTCTTTATTTTATTTAGTAGTAACATTTTTAACTATTGAACCATAACCACTGTTATTATTTTTAATTAATTATTTTTTAAACATAACTAATGGATTCAACAGAACCGCTTGATGGCACAATATCATAGGAATGTTATTTTTAGTTCTTGTCAATTCTAAACAACCGACGAAAAAAGTGTTCAACACAGCACCAAAAACACTTATGTACAGCCTTGATTGTATTCCATTTAGCCTCAGCTATAAAACGCCAGAAGCGGCAGTAATTCTGATGTTTTTCTGCCTGTTTCAGCAAATAATTATTTAGTTAGAAATTTACTAATTAATTAATTTAGTTCACTGAATAGTCCTTTCAATTATATTATTATTTAGAGTTAAATAGCTGTTTTGGAAGTAGCATCACTCATGTAATACCGTCTGGGTTGAAGTCCGTATTAAAACGCCGCTATCTTGGACACTTGTCCTTACATCTACTCTTTCCGTATGTTACGATATTTGATGCAATTATTCTACTTATCCAAACTACACTATCAACCCGAACTTACCAGCGTGATAGGTAGAGGCTGAAAAACCCCTTGACACAATATGCATTACACGAAACAATTTTGGTCCTCACCACCGCATTCTATCAGGCTACTACAGATAAATACCACTGCGGACTATAAAATGGAAGAACTGACAGAAGCGTTCAGCTATGTACACTGGGATATATTGCGAGTAAGTAATTTTATGAGAGTGGAAAAATAGTAGATTATACTAAGATGACAACTGCTTTATTATAAATATAAAGGGGAGTCACACCAATTCCCTAGAGTGTGCAACCTTTTTTTAGATTTATTTATTAGCAATCAGAATTAACATTCTATGGGCTAATGTGATAAAATAGGACTTGAAAACTAAATAGTCCTTGATAGCGGAATGGGAGCTCTTCCAATGAGGAGTTCACTTACTTCTCATTTTAGGTCAATACGCCAGCATCTTTTTAGTCTTCTGGTGTCGTGTTGTAGTAGAAGTGGTTGTATGAGTGGATTGGCATGAGCTTTTAGTCGGGTATGATGATTTGCACTACGCTCTTGTATAACAGCTTGAGCGAGTGGGATATTGAGGTCGGCGGGTAACATTTTGTTGGTTACACACCATGGTGCGTCAATATTGTTGTGAATGCTTGCTGATTTTGAACTTGTACTAACGTTGTTGACATTTCTGTCAGGTCCAAAATTTTGTTGTTCAAAAATTTCTTGTGGTAGTTTAGTGGTTACGGGCATTTCCACTACGGTTTCCGTTCTTGGTTGAAGCGTTAGTGTACATAATACGTTTTCTTGAATTTCATTATGATATACGAGAATGTGTACTCGAGCTTTTGGGGTCACTATCATGTTATTTTTTAAAAGAAGTGTGGCTCCTAACTGTATCAAAAGATCAAGTCCTGTTAAACCGTCATATTTCGGATTAAAATTGAATAGGCATACTTTATGATAGCACTGTTGTTTAAATGTGAAAGGTAACGGACTGTTTGCAACTTCATTGCGATAGCAACTGTTGTGCTCTTTTTTTATACAGCAAATGGTTCTATACGAATTTGATTTGGATAGTATTTGTAAATTAAATTTAGATTTATTAAAGTTCTTACAGATCCAGCGTCAATCATTAATTTAGCTTGAAGTTCCGCTATGATACTATAGGGAAAGTGTACATTTTTTTTATATTTAACGATAGTACGTCGGTGGTGTTCCCCCAGGGTCCATCCAAAAATCCTGATGGTAATTATTATTCGATGTTTCTTCTGTATCTCAAACATTCTTCCTGTTGGTACTCTTCACAGCCTTCATATTCTGATTGACAATTGTAATTGGCTAAAACAACAATTACGACAACGCGCCAGTTTGCAACGGAATGACACGGTATTTACGATACGCTGAAATGACGCTAAACGTCTAGCGCGTACAATAACTAGGGCCACTGCCCAGCCCATTACAAGAGAGTTGCCAGCTAAACTTCGGTGGAGCGAGAAGTGATGCAACACGAGACTACACAGGACAACGGCCTAAAAAACGGTAAACAGATCTAAAATGATAAGGCGCCACCACATTTCCTACACGAGAAAAATATGCACAGGTAAACCCACTTAGGAAAAGTGCAAGCCTATGCATTCACCTTTCAACTTTAAACTTGGCAGTACTCTGGTCAGCGAACCGGTTCAGCACCATCGGTGTTTAATCTTGTCTTTAACAGATTAACCAGATATAAATTTATAATTAGTCATTTAAATTTTACGAAACATTCTAAAAGTTAAAAGCCACCAAAAACGCAATATTGCATTATGCAAGCGCGGCGACCTACTCACAGTCAAGTTTAAACACCTCGCAGTCGCCGCTCAGCATTTTTACACGGCTTCGCGTACACAATTACGCAAGGCCGTGACAAGGTTTAAATGCCTACAATCGCAGCTCAGCATAAAAGACGCTCGAGTTCATGGAGTCCATATCATATCACGGAAGCAAAACCGCTGAGTATTGTTTTGCAAGACTAGTAAATTAACCTACTGAATATAATACATTGCACCTGTTATTAGAAATGAACTTTGTATATTACTATGATCTAAGCAAATTTGTTTGTATATATAGAACAATTATTTTTGTAATAAACCAGTCTGCATTTACTTGTTAGATTCACTTACTGCGTCGCTGTGGGTCCAAGCCTATAAATAATTAAGGGATGTGAGGCTGCATCTCACACAGTGACGAATTATCATCCCGTTAAGTGGCATGACTAAGCTGTCTTAAAGCGGAAACTGCTGTCTCAGTTCTGCGCTTAACATAAGGGATGGAACCAGCAAAATAACGTAACGGACGCCTGATTTCTACAGCCTCCAGGCGAATCTGTTCATGGTCCTTCGAGCCGGATCTGTCTACAACTAAGAAGAGGTACATCCCGAGAAGAAAACAACATCTACCAACCCACCCGGTTCCCCGAAAATGGCAAACAATATGGAGGAATTCAATCAGCTAGCTGTCGCCCAAGAAGAACTCGGCCAGAAGATCACGCAGGTATTTTCCAACAGCAAAAAGGACCCTGCCAGCCGAAAAACAGAAGCTTACATCGCCAGCCGAAACAAGACGCTGGACGAAACTTGGAACGCCGTGACCAAAAATCACGCCAAAATGGTGCAGCTAAGTATTCCTACACATAATTATTTTACCACAGGGTATTACGAACAAATTAAAGCCATCTACTGCGAAGCAAAAAGTTATTTGCAGAGCTGTTTAAAGGCAACTGAAAATCCCGACCCCTCTGAAACTAGGAGGCGAGAGGAAACAGTTGTAAATCCCGAGCAAAAGGTTCGTATCCGAAAACTGCAGATTCGGATGCAGAATTTTAAGCAATCTTTGGACGACGCCGAACTGGAACAAGCACTCGGAAGGCCCGCCATCACAAAGAGGGAATTAAAGGAAGAATGGGACCGGGTGATTGAGATGGACGAAGAAGTCATGTCTAACGAGATGGATTCAAACCAGACGCACTTCAGTCCTGAATTTACTACGTTGAAAGACAGGTACCGAAATTTAATTAATTTGTTACAAGCACCAACAAGGAACGAGCAAGCATCAGCCATCTCGCTTCCTCAAGTTAAAATCCCCATATACGAGGGAAATTATGAGGAATGGGCCACTTTTAAGGACCTATTCACCAAATTAGTAGATGACAACCAAAACATGGATGATGTCATCAAAATGCAGTATTTAAAAACGCATGTCAAGGGAGAGCCCAGCCGACTAATCCAGCATCTCGCAGTGACTCAAGCCAACTACAACACCGCTTGGAATTTGCTGCAACAAAGGTATCAAAATAATCGCCTTATTCTAACCAAATTGCTAGACACCATCTTCGATCAGCCGGTCCTCTCCAAGGAATCAGCCCAAGGGTTGAAAAGATTGCATGACTCCACTAAGGAATGTGTGGAAGCAATCAAAAATTTGGGCATTTCCACCGACAGCTGGGGTCCGTGGATTAACCGAGTTATTACTCGAAAATGGGATCCTGAAACTAACAAATTATATGAGCAATCGCTTCAGTGCCCAAATGAAGTTCAGGATCACCAAACTCTAATGGCCTTCTTACAAATGCGGTTCCAATCCTTGGAATCCATTGATGGAGCTCGAAAACCAACTCAGGACAAGCCACAGAAAAATTACGCTGCCGGATATCTCAACTGCAAGATGTGCAATGGGGACCATTACATCGATAACTGTGGTCAATTCCAGAGGCTCTCCACCCACGAAAAGCAAGAAGTGGTAAGAACCTACCGATTGTGCTTTCGATGTTTGCGACACGATTCTAATATACAATGTCGTTCGTATTATAACTGCAAAATCTGCCGCTTTCCACACCATACTCTGCTTCACAAGGCACAGCCGCCATCAAAGCCGATACCTGCTCCGAAGATGAAGACGTTTTCTCACGCAGCAGCCATGCAGACCTCCAACGCTCCAGAGAAGAAGCCAAAACCCACAATCATTGCCGCCAACCTAGGCGCAAAGAAGAGCCAAGTGCTACTGGCCACAGCAACGGTTCAAGTTAAGGCAGCATCCGGGATGACTCATCTCTTGAGGGTCTTGATAGATCCAGGGTCTCAAGGTTCCTTCATCACCGAAGCCGCAGCCGAATTATTAGCGTTACCCAGGACCAAGGTTCGAGCAGAAATCTCCGGAATTGGGAACAGCGAAACAAAAGTCGCAAAATGGAAAATCACAGGTTTGATTACGCCAAGATTTCCAAGTAAATTTTCCTTACCTGTTACTTTACTGGTACTTCCCAAACTTACAAAAACCATGCCTTCATCACCCATTCCGAACATAAAAATGGATGCCTGGAAACATGTCTTCATCGCCGATCCAACCTTCAACCGACCTGGCCCCATAGATATACTTCTAGGCGCTGAAGAATATCCCCAAATAATTCTCGAAGGAATCAAGAAATCCAAAGATGGCATCCTAGGACAGAATACCGAATTGGGATGGATCTTATCAGGAACCATGGGAAGACGACCTCCCACCAGCCTTAAGGTCAACACCATGGTTGCCAAAATTGAAGAGGATGAGCAGTTGCAGAAATTCTGGAACATTGAAGAGGCTTCTCCTCAAAGGAAACTTTCCCCAGATGATCAGGTATGTGAAAATAAATTCACAGACACAGTCCAGCGAGACGTAGATGGAAGATACGTAGTAAGGATTCCATTCAAACAAACTCCAGTACACATGGGAAGGTCCAAACCCTCAGCATTGGCACGATTCATACATCTGGAGAAGAAATTAGGACAAGATCAAGATCTAGCAGTCCAATACAAGAAATTCATGCAAGAATACTTGGATTTAGGACATATGGAAAAGGTGGCAAGGGAAGATGAGAATAACGGCAAGTATTACATTCCCCACCATGGCGTCATCCGAGAAGCAAGTTCATCAACCAGGCTTCGTGTCGTTTTCGATGCCTCTAGCAAGGCCTCTCACGGAAAATCCTTAAATGAGATGATGTACGCTGGACCTAAACTTCAGCAAGAACTGGTCGACATTCTACTTCGATGGAGGACACACAGGATTGTTTTTTCTGCAGACATTGAAAAAATGTACCGACAAATCAGAATGAACAACCAAGACCAGGAGTACCAAAGAGTCCTATGGAGATTCGACAAATCACAGCCAATCAGGGAATATAAGCTGTGCACCGTCACTTATGGAACCGCATCAGCTCCCTATCTTGCCATTCGAACCTTGCATCAACTCGCACAGGACGAAAAGGTCTCATTTCCATTAGCTTCAGAAGCAGTGAAGAAAGATTTCTACGTGGACGACGTGCTTTCTGGGGCCGACACTGTGGAAGAAGCGATCCAACAACAAGGTCAGCTCATTTCCTTACTAAAGCGTGGAGGCTTTACTCTACATAAATGGTGCAGTAATGAGTCAGCCATCATTCAAGAACTCCCAGAAGAGTTAAAGGAACAAACATACCTCGAAATAAGTGAAGACGGCGTAAAAAAGTCCTTGGGCATTCACTGGTCTCCATATGAAGATGTTTTCTGTTTTAAGGTAGACGTTAAGCAACAGGAATCCACCAAACGCACCATACTATCCGAAGTTGCCAAAATTTTCGACCCATTGGGATGGTTAGCACCCGTCATCATCACTGCCAAGCTACTCATCCAAGAACTATGGCTCGAAAATATCAAATGGGATGACCCAGTGTCTGAAAATATCCAAGGCAAATGGGAGACGCTCAGGTCTCAACTCAAGGCAGTGGAAGAAATTACCTTACCAAGGTGGTTGTTTATCAAAAGGGAATCTCTAGTAGAGCTGCATGGATTCTGTGACGCCTCCGAAAGAGCTTTCGGGGCCGCGATTTATACCAGAGTCACCACATCATCCGGCCAAGTCAAGGTATCCTTATTAATAGCCAAATCCAAGGTGGCACCAGCCCGAGCCAAGACGACATTACCAAGACTGGAACTCTGCGCAGCAGTACTCCTTTCCAATCTACTTCAAAGGGTAATTGCAGCATTAGACCTTCCTAAGGTGTCTATCTTCGCCTGGACCGACTCCATGGTTACATTAGGATGGATAAAAGGAGACCCGGTACGATGGAAGACGTTCGTCGCGAATCGAGTAGCCGAAATCAACAATCTAATTCCGGCCCAACATTGGAACCACGTCAAATCCGAAGAGAATCCTGCAGACGTCATCTCCCGAGGCACTAGTCCAGAAAAACTAAAGAATCATCTCCTATGGTGGGACGGACCGAGCTGGCTAGTTAACAAGAGTTCATGGCCGTGTCAACCAGACACCGCAACCACCGAGGAAGAAGCAAGAAGTTACACTGTGCATCAAACTACCATTCATCAAGACGAGAACGAAGTCGTTCATCGTTTTTCTTCTCTAACAAGAATGGTACGAGTCATGTCACATTGCCGAAGATTCATCAACAAGTGTAAGCGACTTCCCACTCAATCAGGATGCCTATCAGTGAAGGAAATGGACGACACCATCCTCCTACTCGTTAAGGTCATTCAAGGAAGTGATCCTATTTTGAGGGCAACAGGATCTCAACTCCGGCAGAACAAATATGTGAGTTCCAGTAACAAGCTTGCCAACCTCAATCCCTTCATCGATCAGCATGGAATAATCCGTGTTGGAGGAAGATTAGAAAATTCCACCTTGTCCTTCAATGAAAAACACCCAATCATACTCCCGTACTCCAGTCATATTTCCAAACTAATAATCCAAGAGGCGCATCTACGCACGCTGCACGGTGGCACCCAACTCACTCTCTCATATATCCGAAGAAAATATTGGATCATCAACGCGAAGAAAGCAGTCAGCTCCAGCATCCAGAAGTGTTTCCGATGTCTACGATACAAAGCAGAGGCAGCACAGCAACTGATGGGAAATCTTCCATCAACCAGAGTGAATTCAACTCCTCCATTCTTCCATTCCGGAGTGGACTACGCCGGCCCAATACAGATCCGAACATCCAAGGGAAGAGGGCATTCTTCGCACAAAGGGTACATTGCTGTTTTTGTCTGTCTATCAACCAAGGCAATCCACCTAGAGGCCGTCAGCGACATGACAACCAACAGCTTCCTAGCAGTCTTCAGGAGGTTTACTGCCCGAAGAGGACGCTGTGCACACCTATACAGCGACAACGGAACAAACTTCGTTGGCGCAAGAAAAGTGTTGGACAAGGAAACCCGCCAAACAATTGAAGGCCCAGTTGTCCAAGAAACCTTAGCAACCGGTGGTACCCAATGGCACTTCATCCCTCCAATAGCCCCTCACTTCGGAGGGATATGGGAAGCAGGGGTAAAATCAATGAAGCATCATCTGAAGAGAACTATTGGCCACGCTACTCTCACCTTTGAAGAGTTAACAACTCTTCTCTGCCAAATTGAGGCCTGCCTAAACTCACGTCCTCTATGTCCACAAGGCAACGATATTGAGGACACAACTGCTCTGACGCCAGGCCATTTCCTAATAGGGAGGGAAATCATATCGCCACCAGACCCAATCAACACTCCAATATCTTCAAATCTATCGAATCGTTGGAGGATAATCCAAAAGATCAAGCAAGATTTTTGGAAATCATGGAGCTCGGACTACCTTCATGGATTACAGCAACGAAACAAATGGAAGAAACCATTGGAGAACACTAAAGTTGGAGATTTAGTGTTAATCAAAGAAGATAGTATCAATCCTAGTAAGTGGCCTTTAGCAAGAGTCACTGCAACTCATCCAGCAGCCGATGGATCAGTACGAGTAGTGACGCTCCAGAAATCAGGAGGACATCAGCTAAAACGATCCATAGGCAGCATCATTCCATTACCAGCAACTACCGAGGAATCGCAGGAACCAGAGGCAGAAGATAAAATTTCAACTAACATTATCCAGACACGATCATCCCCAGCACCAAGGAAATCTGTCGCGTCCAAATGGAAACTGCTGTTACTCATCTTTACCCTTCTTACCACCAATACATTAAGTAAAGCAGAATTTAATATCCAAAAACCAGACAGCGGGTACTATGTAGAACACATTGGACACGGGAAGATTGAGAGAGGAACATTCCGGATCGAAATCCAGTTCGAGAGGGGGAAGATCGAAGAAGACTTCGAAACAGTCACAGACATGGTAGACAAATTCGACAATCTCTGCGACTCTGCAAAAGAACTGTCCGAAGACACATTATGCAAGACACTGGTGCATCATCTTCTGGAACAGAAAAAGCAAATGGAATGGATTAGAGATGGTATGGAAGAAATAATAACAAGACGAGAAAAAAGAGGAGTCCTTGGCACAGTATTAACATCAATTTTTGGAGTCAACGATGAAGTCTATCAAGATATAGACAGGCTAGACAAGAATCAACAGGAACTAATAAAAATGGACAGTCAACAATCCAAATTCTTGCTATCAGCACTTTCCAGGTTTAATGAAACCGAAGAACGAATCGACAAGAAGCTGGAACATTTCCAAGAAAAATTAAACCAAGGAATCCGGGCCATTAACAACATGGACAAATGGTATAAAGCAACCGACTCCAACCGACTAAATATTCACATCATCAGTGTGTACCAAGTCGCCACAAATGTAATTAGTGAACTGTGCAACTACCATATTCACATCTTAAACGTTCACTTTCAGCAAGGTAATCTGTACGAGCTAATAACACCTGCTCAAATTAAACAGATCCTCGCTAATGCAACCAGTAAACTTTCACCAAATTTGGAGATATTACCAACGCCAATTCTAAAGGTTGACATTGGGCATGACGACATCTACATCAACGTCCAAGGGTATTTCATCATAGTGGAAAAAACGGAATACTCCTTAATTAAAGTGACACCAATTCCTCTCCAAATCAGCAATGGATCCTACTGGATGATCGATGTGCCGAAAGGAATCTTCGCTGTGGATTACAACCTACAAATGTACTTCCACGAAACAGATGAAGAATTCAAAGAAGAGCTACAAATTTCTCCCACTACCTATGTTTGCAGTCCAACGGTAGTTAAAGGAATTGAAAACAACCCAAACTGCATCATTGACGATATATATCACCGAGTAGAAACCAGTCAATGTCTCCTACGAAGACATCGCATCCAGTCCATTATTTGGAAACAATTGTACATGGAAAACACCTGGCTATTTGTAGTCAGTAAACCAACCCGCATAGCAATCACTTGTAGTGGAAACAGGGAAGAAGTCACCGTCAACACTACAGGTGTCATTCAAATTTCATCGGATTGCATCATCCAAACTGCGAGGAATACATTAACCCCAAGGCACAACAGAAAATACAAGATCCTGGCTGGATACTCCAAGGCTATCAGTATCAATATTACCAACCCAATCACAACAAACTCATTTTCAGAAATCGCAGAGGAACCTGTACTAACTCAGTCAGACCACTTCGAAGACCTACAAGCATCGCAGTTAGATTTCCAGGAGCATATAAAAAACTTCACCTGGAAAGCCATCCGACATCATTCTCACCTGTCTATTGGGGTCACAGGCAGCCTTTTGGGAACCGCTGCCCTACTAGGAGCTATCTACTACATTCGGCAACGAATAACACGAAGGAAGCCACCACCCGCACAACCCCAGGCAGAAGAATATCCTCTCAAAACGCTCAATCTCGAAGAAACAATATAATTTATCGGTTTGCTTTTTTTTGTGGCTTAAAATTGGCAATATGTTTAATCTTGTCTTTAACAGATTAACCAGATATAAATTTATAATTATTCATTTAAATTTTACGAAACATTCTAAAAGTTAAAAGCCACCAAAAACGCAATATTGCATTATGCAAGCGCGGCGACCTACTCACAGTCAAGTTTAAACACCTCGCAGTCGCCGCTCAGCATTTTTACACGGCTTCGCGTACACAATTACGCAAGGCCGTGACAAGGTTTAAATGCCTACAATCGCAGCTCAGCATAAAAGACGCTCGAGTTCATGGAGTCCATATCATATCACGGAAGCAAAACCGCTGAGTATTGTTTTGCAAGACTAGTAAATTAACCTACTGAATATAATACATTGCACCTGTTATTAGAAATGAACTTTGTATATTACTATGATCTAAGCAAATTTGTTTGTATATATAGAACAATTATTTTTGTAATAAACCAGTCTGCATTTACTTGTTAGATTCACTTACTGCGTCGCTGTGGGTCCAAGCCTATAAATAATTAAGGGATGTGAGGCTGCATCTCACACAGTGACGAATTATCATCCCGTTAAGTGGCATGACTAAGCTGTCTTAAAGCGGAAACTGCTGTCTCAGTTCTGCGCTTAACATAAGGGATGGAACCAGCAAAATAACGTAACGGACGCCTGATTTCTACAGCCTCCAGGCGAATCTGTTCAATCGGACCTACCTTTCGAAAATCCACTTGATCAGCTGGCCAAACTCTTCTTACACTGTAAAATATAATACGCACAAAGCATGCAAAATAACCAAGAAAACCACAGATAAATTAACATGGCATGCAATGACAAAATATTTGACTATACAGTGTGGTCCTTTAGTGCGCAACAAATGGGTCATTTTTTTATTAGTTGTACAACCGAAATTTAAATACCGCCAGAAGTTAGTGCATGTTCGTTATCGATATCAGATGCATTTAGAATGACTCCAAGTCAAACAGCCTACAGGGTAGGACAAAAAATATGAAATTTGTTTAAGAATAAAATTACCTTATTTAAATAAATATGGCAAAACTTTATTGAGAACAGTTGTTTAGAATCAAAAGTTATGCTCAAACACAAAGTCAGAGCCTCCTATTCGAATGTTATTCTGTTTTAGAAAATTTTGTATTAGCCCTGTATGATACATATTTTGATTATTCTGATTTTATATGTATTGAAAGTAGCCACAACCACATCACTTTTAAATACCTTTTAGCAACTTGAAGCATATTTGTAAAATTTACTTTGATTTATATTTTTTAGGTAACCGTCCACTTCATATTTGGTGTAACGATATTTAACAGAACTTTCGAATGTGGCAAATATTCTTTTTATTCAAATGCTTTACTAATAATAATTTACATATGGAAAAACTTACAATTAAAGCTTACAATTTTACTTCAAATTCTTATGAAAATGTTTCATGTAGGACAGATATTAACAAAACCTACCAAAACTATCGCGGATAGCTATGGAAAAAACAAAAAAGGAATAATACACGAAGAACAAGTAAAAAAAATTAAAACAGTTATAACAACAAAAATTATCGAAGCGTCTCTGTATGTCCACCCTCCCTTTCGATTCATCTAATTGTTCGCTCATAAAATTCACTTAAAGGCGATCGCACCACCCTGACAGGAGTATTTCTGCAATGTAATCTCAGGGAAGTTTCAAGCTCTTCAACATTATTAAAAGGTCGCTTTTTGTACACTTTTTATTCAAATATCCCCATAAGAAAAAATCCAGCGGTGTAAGGTCTGGGGAGCGAGGAGGCCTTCGTAAATCGGTATTTCGTCCTAACCATTTATTACCAAATTGCCTATCCAGCCATTGAGAAACATCTCTGGTGAAATGATCAGGACATCCATCATGTAGAAACCATAAATTTTGCCGTTCTTGTAATATCATGTTATCCAAAAACTGTCCCAATTCATTTTCCAAAAAGTTCAACTAACTATTATTACCATTCAAATTTTCTCGGAAAAACAACGGACTTATTAATTCATCATTTAATATACCACACCAAACGTTTGCCGTTTGATAGTATGGAATTTTGTTATCGATAACGAAATTTGGGTTTTCATCTGACCGCATCTGTTTGTTTACGCTGACCGCGATGCGCAATGATCGCTACACATTTCTATCCCTTTTACGATGTTTACCCTGTATCTGTTCAGTTCCATTCTCGCCAAGGGTAGCACCCTGAGCTATGTGTAAAATGTTACTTTTATTTATTCCTGAGTTAAAGCAAAAATGGGAAACATTTTATTTTTTAAGGTGCTCACAGTGTTTGAAGTGGATTACTCAATAAAACTAGTTTCTAAATTTTTCTAACCTTATCATGAAAAAATGTAGTTTGTATTATTGCCGGTAAGCGAGTTAACTATTGTCAGTTGTAATATAACAATGGAATTATTATTATTTGCTGTTTCGGTTTTAACGAGTAAAAAATTATCGATCATTAATTATTACAGGAATTATATTCGGAAAGAGAATATATTGAATGAAATGCAGAATATCAAATATTTACTTTTTGTTCTTAGGTTGGCACAGTTAATGTTGGTTACCCTGCTGTCAATTTTAAGTCTATGTCAAATTCGAGGTTAGCAGGTTAGATTTTCCGTCAGTTTTGACACAAACTGACACAAAACCCAACCTGCTAACGTCGAATTTGACACGGACTTAAAATTGACAGCAGGGTAACCAACATTAACAGTGCCAACCTAAGAAAAAAATCACAACCATTTATGAGAACCCGTAAAAACAATTACGAAAATAAATTACTACCGCTCTGATAATGTGTAGGCATTTGCATGCCCCTCATTGGTTGAAATTGCGTCACGTGATACATGAATTATATTCTCTTCAAAATATTATGTAGCCACATTGTAACGCCCCGCTTCAGCTTTGTTTCAAAAGGATGTTAATGCATTTAGCAACGACTTTCGGACCGCCTTATAGCTATATCTGGTAGCAAAAATATTCACTTATAATACCATGAGTAGTCAAAGTTATGTCGACTATTTTTGTGGTGGTGTCACGAATGTCCATTGCGCTTTGGTACGATTAGGACGAGTGCGCTAGCACGAGTCCTAATCCCAAGCACAATAGACATGAGTAATGATACCACCGCAAAAATAATCTACTTAACTTTGACTAAGAATGGTATTTGAGGGACTATTTAATGAACCAAACTACCTTTTCAAATTAGTTTTCAGTAAATCTAGCAACAAACTACGCAATTTCTATAGTAACAGAATTTTTCTAATAAAAATCACATTTGTTTAAAATAGTCACTTGAATACCTTCTAGGAAGATATATCCGCTGATATTTTTTTGATTGGTCAAGAAACGTCAAAAATCTGAATTTTCATTAGTCACTTTTCGACAGATGACAGGTGAATTGAATAGTCAAGCTTATCGCGGCAGGTGCTCGCATTCAGAGACTAAAACACCTGCACATTCTCGCGTTTGAGTTTGTCGTAGCATTTTCGATTCACGTTAGCTGTGAAAACAGTGCAATATCAGGTTTACTATTGACTTTTCGACGCGTTCTTGTTTTTCAAGCAAGCGAAGCCGCTTGTAGCATTGTTTGCGGTCGCGCTTCCAGCGCAGGTAAGAGTGTTTCTTCTAATTCGATTCTTTGCGTATTAATTTTGGTTATTTAGACTGGATTACTCTGCGCTTCGGCTCATCGAAATCGCTGCAATGCGCTTTCCACATTAGGCCAAGAACCGTTCGGTAAGAATGCTTTTACGAGCTTATTTCACTTTCTAATTTTCAAATATTTAGGCCGTTTAGTTTGGGCTGAAATTTGTTTAGTATGGGCTGGAAACCGCTTGTATTGGTTCACTTCACAAAGGCTTAAATTCAGTATCCCGGAGCTAACGTTTCCAGCTTCCCGAATTTGCGCTTGTACGTAGCCAGGAATATCCTTCATTTTGGATGCTAGTTTATTTTGAACGTCGACCTTGAGATCATGCAGTCGAGTTGGCCTTGAGTCTTGGTAGAAGAATGCAACCAATCGGGATTTCCCTGCCGATTGCCGGAATTTATCTTTATTTAAACTATAAGTACATGCTCTTATCAGCATTTACTTTTTTATCATCAAAGGCATTATGCCGCAACTTATATCAGTTCTACTAAGATCTTAGCAAATCAAACTAAGCAAGTTTAATCAACCTTTTTGGCTCAATTGTTATCAGCGCTAAGTGCGGGTATGTAAATAATAAAAAATAATAAAAATTACTGAAATAGCGTCTATATTATATTATCATTAATGCGATTGCACAGATGTTAGCCTGTATTTGTTATTTAAGCTATACTTAGGGAATTCCAAAATGCCACTTCGAATTGAAGTTTTTAAAATGGTGTTTTGTCCCGATATACCTGTGTGTGTAAGTTGGGTGACGCCAACCTTGATCGAATTGTTTTGATATTAAATATTTATCGACTTACTCTTTGCATTTGTTGTTGTTCGCTTTAATACATTTAGATTAAGGTATGCAGCAAAGCTTACAAGGTAGGGGTTGATCTATTTTGCTAGCTAGGTTTGTTTATTTGTTGGGAATAACGACATGGCGCCCAATTTTTGTATTAATTTACTGTTTAATTGTAAAATCCTAAAGCATTTCTTAGCCTGCTCCTTACACCACACCATATTCTGCCGAGAGTTAAAAGAGCTAGCCGAGGCCTTGTCAACCCCTTCGTTTAAGGGTGTTACAACATGTAACTTTTAAGTCATACAATTTTTAATAAGTACGCAATAAGTCAAGAATACCTAACTGGTAGTATTATCGATGTAGTAGCATTGTTTAAACCAGTAATAATTAATAATTGATCGCTTCTTATCAAACAACACACAAAACACCCCAAAATATTCAAGCTTCTTTACTACAAGTCATGCATTGTTGACTTATCGCTTACTGATTAAAATTAATATTTTATTTTATTATAAATGACTTGTGGCTATTTGATACTTTTAAAGCAATAATACAAAATACATTTTCTTATAAAAAACTCGATAAAACTAATTGCTTTAAGTGATCCACTTCAAAAGGACGGCGCGGCGCGGCAGTGTATTTGGTCGAAAGTATTTTCGGTTTCGATCCTGGTAGACATCTAATCCGCATGCAAAATGTCTCCAACAAAGCTATACCGCCAACACTCAGGCAGACTAACAGACAGTCAGAATTGAGGAAACATGATTTTCGTCATCTAGGGACCCTGACACGTGAACAACTAAAGAAATCCTGGCAGGTGATTTTTTCACGATTACAGTACTTCTTTCATCTTTTAGATGAGTTGAGAGTTAAAATTGGAACAGTCAACAATAAATAATACGGCAGAGTCTCCTACGTCACATACTACATAGGTATTATAATACTCGACCAGTGAACGGAAATGCAGAGTACCTTCATATGATTTGATGGTTGGATTGTTTAGATATTTCCAACTGATAATTTTGTGTCATGTAACGCTATATATAATAAGGCGCGCTTTAATGACGGTTGAAGCTGATGATGTATTTCGGCCTATGAGTTTTTGTTAGAGGCTTTCAATCCATTTCTTGTAATTAAAAATGAACTCATTTATAGTCTGTATTAATATCTTTTCTGCAAAAAATGTTTGATTCTCACACTATGAACTTACTGAAGACGTTAGAATTCCTGTCATTGTTTCTTATCACACTATTTTAAGAGCATATACATATAAATTGCTATTATTAATGTTGTTGACCTCCATTGTATACTTTTCCGGTGTCGTATCACAACATTAGAGGTAAACAAAAGGTTAATGATAGCCCATCTACAGTTGGATGGTTTTGGTTATGTAGATTTTTTGTGATAAGGATTTTTTTGAAATGGTTGTATATAACGAGAATACTTCTACCGCTAATATTAGTTACACGATGAATCTCCAACTCATATTTTTTGTTGCAAATGCTGTTAAGGTCTTATCGGTAAGTAAAGGTTTAGGTACTATCGGTAGGATTTTCATAATTTCTCTTTGTATTTATGTTTTAATGTCGAATGTATGAAAACTATTACAGTTGTAATACAGGGTGTTAATTAAGTACGTAGACAAACTTTAAAGGGTGTTTCCTTGATCAATTCTAAGATAAAAAGTTCATATAAACATGGGACCTAAATGGTTTCGTTTTCAAGATACAGGGTGTTGAAGTTTAAACAAAAAAAAGGTTTTTTTCAAAAATCTGGAAAACGCGTAGAGGTAATCTAATGAAACTTGGTGTATGATAGTATTTCATAAAGTGGCATTATTTGGTCAAAATAAATATAATTTATTTCCACCAGTGGCGTGCATCGGGGCCACCTCAGTTACCTTATTTTAGAAAAATCTGGTACGCCACTGTTTTTTAGTCAATACGACTAGTTTTTTAGCTTCATCCATTGAAACTATACAAAAGATGTATCTATTATTTTTTTGATAGAATAAACCTTTTTTGAGAAAAACGGAAAAATATGTAACAGCAATTTCGTTCATTGCACTTGAATGGGATCTAAATGGCTTTGTTTTCAAAATACAGCTTAAAAAAGTTAAAAAAAAATTATTTAATAACAAACAATCTTACAATAGCTACAAAACGTTTGACGAAAAGACAGTGGCGTACCAGATTTTTCTAAAATAAGGTAACTGAGATGGCCTTGATGCACGCCACTAGTAGAAGTAAATTACATTTATTTTGACCGAACAATGCCACTTTATGAAATACTAACCTACACCAAGTTTCATTAGAATATTTCAGTCGTTTTCAAAATTTTTGAAAAAAAATAATTTTTGTTTAAACTTCAACACCCTGCATTTTG
This sequence comes from Agriotes lineatus, assembly GCA_940337035.1. Taxonomy (NCBI): domain Eukaryota; kingdom Metazoa; phylum Arthropoda; class Insecta; order Coleoptera; family Elateridae; genus Agriotes; species Agriotes lineatus. The sequence continues at coordinate 16,813,328 of OW679203.1, read as the reverse complement.
AAAACGAAGTCGTGTAGGCACCATGTTTGTATGAACGTTTTATCTTAAAATTGATCAAGGAATCGCCCCTTAAAGTTTGTACTTAATTAACATCCTGTATATAAAACAATGTTTGGAAAAGATATTAGGCCAGCAAATGAAAAACTTCAGAGTTATTTATTTTTTTAGTTTAAATAAAAGCAAAACTAACTAAAAAATTTCCTGAAGTGATCGCTAACGTCGCTTTCGTAGTATTAATGAAACTAAACCTAAATTACGAAAAAGGTATTTAGCTGCAGTGTCTCTGGCACCTCACGCTATTTTTGATTGACTTAACTACATATTAGCCAGCGTTTTAATTTCTCGTACTGTGGATACTTATCCTGACATTTTGCTATATTAACTTTGATTTTCTATTTATTGAACCGTTTATTCCATTCAATACTTGCAGGCCGTGTGCACCTATTGTCAGATTACTGCATTGAGTTATTATAGATGTCATTCTCGAACACTGTAAAATGAATTTATATATATTTCTTAGACAGTGAACATACAGGGTGTCCCTAAAATAATGGGACACTAATTAGTCATAGATTCCTTACGTCATAATAAATCGATTAAACGTAATATACCTTAGTACAAAGTCTCTTCAGTATGAAGTTATAGGACCTTGAAGTTAAATTTTTTTATTTTTTTGTTAATTTACACAAATGTAAAGATGTCGATTTTAATTTTGGTATACATGCTTACTATTTTATAGTGCACTAATAGGAAAAATTTCATAAACTAGACTTGACTGTAAGGGGTACTTTACCTATCTTTCAAACTTTTTTAGTTCTAACTTCGTTATCTGTAACATTTTTAAAAATTTTAGGTTATTATTTGAAACAGAATTAAAATACAGAAAAATAATGAACTTTTAGTTCTTAAGCGTAAGAGCAACCGTTTAGCTTAAAATGTCCATCAAAGGTTTTTGGTTGTCATTAAGACGTGCAATTATCAAGTAGCAAAAACAATGCGTAATGATTGTAATCTAGTAAACAACAACAAATGCAGCGTAAAGCGACATGCAGGCTCCTAAATAGGGCAATGCGTACAAAGTCCACATGCGATTGGGACTGTTTCAAACAGGCTCAACGCAATTACAAAGATTCTATTCGTAGATCTAAACGAGAGTCCTGGAAGGCCTTCTGTCTCGACGTTGAAGGACTACCAGAAGCAGCTAGACTGCATAATGCGCTCTCAAAAAATCCAAGAGCCAAGCTGGAGTGCATATGGCTTCCTTCTGGTGACCATACAGCCACTGATGAGGAGACCCTAAGGCATCTTCTGGAAGTGCACTTCCCAGGCTATGTGGCTGAGACTAGTGATGTCCCACTAGTAAGGGCTCCCCGCATTGGCATTATCCCAATGGACTGGAAGATAGCCTCAAAAGTGGTAACACAAGAAAAGATCAGGTAGGCGATAAGCACATTTGATCCGTACAAAAGTCCAGGGCCAGATGGCATTTTTCAGGCAATTCTACAGGAAGGGCTGGATTTGCTCATCAGGCCTCTCTACAACATATTCAGGACCTGCTTTCGGGTACACACCAGTAGCGTGGAGATCCGTTAAGGTGGTCTTTATACCAAAGGCAGGTCGAACTTCGTTTGACCTGGCCAAATCATTTAGACCTATCAGCTTAACCTCATTTCTACTTAAAATGGTGGAAAGAATGGTAGATAGGTACATAACAGACGGCGCACTAAGAATAATGCCATTGTATCCAAACCAACATGCGTACCAAATGGGCAAGTCAGTGGAATCGGCCCTTCATACTATCGTTTTTAGGATAGAGAAGGCGCTGGAACACAAAGAACTGGCTCTAGGTACTTTTTTTGATATAAAGGGCGCGTTTGACAACACTGCCTTCGAGTCCATATGCACTGCGGCAACGAACCATGGAATAGAGCCCACCATTGTTTGGTGGATGAAATCCATGCTAGAAAACCGCAGGGTAACCGCCACTCTGAATGAGGATACCGTAAAGGTGACCGTCAAGCGTGGGTGCCCGCAGGGGAAAGTACACTCGCCCTTGATGTGGTCTCTCGTCATAGATGGGCTTCTGCAGGACCTTAACGGAGCCGGCATATATACTCAAGGCTATGCAGATGACCTTGCTATCCTCGTAAGGGGAAAATTTCCACATGCCATCTGTGAGGTTACTCAAAATGCCCTCAGAATCGTGGAAAGATGGTGTATAGGGCACGGATTGTCGGTAAACCCCGACAAAACCAAATTTGTCCTATTCACAAAGAAAAGGAAGATAGAGGGCTTTATTGACCCTGTACTCTTGGGTACCCCTCTGAGGGCCGCCGTGAAAGTTAAGTATCTAGGAGTAATTCTGGAAGCCAAACTGACCTGGAAGAAGCACTCGGGACGACAAATACAAAGGGCAACTGTCTCCTTTTGGATGTGTACACGCACCTTTAGAAGCACGTGGGGTCTTAAACCGAATGTCATCATGAGGATGTACTCATATGTAGGTTCAGTTAAGAATTGAAGAATAACTCCATGGATTTTCTGCTATCAGAAAGAGTTACATTAAACTTTAACAGGTAATGAAATCTGTAACTCTTTCTGATAAGAGGAAATCCATGGAGATATTCCTCAATTCTTAACTCAAGCTGCATGTGAAAAAAACACTGTCCCAGATTTATTTGCACACGACTGTACATCGCGGTGATAAGACCCCTCATCACATACGCTGCACTTGTATGGTGGCCGCGGGTCACCTTAGCTAGCGCAAAGAAACGCTTCGGCCAACTCCAACGGCTAGCTTGTCTAGGAGTTACAAGAGCAATGCGAGCAGCACCCACAACGGCCCTGGAAGCCCTTCTCGGACTCGTGCTCCTTCAACTAATGATTGAGGCTGAGGCTAGAAGGGCGGCCTACGGGATTAAGAGTGGGGGCCAGTGGACAAAGGTAGGAGGAACGCTGGGGCACTCGAGGGTCCTGTCAATTATGGCAGAGGCGCACGATACCCTCAGCATGAGGAGTGATCGTATGGTCCCCTCCTTTTACTTCAATATGCCATATAAAACAGTCATCCCTTCTAGAGAGGACTGGATTTCCCGTGCCATAACCTACTCACTCCTAAGGGACTTTTCTGGTTCACAGACGGCTCTAGGATGGAGGCTGGCGTAGGGGCGGGCGTCTATGGCGAATCACCCAGAGTGAAGCGTTCGTTCTCACTGGGCAGGAACGCCACCGTATTTCAGGCCGAGGTGTTTGCCATCCTGGCCTGTGTTTATGAAAACATAAACAGAGGTTTTACTAACAAACATATATACATCTGCTCGGTCAGCCAGGCCGCTCTATTAGCCCTAAATTCCTTCAGGGTGTCTTCGAAACTAGTGTCTGAATGTCGAGCGGCGCTGACGAGACTCTGCATACAGAATTATGTAAAGTTGCTGTGGATACCAGGTCATAGCAACATTGACGGTAACAAAGAGGCGGATCAGTTGGCTAGGTGACCCGCCTGCACCCGAGCCAATTCTGGGGATACCATATTGCAACGTAAAACTAGAAACGAAGAAATGGGTCTGGACCCGGTTCCTTCGTGAATGGTCTTTACAGCAGGGACCAAGGCAAGCTAAACTCTTTATCGGGGAGTTATCGCTGTCGACCTCCAAAGAGCTTCTAAAACTCAGTAAGAAGCAAATTAGGATCGTAACAGGACTCTTAACGGGGCACTGTTACCTCAACAAACACCTGCACAGAATCGGTATCACAAATGATCCGATCTGCAGGCTATGAGGGGAAGAGGAGGAATCTTTCCAGCACATATTATGCCAGTGTGTCAGATTGTTGACTCTGCGACACAAACACTTCGGCGCAGCGTTCTCAGAACCGGAGGATATAAGGCTCATCCCTATAGGCCAAGTGGTAGCCTTTGCGGTTGGTACCGGTCTGTTCAGAGATGAGATTTAAAAGGCGGTACGCACAATGGGCCCCAGGCCTGAGTGCCGCGGGGCCAACCCCCGCACCGCAAAGAAGAAGAAGAAGAAGAAGAAACAACAACAAGAAATCAATTAATGGCGTTGGTGACATCAGTTTTTTGTCTTTTGTGCTTACGAAAATGCTGCGACATAACCAACGCTTCAGCATTGGAGAATTCGTTATGTAGCGGCATTTTCTTAAACATAAAAGAACAAATTCTTATGTCACTAATGTCATTAATTGTTTTATCATTGTTTTTACTAGATGGCCATTGTTTTTGTGATCATGGCTACTTGATAATTGCACGCGTTAATGACTACCAAACACCTTTGATGGGTATTCTAAGGTAAACGGTTGCTTTTAGGCATAAGTACATTTTGTGCTTTTTAATTCTCTTTCAGATAATAACCTAAAATTTCAAAAAATATTACAGATAACGAAGTTATAATTAAAAAAAGGTTTTCAAAGATAGGTAAAGTGACTCTTACAGTCTAGTGTAATTTATGAAAAATGTTTTGTTAGTGTAGTACATAATAGTAACCATTTATACCAAAATTCAAATCGATATCTCTACATTTGTGGAAATTAACAAAAAAATTAAATATAAAAAGTTGAACTTCAAGGTCCTATAACTTCTTACTGAAGGGACTTTGTACTAACTTATATTAGATTTAATCGATTTATTATAACGTAAGGAATCTATGACTAATCGGTGTCCCATTATTTTAGGGACACCCTGTATAAATTGAAACCACTGTTTCGAGAACACTACCTTGCGAAACTCCAGTCTCAGTAGCTCTAGTTGTAGGTGAGCAAGGTACAACAACATGAAAACGCACTATAATATCACCAAAGAATTAGGTGAGTTAGGAAAGAGACCTACATACCACATACACGATAAACAAGGACACCTTATAAGAAGTAAACGGAAATAAATCGAAAGGTAAATGAAATATCTAAACAAGAAATAAAAGACGTAGTCAAACATGGTAAACAGTGGAAAGCTTCTTTGATAGACAACATTATACCAGATGTTTCAAAGCTGACATGGAATTAAGCACAGGACTTCATCCTAAACTCCTAAACAAAATTTAGAATGAAGAAAAAGTATGGAGGATTAACCCTCCTATGCACCACAAACAGAATGTTAGCTAGAATAATGCTGCAACGAATAAAAGAGAAAATTGAAAGGTTGCTGAGAAACAATCAGGCAGGCTTTCAGAGCAAGTAAATCTTGCACAGAGCAAATTTATACACTAAGAATAATAACAGCACAACCACTAGAAATGAATAACAAACTTTATCTGAATTTTATAGATTTCCAAAAGCATTCGATAATGTAGACAGAACAAAGATCTGGAAAATACTAGAAATATATAGAAGCGCGGACAAGTTCATACATATAGAGTTTTTTTACAACATAAAATGTTCCTCAATTCCCCTCGGGGTGTCAAATCGGATGTTTTTATTACTAGAAAAGCTACGCAAGCCCAACATTATGTAACAAGGAACTGCACGGCTAGATATAGTCCAGAGGAAGAGGTAGTACGGTATCCCAGGAGGTAGCTTATTAAATACAAGGTGTTATTTACCTAAAGTTCCACAAGTTCTTAACACAATCGGCATTGACCCAGTCAGAACATGAGAAAGGGGGCGGAAAGCGTCACGCTACTTCTTAGCGATGATGTGTGCATCTTACCCTGCGCCAGCGGGTACCTAACTTTGTTTATTTTTCAAAATTACACGGACCCCTAAAGAATAAAAGTATTCGATCATACTGTACTTGTATCCGTTTAATGCCAGAGTACCTAATTATTAGAACGACAAGCAAAAGGAATGCTTTGAAGAGGCTAATTAAGTTTGCAATAAATACGGCACCAAAGGCCAGTAAAAAATCTATAATTCGTTCGAAATGGGCGAAACGCTCGTATATGGGCGCACTTCACGATACACATATAAAATAAATCATTAAAAATAATAAATGCAGAAAGTTCCTGGTCTGACCGCACAAACTGCGTTGTTTACACATCTAGACGATATGGGTAATGATACTGGCCTTGGAGAATGTCGTTGACAAAGACAGCGTTAGTGTATGAACGGGGTTGACACGAAATTTTCTCCAAAAGCGAACACGGAAAAACGAATAGCTGCTACGTCCACGCAATGTTATTCGAAGGAAAACTGGATTGACGATACTTGCTACAAGATTCATCCTTCGTTATTCGTACCTTTTTAGGCAGCCACCTAAATTGACCGACCCAGCGGTTGATCGTAGTTGAATTCTTACGCAGCTCACGTCCACCGAGCCACAATGACAGAAAATCTGTCCACCGAAAAGCTTGGGACTCAATCGTCTCAATATAAATAATTTTAAAGCACAGGAAAACAACGGCTTCGCTGGAGGTGACCGCAGCCGCGGGCTACGAATCACCAATACCTAATCTCGAATTCCGATCGAAAAACCGAAATATGCAATCCACATGATGCATTCCCATCGCGTGGGGTGTGACAGCAGAAGTATGCCGTCGTTATTAATGGCAGCAAAAGCCGCCCACATGTTTTCGAGGTATTTCCCCGATGCATTTTCAGCAGCCTGCAATGAGGGACGTTAAATTTCGCGACAGACCGTCGTTATGTTTTAAAACTTACATCATGAATCAAAATCTACAGAACTATCTAAGCAGGATCGAATCATTACAAAATGAACGAGAACTAACTAATTTCCGCAAGCGGAGTAACGAATTAACCTAACAAACTAGAATTTTACATAATGGAAACATCACAAAAATAATACCCGTGGAAAACTGTAAGACAAGAGTGCATTCTATCAAAAACCAAATTGTGAATGTGAGCATGAACAGACTAGCTAATATCAACCTAGATGCAGGTAAATGAAAACGTTGATAAATTATGTTACCTTGGAAGTATTGTAGACAAAAGCGGAGATACAGAACAAGATATAACATTCACAATGGGTAAAGGCCTGGCATAATATTTTACACAAATGTTAAAACTGTGCTCCTTTATGGGACGGAAACTTGGAGAAACAACAGGAATACAACGTCCAAAATTAGGTTGCCACATCGCATATCGAATAAAGAACTGTGGGATCGCACACACCAGGAGTCTATTTCCATCGCCATGAAAAGTAATAAAGTGTTTTGCTTCAGTGATCCTATATTTTTTTCTTATTGGGGATTTATTTCCTAACGAAATTTTCGAATTAAGAATGGCTAATAAAGAACCAATCATATTACAAAATTCAATTGGGGATTCTTTTGCCATTCGCCTCATTCTGGTTAGGTCGATGCCAATGTTAAACTCGTAGCGCTGATCTTCGAAATGATTGATCAAGATTAATTTTCATGTAGATTGCAAAACAGTAACGAACGTCTAGTTGATTCACAAAATCGAAATAATAGATATGCGTTCTTCGGGGCAGCAACTTGAAGGTAGCTTTTGTTTTTAAGCTAATAATCCTGAAAAATGTATTCCTTTATCAAGTCAAAACTATAATTATTACATAAATGAGGTCAGTGAGTCATTTTTGGCAACAATGAGTAATAAGCGAATGGTATCATATCTCGTCTAATGCATAGGGTTCAGAAGTGAAAACAATGATTTGGTAGCCTCATTTATACCACAGTGATTCGATTATTAAATTATAAGCACCCTAAATTTCATGTGTAAAACGGATAAAGACAGATTATTACCAACTGGTTGGAACAAATGGCAATGACTATTATAATGGGTAACCAAACAAATTGAAAAATGACCAAATGAGAGAGTGGGAATTTTATATGGTCATGTATAGAGTAACTTAATGTAATAATAATAATAAATAATTGATGAGGTACGTCTAAATTGCTGTGGAGAATACACCATTGACAGCTAGCTTAATAAATGTAAATGAGATTTATTTACGAAATTGAGAATAATTACTACAAGGTATCGCTTAAACTAGCACAATATATAACTTAAAATTACTTTTATTAATCAATAGTAATGTATCACACTCGATTGAAACAAAGAAAGTCTTACGGCTGTAATAATGAGGCAAACATTGGGTTTTTGGTGCTTTCCGATCTCTAATTCTATATTCGGAACGCTTCTCACATTGTTTGCATGTCAATTTGAGTGTCTTCGTTTATTAAATTTTGAAGCATCCTGACTGATGGGTTTGGTACACCGTAGGAACTTTTAAGATTCGTTGAGGATCAAAAAGACATTTCACGCTAACTAACGTTTATGAAAAAATGAGGTTATGGTGCGACACAAAAATGTCCGAAACACCATGTAAAGTGAAAACGGAGACAATAGCACTTCATTCAGTTTAATGTAGTCGAATTACACCAATTGTTCTTAGCTACATGCTATAAACACCTGCTTAATTTTGTGTTTCCGCTCTTAGCATTTTTATCACATTCATTCACTACACCACTGTAATAAGGCCCATTGAGCTTAAAACGCACACAATTGTAGCTGGTCGTCCAGAAAAATTATGCTTGTAGTAGATCTGAGTTTTGAAGCGATTTTTGTTGAGCTGCATCCTTTGAAGTTATCCGAACACTTGGAAATCACAATTCTATTAAAATGTATTAGACCACGTAAGACATGCAATATTATGTAATCTGAGATGTAAAAACCAGATTTAACGTCTTTACAGCTTAAAAATGTGTCTTAACACAGAGAATTGTGAAAAATATCAGAATGCCGTGTCAAACTGATTTTATAAGTAATTAGAGCTAGAGGCAGATAACAAAGTTGTTTTTATGTTAATAATGATTAATTAGTGTTATAAAAGCATTTAAGGGGAATCCACAAAAATAATGTCAAATGTTGAACATGGGTCTAATGAGGTGTCAATTTAAAACTTAAAACAGGCAAATGTTTAACCTATGTATTGATTTTACTTGCAGTAAATGTGTTGAAACTTATATAATAATTTAAAATTTTTAATAGCTATGAAGAAGAATTTAGAAGAGGGGGTCGATTTATCTAGACCAATCAAATGTATAAATAAAAAGTTTGTTAATATGGCTAGGCAACAGCATTTGTTTATATTTAGTCTATGAATAGAAATGCAATTTAACTTATAAGAGGAATTAATAAAAACAAAGCTCTTAGGTGGCAGTCGCTGTCATTGCTGCACTCATTTTTGCTTAAGTTAAATAATTGCCAGCTATTATTGTTATCAATTAAATATTTCCATTTGATGATATTACAGTAAAAGCTTGTTATTGTAAAAATTATTTACCTGTGTTGTTACTGAGTGAGGTAGCGGTGGCCATAAATAGAAAGCTGGTGTAAAGTAATTCATTCAGAGGAATTACATTCCGGCAATAAATTACAAAATAAATAAAGTTAAAATTATGTCAAATATGTAAAAAAAGTGAAATGAATCTTACCATTCTTTGTGAAAGCCGAGTCAAACAGCTGCGATTCAGGGCAAAATTTTAGAACGAAAGGACTTGCAACAGGTAGTAGGTAGCCATTTTTGGGTCCGTTGAGCTGAATTTAGCAGATATTTCGACACGTATTTCGAATTTCAATAAATATAATTTTAACAATTATATGCTAGTTATTTCTTATATTATAGCAATCTTTTATCTATTGATTTCTATATGCGGTTTTAAGAAAAACAGAAAATAAAGTTTCTGAAAAAAAGTACCCAGAATTTAACTCCCATATAAAATATGCCTTTTACGAAATTGTAAGTTTTACTTATAAATCAAACTCAAATAATATTCTGTAACTGAACTTCCATTATTATTTATCTCTTCATTCTAAATAAGGTATCATTATAATAGTTTTAGGCAAATAAATGGGGAAATATTCAGCGAATTATTGCTTTAAGTGCAAAATCTATTGGAGTTAGTGTCGAAAATGATAGTGTTATCTGGGTTCTTGCAACTATAGAGTCAAGCAACGAAACAGAATTAGCTTTTTCCGTTTCAATTGGGAATTGAATATAACTATTATCTATTAAAAACTTTCTAAAATTTCAATCAACGCCATCTAATGCAATAGAAAAGATAAGGTCGTCGTCATATTTCTATAGAGAATGTAGTTGAAATGAAAGTTTCGAGATGCAATGATCCAAACGAGCATCCATAACCAATTGTGCAGATTTGGACTATATGCATAAAAATGAATATTTCCCTCACACACTTTAAACCAATCAAATCTTTTAAATTTCTGAGATTCATCCAACCAGATTCCAATTATGCCATAATTTGCACTAGTGCAATTTGCTTCATCATGTAATTAGCAACGCGCATGAATGGATAAACGAGATTTCCACTATCCTTACTTACTTAAGCCCAATGCTTCTGTGAGAGGGCGTGTCTCCTTATGAGAAACAACTGTATCCTGTCCCTACCTACTATCTAGCCAAACCACTGCCAAAATAGCTAAGTTTGTCTAGTGCACTTCGTGCACTCGACAAAATTATGGACAATTTATCATTCACAAGGGATATTACTAATTATAATTAAACATTAAAAAACTTGATTAATAAATCATATTTATAATTTTAATGAAAAGTGCCAAGGGTAAGCGTAGTAGTAGTAGAAAAGTAAAACCAAAGTCTGGTGTCATCTTTTTTTAATCCATGTTTTAATCCACTGCATGTAGTGTCTTGGAATACCAACAAATTAATTAAGTTAACAGAAATGGCGTTAGAAAAGAAGAGGAATGTGATGCTTTGCAAGGAAGCAGTGATATATTTAAAACAAACTGTGTCTAATGTGTACATCTGAAAAGCTGGAAATAGGTACCAAATAACAAGCAATGCCTTGGAATTACTACTCATTTTCCACCATGCTCAGTAGTTCGTTGTGGTTCTATAACTTTATATAGTGCTCTGTTTGTCTGCTTGCAGAAGTTGCATGTATTACGGTTTAAACCAGCGTTAGAACATACAAAGGCGTTGGGAAGCCAACGATATAAAGAGCCTCCGGTTAGCTCGTGACTAATTCAGCGTTGGAGGGGGTTCATCAGATTTTAATAGTTGGACTATGCCAAAATACGATTCAACCACATTTATAATACTTGTTTTACTTGGTTGGGCACCATTGCAAAGTCAGCGAGTTGATTATCCCTTCAGCATTTGCAGTTGCTGTAATACGGTTCTCAATGAAAGGGAGTACTTACGCGATTGACTTTCGGACCACCTGTATACAAAGAAACACGCAAGGTTTTTGCAGGCAGTTACCTTCACATAAGTACAACCACCTAAAATAGTTCGCTTTATGAGACTTTTTTTATGTGTGACAGGTAAAGCATTTCATCGGCTTTAAGTTACTCATCACTTTTGTCAATCGAACTCATTTATAAATAGCAACACTACGTTTATTACGCAATAAACTATGCGCTACTGAAATAGCAGAGTGAAATTGAATGGATTTCGAAGCCTATAAGGGCAATCTATTACACAACAATAAAGATCGGTTGTTTGTGAAGGCGAATTCCCAGACGATAGATGGTTAATTGCTCTGAAGAGATGAAGTCACGCGACTGGGGGTAACGCTTCAACGCCGCTGCGAACTGAAGTTAATTTGGCGGGGGAGCTATCGGTTTGCAGATTAGTTGCACGGGAATGGAGTTGCGATAACGCACAAAACAAGATTACATTGCGTACCTTGACAAATGTAGATACTTACAATAGCGAGGGAGTGTAAATCCGGTCGCCACTGATCTTTAATCATTCGAAATACACTTAGTCACTATCCTATACTAATGAACCATCGAAAACTCTACAACAAAGCACTTTAGCGTCCCACTACGGGACCATAACGGACACAGGTCCTCACTCGTTCGAGTTTTGGCAACAAGTTGTTTATTAAACAGCACAAGAACAGCACGGAAAATTAACACTTAAAGAATAAACCGGAAAGAGAGTTAGCACGAAAAGGGACGATAGCGACACCTGACTAAATCAGTGGTTTGATTTGAGAAATGTTTAGTTCGCCTTGCAGGCAAAAGCTTCATAAACAAAAAAAAACGGTAATCAGTACGAACGTTTCCCGCTAAACACTAAAGCGGCATAGCGTCGGTGAAATGTTTCCCTGTAGTGGTGGACACTACGAAACACGTCAGCTGGCTTCAAAGGCTGTGCAAAAAGTTGCTTTTTTGGAGACTGGGATGGCGCGTTCAAAATAGATGCTATGCGCTAAGAACGTTAAATGTGCTCAAAATGAACATCGTAGCGACATATAACAAAGAGTGGTGCTGAAGGACAGAAAGGCATTGAACAAGGGATTAGAGAAATCCTTAATATACTTTGAAAAGCTCAGGAAAGCGCATTCTTTTAAGCATCATTCTCACACTGCTGGAGACGAACACCTGTCGCGTAACTGCAAATATTTCCGGCAGGTATCAGTTTACCTGTAGATTCATCAAGTATGCAGACTGCTGCGTTGCATACTGGGCTCGCACTACAGTTGCGTCATTCCAACCTCAAATGACTAGTATGTGAATCCCACACAAAGGAAGCAGAGTGTTGAATTTGGCTTTGGCGCCGCTCGACCAGGTGACGACACGAATTACTTGGAACATCTCAGAAACACCTTTGGAGTATGGCAAGGGTCCCCCTAAATATAATAAAAATTACACTTATTTAAAGTGTAGCTGTACACAAGCACTGTAGACAGACAATTTTTTACTGTGCGGTTGCTAAACCGCTTTGTTAAACTTTGCACAGTGAGTCGCAGAGCGTAGCGTCTCCACTCTTGGCAAATCTGCGACTAATGTTTTAGTTAAATGTTTGCGCAAGCCGGCTTGGAAGTTGCGTTTATCGCTGCACCCACTCAATTAACAACACAGGGTTGAACTGACACTTTTTGTTGTGCTAAAGTACAACGTTTAGGCTTAATTAACAATACAAAAGCCTACACATACCAACTGTCTGTGAATGTAAACATAGAAACAAACCATAAAAATAAGTCAGATTACCTTTTTAAAGTTTACTTCTAAGTGTAACAAAAAATCAATTTGGTCTCATTGCCTTTAAGCGACTGTATTTCTGTTTGTAGATTGGGCATACCTGATGATGCAGTATGTTTTAAAAATAAAAAACAACAACGAATGATTGTAGCTTCTAACTTTCTTATACTAAATGCTAAACTTCCAGAGCTCATATGTTATTTTTCGTGCTCGTTAAGCCATTTTGCAGTTTTAAAATATATGTTTATATTAATCAGTTAATTAGTTTCAGCAAAACGACTATAAAGTTCTTCCTGAGAGATTCGAACTTATTTCGTACAATAAAAGTTACGTGAAAGACCTTAAATGGAGAATAAGCCACTACACAAGAACTGAAAAACGAGTTAATGCTAGTGGTTTATTGTTACAAGATATTGGCTATGACATTACGGTATTATTAATTGTAGTTGTTTACGTTTGTACTATGTAAAGTGACACTACATACCGCTTCTATTTGTAATTACCTAAATTACAAAAATTTACCTGCTATGCAGTTCAAAGCGCAACAATTAGAATCGTGAATATGTAAAATTAGAAATATATTGATGACATGACTCCAAAATAAATATCATTACAGATAAAAAAGAATGTGTGTCTTAAAAATGGTTTATTTGGTCTTATATACTTACTTAAAATCTTAATCCACCAAACTGTATGTTGTTTTTGTGTCGTCGTTTATTTTTAGTGAATTTTGTTGAATATAGCTTTATCGTCCTTACCATATCTCAATGTCACTCATGAATATTTGTACATATCTGTTACATTAATCTCCCCTTCTCTAGTAACTATATTCATATCTGTCCGGCAAATGTTATATATTTTGTTCTCTATAAATTTAAAGGTCTGGAAAGTTCTAGAGTGATAAAATGGAGTAAATTGAATATTTATACTTAAGTCTATGGTTCAAATATACATCGTGTCATCGAAAGTGTGCCAAAAATTTTAGTGGAGAACCGAATACATCAAAATAAAATATATATATAAGTATAGGTCAGAAAATGCGTCTTAAGGGATTTGTAGATTACCCCGAGTAGGGTAAAAAATAACATGGATTTTGTTTAATTAAAATTATACACATAAAACAAATTTGGTGTAATTAGGTATATCTACGCCATTTTCTATGCTGCATTAAATGCGATTGACAAGAATTGGTATAAGTTTAAGCGGGGTAGTTATTTAGAATAGCTGAGAGCATTAGGTTTCGAGAAAAGCGAACATACAGCTTGAAATTTGCTACTTCAGGAGTGTACTCTACTTATAGCAATACGTTTTTCCATTTAACCTTATCGAAGCTGCAGGCTCCAATAAAACGTATTTTCGGACCAATATTTATATGTAGTATTCTTCTTACTTTGATGTAAGCTATCCACCATCATTTTTTTCTCAAATAAAAATGCTGTTCTTGGGCGATCTCAAACGCCAACTGGGCTGCAACCCACAGTGCAGCTTTTGCAACTTCGGGAATCCGCGGTCCAAGGTGAACGCTGGTTTAACTTCACTTGTAAACACTACAGGTTAGAAACATGTTTTAACTTTTTTACCTTAAAGAGGTGCAAAAATGTGTGATCGAAGGGTGCATGGATCGAAAAATTGAAATAAGCCCTTTTTACGAGTTCCGGCTGAAAGATCGTAATTTTGGCAGCGTTTTCCATGGTTTCACAAAACACTTTCGCAGCGCTGAAATTCATGCAGCTGGCGGTGTACAAAACGGGCTCGAGCAGCTCGGTCCTCAAGCGTATTTTTGTTGCGCCGATAAAATTTGTTTTCTGCGGAGTTGAGGCTAGCACCAAGAGCTGAATTAGTACGTGCTCCAGCCGTTTCTAACGGCTGTAGACCCTCGAAGGACTTGCACTGACAGGTTGGCGGTGCTATCAACCTAGATCGACACGAATTCGGAAAACACGCTAGGAAATATTTTACTATGAGGAGATAATCACGTTCAGGCCAATCGACACGATCTTCCGTGCGGTCTATGACCTACAGATCCAAAATTAGTAGCAAATCACTTTAGGGCCGTCTGTCTATGGCGGTATACTACGCTATAGTTTTTTATAATGGGTTTTGGATATAAATCAAAGTCAAAACTAATAGGCAATTAACGACAAAACCAAAAGAAATTAGACAAATTGGTGGCGAATGCTACTCGACTGAAAAACGTATGTAATAAATGTGATAATTGCTTTTTAATGCCCATTACTATACAAATAGTAGGTATATTGCCAGTAAGATGCCTCTCTTGAAGCAGTTAGAAGCGAGAATAATTGTATAACAGTCCATGATCAGTTTAGCAATGCCATAATTGTAATATGGATAATTTAAATATTAAACGGCATGCAATAATTTAAAAAACAAAAATCAAGAGAAAAAAATAAACAATACCTTGAGACATCGAACATATTATGGCGTCATTTTATATTCTGAATTAACTCATCGGCTTCTATTGTACAGCCCAATAGATTACCGACTTTTGCCACGGTTGTGAAAAAAAGTTCAAGAGACGTTCGCAGAATCAAATTAACTGTATACAAGATTCAAAAAAGCCTATGAATAGAGCATTGAGTGAACTGTTTATTTTTGGGTACATGTAATTGTATGTGTTACACGTGTATATGCATGGATGGCTTCTCAAAATTATTTTTTTTTTTTCGTAAAATTATATCATATATTGGTTCAAATCTCATCAATACCGTATAGTATTTACATTGTAAAGCTGTCTTCATTACATCAGTTCTTCATTTGTTCTGGCATGTATTTTTATAACTATGTTATTTAGATGATTTGGAAATTGAACATTACCTCCTACAATTGACCTACCAACGCCATAGTGTACAATGTCTAAAATTGGCTACATTCTTCTATATGAAAAATTAATTCTTTTTGGGAACACACTGCTGCTTAAGCTAAAAAGCAGAGGACTGAGGGAATTTCCTTATCTACTGCTTTTCTGCACTGGAATTTTCTGAGACAGTTGTCTATTTATTCCAATTTTTATTGAAGTATTTATGTATATGTCTCCTATGACTTCAATTACAATGGTGGGTACTTGTTAACAAGTTTGTCTCTAAACTGAAGTCTACCAAAGGCTTTTTTCAAATCTACTAGGCACATGAAAGTTGGTTTATTGAATTCCAGTGCCTTTTCACTTATTTGTTTGACTACAAATACAAAATTTAAACAAAATCTTCCACTCCTGATGTTTTGCTGTTCATCATTAAAATCTATCATACCAGTAATCTCTGCGGTGATTATTCTAGTTTGAAGCTTTAGAAATGTGTTGAATAAGTTGATACCCTAATAATTATCTGGTTTCCTGCGATCGCCTTTCTTGAATACTTGTATTAAAATTTCTATTATCCACTTGTCAGGTATTTTCTATTTTCGAGAATCTGTTTAATTTAGTTACTCTTTGTATGAACGTTTTCCGCCATTTTTTAACAATTCGTTCTCCATATCACCTTCACCAGAGGAGTTTCTATTTTTTAATTTTTTAAGGGCTTCAGTCACTTCTTCTTTCTCTGTCAATTCTGTATCGTCTATAACTATATGATTATGATATTCTCTCTGTTCATTGTCTGCTTTAAATAAATTTGTAAAGTACTCCATCCATTCTTCCATTTCTATTTTTTCAGTTTCGATCAGTTTCCTTTTTTTGGGATCTCATAAACCTCCATTTTTGCTTCTGACTCGAATAGAGGTCACTCTCCATATTATTCAAAGAATTTTCGCAGTAGCTCTCTTTAATATTTTTTATTTCATAATTTATTCTGTTTATTACAATCTTATATTCTTTATAATCTGGGTGTTTTCTGTTTCACGTACTAGGTGTTAATAGGTGAACAGCAGGACGTTAGCTGCACTTTGAACTTGTGGGCAGCAATTACTTAGTGCCACGACCTTTTAGACAACTTCTATTCACTTTGCCGTAGGCGATTTTTGCACAACGCACTCCACCCTTACTTAAGGCGAACCAGTAACTGACCCTACACCAAACATTTCCTCGTCCCGCGAGTAGGCTTCAACGTAGTCACACGCAAATTAAAATCCACAATACGCTCACACTACTGGACCGGCTTCTCGAATATTTGATTAAATGAAATACACCGGTTAAATAAAATTTACAATAATAAACATAAAAAATACTAATTGGCTATATCTTTAACCATAAAGATAAGCACTACAAGCAAGAGATGCCAAAAACCGTTTCAGACCTTGTTCCAAATAGTGTTGGACAATATTGTAAGTAAAAGGAACATAAATCCCCAGAAAAATGTATGACTGCAGTAAAGAAAGATGTAGACAAAAAATATATTCAGAATTAGAAACGAAATGCAAGAAACATAAAATAATAGGAGAAGGCTTACGTTGTTGGCACAAACATTTACGGTTTTTTCGTCCCACATTTGATAGTCCACTCCAACCTTCTTTTATTTAAAAAAACATGCAATGATCTTGATTTTTGGATTCATATCCCCTTTAAAAATGGAACGTCTACGAGCAATCTTTCATTCGTTTGGCATTTTACCCCGTTGTAGGCACTTATTAATATGGTAACTAAATTTTCTAGTACAATAATTGTAGGAGCGCATTTTATTAATTCAATAGGTACAAAGCAAAACATTCCGTGTTTTTCATCGATTGCACCGTCTACATTGAACCGTTCATATTATTGTACCACCTCCGCTTTATACTTCATAGTACTTCATTGTTCTAGTTAATTGATTCAAACTATCTGTCGTGTATTCCTTTTTGTAAAAATTTTTTTTCAAAACTTTCCTAGATCTTGAACTACCTATCTATCTATTTACTACCTGTTTGCTTCCCGGAATAAAAAAAACTCCTTGGCTTCTTCAACACCTCTTTAACTATATATCATATATCATTAAATAACGAAGTCAGTGACCCACTCCTACGCAATAATGATGGATCGCTGTGTGGAACCCATGAATATGTTGCACAAATTTTGCACCAAGAGTTTTCTTCCTTTAGACCACGAAGCCCCATACAGAAACCTTTCCCTAATTTTTTCAAATAAACTATAAATTAGCCTAGAAAAATGTCGTCCCAAATACTGGAGAACCATGTTCAAGAACTGAAAATTCTACGTCCACCGGTTTAAATGGTGCAGCTCAATCATTTTGCCTCTTTTTGAAAATGTACTTTTCTCTTTAGCTATATTTTTAATTTCTAAACACCCATAAATCAAATTTAAAAACGTCTCTAACGCACTGTGTTTGCTGTAAAAAGCAAAACCTTAAAAAAACTATAAAGGGTTTTACGTTAAACCTCCCCCGAGCGAATTTGATCAATTTGTAAATAAAAAAAAATGTAGTCCTCTGGGATTTGAACTCTGCGCTCCGAGGAGAATTTTTCGAGCTATTTTCTTGTTCAAAGCTAGGATAACTGAGCGACGGGCGTGTTTGAATTGGAATAGTTTCTGAAGCGTTATAAAACACCATTTTATCCTGTCTCATTTGTGGTGTTTACCCTGTATCTGCTAAGTTTCACTTTCGCCAATTATAAAGCGTGAGCTATATGCAAATTATTACTTTTATCTTTTGCAAATAAAAAATTCCTTCGGCTTTTAGACGAATGAAGTAAAAATGTAGTCCGCTGGAATTCGCACTCCGTGCACCGCCGCTAAAATAAATATGCCACGGCGTGCTCGAAGTGGACGAGTTTCTGCTGCGTTATAAAACACCATATTATTCTGACCAGTTTGTGATTTTTAACCTGTATCTGCTAGGTCCCATTTTCGCCAACGATAAAGCCTGAGCTATGTGCAAATTATTACTTGTATCTATTTCTCAGGTAAAGCAAAACCGAACACAATTTTATTTTTTTAATGTACCCACCCTATATATATTTCTCCGAATTTTTCTCGGTTTTATGACAGGTAGTCATAATCTGCATGCAAAATATCGTCTCTAACAAATAGTTTTTGAGTTATACCGCCAACAGACAGACAGAATTGAGAACACCTGTTTTTTTCATCTAGGGACTCTGAAACGTGAAGATCTGAAGAAATCTCGGAAAGTGATTTGTTTCGTAATTACTTCGTTCGTGTTTTATACGAGGAAAGTAAAAATGACTTTTCTACGAAAAATTAATAAAGATTTTCCCTGTTGTAGACCCAACACGGGCACATACTGTACGTGTACGCATATATATTTATATACTTAAATTAAAATTGTACACTTGTAACGTTGTAATATATGGGCTTCGTAAGAACTATACTACTAATAATACCCAAATATGAATGAGAGCCTGGTTTGAACTACATTTGGTCAGGAAAAGATGGTTTTGAAATGTTGTACGCAACGGGTAAATATTTGTAATTGAAACAATACAAACAAGAAGTGGTATGTCCTGTCTTTATATGAAGTAAGATAGATTGACAACACAAAAAATAAAGTGTTAAAAAATATTTCTTACATAATAACCATGTTATAGAATACCGTCCAAGCATATAAATTTGCTAGTAATGAGTATAGACTTTTTCCGATGTATTTGGTGGACAATGCCTGTGACACAATGAAAGCTAATGCTTACGGACTCAATTTCGGCAACTTCGATGGCAACTTTCCCCGAGAATGTCCCATTAAGAAGGTAGGTACAAAAAATTGCCATCGACACTCGAAACTAAAGCAGCAATAAATGGTATTGCTAAAACACATTTTTTTGAATACTAAGATGTTGAAAAAGTAACCTTGGAAATGAATATTGTAATTATTTAGAAACATTAATAATGGATATTTTTAACAGTATTCTACAGGAAAAGTAAAACAGTTAAAAGTAGCATGCATAGCCGAATTCTGGCGTTGTTACTAGAACATATAAGGCAACCTATATTTTGTGTTTAATTATTTATATTTCTTCCAGGGATTTTACTACGTCAGGAATATGTATCTGAACGATTCCACATTTCCACCACATGCACCAAGAGGCAAATTCATGTTAGAGGTCAAAGTGTTCTCAAACAATACTATATTACTTGCGCATACAAAGGTTTATTTCTCAATTGTACCTACAAATCCAGTTGAAAAATGTATATTTTGTAATTTATAAGCGGTGAAAGGTCGAGGAAAAGTCGCTTTAAGTTGCTATGTTCTTAGTTCACCGTCAATGATTTTGAACGACCTTACTTTTACAAGAGTATTCCATATTGCTGTGTGTACAGTAAACGTATATTTCTGTAATATTTGAGCTATGACAAAAAATGTTACAAGTTATTCATTTCGACAACATACATAGCTTACGATTAAATAAAAACATTTAATTCTAATGTAATTAAAGTAGAAACTGCTGAGACATTATATCACTAATAAGCTAGCAACAAACTGGAATTGTATGAAACCTTCAATAGAGAGCTATTCAAGTCTATTGCAATTATTTAGTTTTTCAACTACATATTGTTGTGATGGTTATACGGCTTTACTATATAATTATTATTTAAAATAAAATTGAGCCAGAGCCTCCCATCGCTAACATAAATTTCTTTTGGGTTCAGCAAATATTACAGATTTATAAACGCTCAGGGATAATTATTGTGAGTTACTTTACGTTTCACTTGAACTGATGCTCGTATGCCCCTACTTTTAGATAGAATCTAATTGTAAATTAAATTAATGTTGGCTAGCTCAGGTAAGCAGAGATCTTATTACAAGGTGTGGGTTCCCAATTATTTTATTTAAAATTCCACCGTACGCCTATGTGCGTAGTTCAGATACCCGCTAAAATGCTACATCAGATATAAATAAAATTACGTTTATGAAAGTCATCAAGTGTTTGTCGTTTTGGTTTTCAGTTAATTAAATACAACTCAATGAGTAAATCTCACAGGTAAATTCATCATTTCCCGCTTTCTAGTAGCGTCAGTAGCTATCTTTTGTTTCTTTCAGGCAATACCCGTACCTTGATTGTTTTTTTGGCCCAAGCCAAGGAAGGATCCTAACCTCACTTCTGCACTTGGATTTTTCAATTTTAATTTTTACAAGGAAATAATTCGCCTGGGCTCTATTATACAGCGACGTTTAAGCAGCTTCTCAGCAGGTACACATTGGTATAATTATATAGGCTTCACCACTAACCTGCGAAACCTTCTTTGCATGCCCGTTCGAACCTCGGCCGCAGCAAGAATGTTCCCAGATCTTCTCTTGAAGTCGGTTGCCGGATGTGCGGTGTAGATGTAGTCGTAGGGCTCGCCTGCTATCGCTGGAACTGCAAAACCGGTCCGGGATGTCCTCAAATGGATCGAGATGGTGCCTCGAAGTTCTGCCGCAGGATCGGGATCGGTGTCGATGTTGAAAATTAACTTTTGGCGTTAGTATTTCCTGCCTTCATTTGTGCGTGAACACGACCACGTAAATAGCACTCTGGTAAATTTTTAAGGCTGTAACTGTATGTAAAGGTACTAAATTTTAAATTAAAACACCAGCCACTTTTCAAGCTGTCACCAGCAAATTTTATTTCAATTGTCTCCACGAATTGTTAAAAACAATTGCACATCAATATAAAATCAGTCAAATAACTTACTTCTAATAATTAAACACCTTAAATCTAATATTTTTACAAACTTTTGCTTATATACTAAATTGTTCCATTAATTTTGTCAATTTTGTCTTTCACATCACTGTGTCCCGCACTTATTAACAATCCTTTTTTACTACGTTCTCACTGATCAGTTCTTCCTTTCGTGAACTTCCACAAGAAACACTTCAGAGTTCAACTAAAAGTCCATTTTATTTTTCCACTCCTGCATCAAATTAATGTTCGGGTTTTCAAATAATCTTGCATGTTAATTATTCATTTTTTCCCTTTATTTTCCTTCAGGTTCATTCCTGTGTGCTCTTTGCACTCTGTTTTGCCTTCTGCATTTTTATACCTTTTAAGAATATGCTCAAAGAGAAATTTATACAACGATTTCTGACTTGCAATTTACCTCGACAAGCATTTGACCATTCTTTTCATAACTGATTTACTAATACATGGATTGGCTTTTGCATTTTACCATCTCCTTTTAATATTCTTAACTAATTAAATATTGTGGTCCCATTCCTATTAGGTTTAGAACTCTGCCTTTCCTTTTATGTTACGATTTTAATACTTATTACATGCATTGCTTTGCCAATTTGATTGCTAATTCAAATTTGATTTTATTTTATTTGTTGCCATTAAATCCTATCTCCCATTCTGAGCTTTTATGACCTATTCATTAATTTGCTGTGCTCTAGATGTGCGGTTCAGGGCTTAAGACCATCTCAATATATCAACGGTATAAATGTAATAAATTTGTCTGAAATAATTTATTTTACAAACAAAAACAAAAAATTACACGAGTTACGTGCTATGAAATTAACGCAAGCTGTTTAACCCCATTAGCTAATATTGCGTTATAATTTTTTTTAAACTTAATTCAGAAGTCTGAAGCAATTCGTTCGGTCAACAATACGCAGGAATGTGCTGCGACCACGAGTCAGCATGTTTAGTCAGCACGACGCTCCGGGTCATAGTTACACAACCTGCTCAGCAAAATGGATGTCAGAGACACATGAATAAACCGCAACAGTTTGATGAAAACATTTATTTGTATACTTCCAATTATGAACTCAACATGTCTTACTAGGTTAACAGTTCATTGTAATTTTTTTTGAGCCGACAATACAAAAATATTATATTATGCAATGGTTTAATGCCCACAGTAAAATAAAAGAATTCAAAATGAAAACAGACATAATATTTTGTTTATTTCAAGATAAAGTCAGTATTTCACACTAATAAATGCGCGTGATATGATCACTATAATTTGATTGAGAAAGGTTAGCATTAGATAAGGCAGAATCAAAAGGGTTACGTTTTATTCATAATTCATGTTCGGAATGGCAAGCGCACCTTAAATTGTGTAGCTGGCAGATTTTATTTGGCAACGTCAATACACTCATGTGAATTTAACATGATACAAAGATGGTTTGTGGCGTTGTACAATTTATATGAGCAATTATTTGTATGAGCATTTATGGTTAACGAGAAGAAACGCTCTGAATAAAATACAATTTAAACAACAATTAAGCAAAATGGCTGATAAGCTTACTAGATGGAACAAGAAAACCAAAGAGGGAAAGGAAGAAGAAGCACAAGCAAAAGAAATAAATACAATAGCCGAAATGTAATCAGAAGAGCAGCGTCAGGAAGATCAGGCCGAGGAACAAAGATTCCAAACCTCAAAAGAAGAAGCAGATTTAAGCCGAATATTGGAAATCATGCTCCAAATTAGCAATGATGCAGAGAAGACCACACAGAGTGCGCAAGAAATGAAGGCAGAAGAGCGACAAAACAGGTTAAGAATCTACACTGAAGAGAGAGAATGCAGGATGCAAGAGAAAGAACGCAGAATGCAAGATAGCTTACAAGATGTGTTACACAAAGATGCAGAAAGAGCACACAAAAAACTTAATTGTGGAGCTTAAAGAAGAACATGACAGCATGCAACTAAATAACAGGAAAGAATTACAAGTTGAAATCGGCCCCATATCAAAGAATTTTATTTTTAACAAAAACTGCCATGGAAAAACAAATATCTTTAACAAAGTTGTTTACTTCATAATAAAAAAAACTTTGTTAAATATAAAATTCGTTGATCTAGGACACAAACATAAAAGAAAATGTGAGAGATCAAAGTCGGCCGAGAATTTTGAAATTTGGTATAGGGCCCTAGATGTTGCTGCTAAACAACTTTTATTAATAACTTTTTGTCGTATTTGTCACATAAAAGGCACTTTACAGAAAAATAGGTTTTTTTAACATTTCCAAGACTGAAATTATGATAGAAAGTCGCCTTTAACTAAGCAGGGCTGAACCCCAAAAAATAAAAATTTAAATCGAGAATTTTCTACCTTTTACAAGAGTCGTTTCACCTATCTGTGGACACACTCTATAATACGATAATGTCTTTCACGAAAGTTACAAGTTACAAAGTCAGAATTTCCCAATTTAGTACAGTAAAACTGTCGGTAAAAACCACGTCACCTTAAAAAAATTGGCCGCGGCTATTCCTCTTTCCCAGTGGTTTGGGGTCATTAGAAAAGTGTAAAACCAAAAAGGCGTCACCCCACCTCCTGCCAAACAGCCGCCATCTTGAAAACAATAAAATTTGTTTTTTTCTCGCGATCCATTGGTCGCACAGAAAACGTTATTGAACAAAAAAGGTTGAAAATAAAATTCTACACATTTTTTGTTATTGCCGCGATACCGAGAAGTTGGTATTGCGAACGGTAGAGGGCGACAAAGTTACCAAAATCGGTTTCCACCATTCTAGCTCTGTAGGGGTGGTTTTTTCCGAAAATTGAAAATGTGAAAGTTGTAGTGCTTGAAAAAATGTGCACGAATCTCTTTTAATAATGTGATTGATTTAAACAGGGTTCGATTGACAGCCCTTCAAAGTCCGCGCGGCGCAGCAAAGTAACCATTTCTCATTTGAGAAAAAAAATCGTCACTTCACTCAAGTAGTTCTAATGTGAATAGGTTTTCAGAACTTACAGAAATTCTACACATTTTTGGTCATTGCCGGGATACCGAGAAATTGGTATAGGTAAAAAAATGAAAAGTATGGGAAAGGAATATACGAGCCCAGAATTAAATTTGCTGGTGTAATATTTGGAGTTCGTTCCAGATTTGCCACTTCTGTTATGGATTCGGTTGTTTTATAATTTCGCAATATTTCATACACTATAATACGATAATTGCAATTGTTTGTAAATTTTGCCACAGGAATGACCAAAACTCAACCAATTGACAATTGCTTTACCACGTACCATTTTTGCAATAGGAATACAGACATCCGACTGTCTATATGTTATGAAACAACAAATAGCTTGTTTCATTTCAACCAAAACATGTTAAGGTTAACGAAATGATATTTTCATCATATGGTTCAAATGAAATGAATCGGTAATTTATTTTAAGGTTAGTGTTTCACGACTATTTTTTGTAAATTGTTATTGCTAAAGCTGTTATAATATTTCTAACAACTCCTACAATTATGATGTAAGAATATTGATCAAAAAGATTTTCTTTTGTTGGTACAAAATAAAGATACCTGAAAAATCTTAACTGGACCAAATGATGTGATTCTAGGCTGTTATATTGAAAGTAAGCTGCAAACGAATGTGCCATTAACAATTGATATTCCATTTGTAAGCAAATCTATACGAAGCGTCGTATTTGGATTTTATGACTATATAATAATCAAAATTAATAGTCACGCCCCCAAAAAGAAGGGAAACATTGAAACATTTTAATAAAAAATGTTACTATGTATATTGAAAGTTTTCTATCAGAAATGCAAACAATTCGCTGTCGCGTTTTTCCTTTATGAATTAATAATAAAGATAACTCGAGTTTTGGATAGATATTGTTCTTAGAATTATGTTATTATGTTTTGTGAATATTTTCTTGATTTTTACACATAAGGTGTAATATTTGTATCAAATGACTTTTCGCATAATGCATGTGTTAAGATCATAATTCAAAACTTTTGAAAATACATACATACAAGTTTTGAAACAGAAATTGTTTAATTAAAAAAATATATTGAAAATTGAATTGTGAATATGAAGCTTTGAAAATTAAACTTTCAATATTATACAACTTTGAAAATGAAACATTGAAAATTGTACTTTGAAAGTAAAACATTACATTTCCAAATTAAATCTGAAGATGAAATAGGTATTGAAAATAAAACGTTTGAAATAATTTACCTTTCATGATCTTTCAATTTCCTACGTGCAGCACGTCTTTCGTCGGCATATTTCTTTTGGCACGGTTTGTGAACAATAGTCTTCGGATCTTTTAGATACTTTTCGTTCTCAGAATCTTCTCTTATCACACTGGCCTTGATAAGAGAAATTCTACCTCGCCCAGTCACGACTTTTTGGTCCTCGCCGACTTCTTCTTTGCAAACAAAACAGTACTAATCGGGCATTTTGTATGAACAGAACGTTTAGAACATTTAAAATTATTGATTACTTTTGACGTTTCTCATTTAAAAATCATTATGGCAACTACATCCACAACCCACGAAATGGAAGTTACTTTTAGTTCCTAGGAAGTATAAGTACTTTTTTGCATAGTGATCAGGAAAGTCGTGTTTTTTAAACAAAAAATCGTGAAGAAAGTATATTTTGTTAAACAAAAATTGTTATTTTACACTTTTTAACTATTTTATTGAGATTGTGAATTGTCAATTTGAAAGTGGTAAATTCCGAAATCCTGTTCGACTAAATTTCATTTCGAGTTACAAGACATCACTATGCAAAAAAACTACGTGTACAACACGTTTTAGAAATATGATATTTCAAAATTATTTGTACAAATAACTATTTAATACTAGGAACTAAATGTGTTACATAGCAACATACACTTTTTCTGTCAGTAAGAGTAACGTCAACTTCAATGACAGATTTTGGTATTAAAAGTACCGGCGGCGGCGGTTGCGGAAAAACAATTTTTGGTAACTTTGTCGCCCTCTACCGTTCGCAATAGTAACTTCTCGGTATCGCGGCAATAACAAAAAATGTGTAGAATTTTATTTGCAACATTTTTTGTTCAATGACTTTTTCTGTGCGACCAATGGATCGCGATATAAAACAAATTTTATTGTTTTCAAGATGGCGGCTGTTTGGCAGGGGGTGGGGTGACGCCTTTTTGGTTTTACACTTGCCTAATGACCCTAAACCACTGGGCAAGAGGAATAGCCGCGGCCAATTTTTTTAAGGTAAAATGAGAATTTTACTGTACTAATTGCAGGTACCTGTAGCTATACGTTTATAAGTACAGTTGTTTCACAAAGAATTTGAACGCTTGTGCAAAATAGTTACAATTGTGAAAAGCAAGTTACAAGTTACAGGTGAGTTTAAGTTTTGTTTTTGTTTTGTTCTGTCAATTGTACGTCAAATAGAAGAATTTATCTGCGAGTTAAAAATTGTATGTGTATGATGTCATTCAAGAAGAGGAAAAGTTACAATTTTTAAGAGCTGTAAAAGACGCAAAGCAAGCTTATTTGATTTTCTCATACAACCTTACGAATTCAGAAAAGTCCGAGCGAGGCACACAAAGTCACTTTTACTCCGAATAACATGTTATTTTATTTTCAAACTCCGGAACCAATATAATTAAATATATATTTAAAAAATTATGATTATCGAGAATTGATGTGACAATGAAGAAGGCCAATGTCAAAAATATTCGAAAGCTTTGAAGTACTTTTACTCCGCGGGCGTAAAATTACCGCATTTATCTTGTCTATCATGTCACATAAGTTGTCACTTTTATGCCGTTTGAAAATAAAATTATTTAGACTAGAAACTTTAAATAATGCTGTATATGCAATACGTATTACATCTAAGTACGAATAATTGTATACCTATAGCAATTTTTAATTTTTAATTTAGATTAGTTATTTTTTCTCTTTAACTGGCTTTTACTAATATGTATATTTATCTTTGAGGAATGATTTTAAGAAAGTTTATGTAAAGCTCTTCTTTTATGACATTTAATGGGTTTATTATTAAGCAAAACTAAGTTTTAAGTAAACAATTACATTTTCATGATAACATCAACAACAAATAATAAATTTAAATTTGAATTATAGTAACACTTAAGACATTCTCTACAGCTTTTTCTTAGCATTCAAATATCATTCATGAACATTAATTCTTCAACCACATAGAGCTAGTTATTTTAAATCACAGTAAGTTAACAAGCGGTTGATTGACAAATATCCACTTAATTTTACAAATGGCAAAAACGTGTGTGATGACACAAACACATTTAGCCTTAACATTTTCCAGGAAATACCGAAATGTTTCTAGCATCCTAATTGACGGGGCAAGCGAACATATCTAAATCAGACAGAGACACCATGATATTTTAGCGTTTGATTGTTGCTTACTTACATTTGCCTGGTTGATAGCCTTCTTCTGAGTGAGATTAGCTTAAAACAAATCAAAAGCTTAACGAAGCCAGTTTCATAATGATGTTCAGAGGGCTTGTGTTCATTGCGAACGCTTTGGGGACTTTTGCAGGAAGCTAAAATTGGTATCCCATTTGAGTGTTAGGTTTGAGTAACACTAGGGTTAGGGAATATTAATCCTTTAAGGCGGGCGTTAAAAACAAAGAACAACACACAATTGTTCCTCTCTTTTTATTGTAATTGTTGAAGTGTAAACTGAACCCTAAATTACTTTGAACATTAATCTAAATAGTAGTAGTAGTCTGCTGTCGGTATCATTAAATAGTTGCTTTAATTGATTGTCCAATACACAGTTTTCGTAATACTCTAAACTGTAATTAAAGTATATATCTTCTAAAGTGATCTTTCTGTAACACTCGCACCACTAAATCTCAATAGGTTACGGGCCCAGGGCACCTGTGAGTGTGAATAATTGTAAAGTGAACGACAAAAAACTGATTTATTGCGTGTTGAGTCAAAATTTTTATCTTAAAAGATGGAAAATCTTCCAGTAAGGATAGACAAACTGGAGGGACAGACAAATTGGGTGGACTGGAAGTTTTAAGTAAGAATTCAGCTGCAAGCACACGACGTGATGCGTGCCATGCAAGGTCAAGTTACACCGACGAAACCGACGAACAAAACTTCAAAACCAGAGGTTGAGGAGTATGATAAAACTGTGGCAACATTAAATAAAACTGAGTTTATGGCTCAAAATATTATAGTGTCAAGTTTGAGTAGTCAAGTACGACAATTGATCAATATGTGTAACACTGCCAAGGATATGTGGGAAAAACTGCATAGCATTTTCGAGCAGAGAACCGAGCAGCGTCAGGATCGACTCTTCAATGAGTTCTTTGGCGTGCGAGAAAAGGAACCCCTGGATAGTGTGGCAAAACACATGGCTAAGCTGGAGAAATTGTGGCTTGAACTGCAGGATGAAACTTGGAAGGAGGACAAAGTGAAACTTTCCGATTCGTTGTTTCTCAACCTCGTCCTGAACACTATGCCGTCAGAATATCTTGAATTTATGAATGCATGGGAATCAATGCCAAAGGAACAACGTACAAGCACTCTTTTGAGAGAACGGCTGTGTACCGTTGAACTGCGTTTAAAGGACCGAAGCAAATCGTCTGAAGACATGAACGTGATAGCATTTGTGGCAGCAGGCGTATCGAAAAAGAAGAGTCAAACGACTGAGACGACTATTTCTTCGAAACCGAATAAGCTAAAAAAGGGCAAAAGTCCTAAATGCTATGGGGGTGGTCTTTGCAGTCATTTTACACGTGATTGCCTAAAAAGAAAAGGCAATGCAGGTGAAAGCAGTTCTAGGTCTTTGTTGAATGCGGCAGCTTTTGTTGGGGCAGCGGTTTTTGTGATTTCCATGAGAATTCCAAATGGGAACTAGATATCTGATTCAGGTGTTTGTTACGTGGGACAGTTGTAATAATGCAAGCATCTGAGAAAATTCACATAAATTGCCAAATCATAATAACACTGGTATAATTCGCCAATGACATTGATTATTTTTGAATAGGCACAGAAATATGGAAGCTCAAGTTCCGTGTATTGGGTTTAGCAATATAATTTTAATCGTAATATAATAGATTTGCACAAACTAAAAACCGAATCTAAATTAATTAAGAACTGGCACAAAAAGTTCAAGTTAGACACAGCTTAAAAATGGAAGCGTAGAAAGTAAAGTCATTAGAGAATGAATAGCAAATGAACATTTTTAATAAAGGTGAGAACAAGAATGACTAGAAGAATAAGGCAAAGAACATAGAAAAGCCAGGCAAGTCATTTATTACATGAAAATACAAGACTTGGGGTTTTGAAGAGATTGAAATAGCAAGAAATTAGATGGAATTCAAATAAGCAAGAAATTAGACAATGTTGGTGGATTAAAAAACTAGTCAGTGCAGTGATAAACAATGGGCATTTAAGTGTTATAAAAATGAAGTGAGTGGCGCATTAAAAAAACATTGAGAAATAAACAATTCCAAAAGACAATAATTTTAGTACATAAGAGTTTGTAAATAACTGATAAAATTTGTTAAAATTAGATTATAAGTTAGGTTTTTGTACCTGGTTGATTTCCTACAATTCAAATCTGTAGACAGTGTTTTGTCAATAACAAAGGGAAATGGCTTTTGTTCTGAATAAATTGGTGAAAGTGCTTGGTTTTTGCTCTATCTTTAATTATTAAAATTTCATAGAAAGCGTAAATTTACATAAAAATAAATAGCACCATAGTGATCAGCACGTGTTAGTGTATCAGAACCATTGGAGACAAAAGATTCCACGCACTTGAGTTTTTTGCGTTCCGAGGCATCATCGGCAGAGAACGGCTACGACCCCAGCTTCCGCAGAATCAGTTTGCAGCATCGTGGGAAGACATAGGGAGGCAAGTTTATTCCAGCAGCACCACACAGCAAGCCCCAAGCCCACAACAATCCGAGAAGCCCGCCAGGAGTACAGACTTCACCCAGATCTTCACAAGGGGGCCTGAGATGCAACGAATGTGAGGTTAGTGGATTGTAAAATTTTGACTCGCGCGATCGGCGTGAAAATTTGGGCATACCTTAATTACGACCTGGAGAACACAAAAATCATAAAGGTTCTTGTGGATGGCGAGGTATTTGCCCAGGAGTTTCAATCAAAATCGTCAAGTGGAGCCCCAGAAACAAACGAGTTTTTTTAGCGTCCTCTTTAAAAATGCACCAATAACGATCTGGAAAACAAAAGAGTGCCTAGACGCTCCTTGAAAGCACAAGTATTCAAAATCTTACCATAAAATTTGTTCATTTAATTGTTAATAAATCAATTTCAAACGCGAGCTGAGGGTAACTCGAACTTGGTTTGATAGAATTGACATTTCAGTTTAACAACGGCACATCACGCCTACATTTTAGACATTCTGCCTACAGTTCAGAGGCGTACCGTAAAAATTTTAACTAGGAAAGTTTAGGAACCCAAGACCTGAGTTTTTGAGTTTTAATTTCATGTCTCTGTTTTATAATTGAGCTAGCGAAGTTCGTATATCAGATGATTGGATTAGAAAAAGGGCAAACTACCGTAAGAGTAATTCTCAATTTTGGCGTACCCAACGAAATAAATTAATCAGTTAGTTTGATTTTAGCAAGTGGTAGAGCTAAATTAAATATTGTGTGGTGACTCTTTTTATTTACTACATTAATTATAACCATACAAATATTATTGGTATAGGGTCATTGCAATATATATATATTGGAAACGGTGTTACCGCTAATTACCGATACTCTGGTGGTAAAGGGGGGGCGGTAAGCAAGAGGGGCCGGCTTCTCAGCCAGAGGAGGGCGTGGGTTAAAATCGGAGACTCAAAGCTTCAGCTGAAAATAAAATAAATGGGCGCCAGGTAGCAGGTAACCCAGCTCTTTGCTAATCGCACATATAGGCATACGATAAGATGCGCTACCAAACACTTCCTGAAAAAGAGGTACGGCAAGGGAGCATAAATAAAATTCACTGGCCTAATTAACGATTCAGTATAATAAGCAAATAGTAAATGGAGATCCACAAGTATTTTACACAATAATTACTACGAAATATTCCACACAATATCTCAATAAGAAGACCATATCACAGTACAATAAATATCAAAGGTGGCTTGAGGCTAAACTCACCACAGTACAGCCAGTTACATATACAAGGGCATCAAGCGAAGTTAGCGGGCAGGCCCAGAATTAATAAAATTTCACACAGTATGTATATAGTGCTAATTAACAGTATTAAAAAAAGATTACAAGATTGATACAAAATTTGGCCAAATGCATTACTAAATAAGCACTTAAGAAGAGCTCGGAAACATCGTGGCTCCGGCGTAATTATTAAATTGAAAGATAAATTTAGTAGGTAGGTTGAATTTAACTGAACACCCTGTATGCAAGGTTCCTCTCTTAATTAAATAATGATCAATTCAAATTAGCGTCGTCGCGGACCGACAAGATCTTACGATGATACCACGAAGCGATTTCGCGAGTAATGCAATGTACTCTTAAAACGGCCGAGGTGCGAGGATTAACAATAATTTCTTGCAAGGCTGGGCGACAAAGGGTAGCCTAATTCAACGGTGTAATAAATAACACTTAAGATCTGAAAGGATAAACCTTCATGCACTTGGCTTCACAATGCGAATATAATACCGTTACACTATTACATTTGCTACACACGGGAATTTATTCGCACGTAAAAAAAAGAAACTCATAAATACTTCACAGCAGGGTGGTCCAGGAATTGTCTAGTCGTGTAGCAAACGTTTGCCAAGCTAGGTCCTGAGCAGGATGGGGTGGGTTGTCCGGAAGCGCCACTGGTTTGAGACGGTCCAAACCAGAAAACCTACAGGTGGCCGTGTAAATTCCTAAACCACTAGCTGTTTCACAAAAAAAATAATAAAAGACAGAAAAAACACCAAGACTCGAAATAACCTAGTTATTTATTTACAGTTTGTACACATTCAAAATTCTGTGTCATACTTGAAAAAGGCAACACAATTCTGTGATAATAGTATGTAAATGGAATAGTTTGTAGATGTAATCTTAGTGGTATGTGATGTACAAGATTTTATATTAATAAAGTCGAAAATGTAACTACGATAATCGCAATTCGTTCGAGTACCCGTGTATCAACTACGATAGTGACGAGTGGTGTAGCTTGAACAAGCGTCCACGTTCGATCAGCAGAGTTAAGCAACGCTGTCTCTGGTCAGAACTTGGATGGGAGTTCCACGGCTGCATCTCTCGGCGCCTCGTGGTACGGCTATCACAGAAAAAAGTTGGTCCCGGCGGTCATACAACATCATGACAGTCGTTAGTGGGGTTGGAAGTCCTCATAACTGCACAGCGACGCCTGTAATTGGCCTAACGGCTGTTGGCTGAGTGCAAATTAAATAAATAAATAAATAAATAAATAAATATATTAAAAACAGCGATACCGGAATGCGGGAGAATAGCAAGTTCTAAATCGCTTGATTAATTAAGTAAATAAACTATCTAGTCGCGAACCTCTTCGAATTGGTACCATTTCGCCTAGGGGAGTGCTAATACACATAAAATGGTGTATTTACGGTGCTCATATTATGTTAAATGTCAAATTGATGCTCCCGGAGACCCTCGCAATAGTTTAAATTTTAAAACATTGACAAGTACTTGAAACTTGAACTCGACCAAAGCAGTACTACCAAACGTAAAGATATTAAATGCATAGAATGACATTATCCTATTCCACAAAAGTAATTGCACGTGATGTACAACGAAGTTACACAATATTCCGCATGTAAAACGGCATGAATTTCGCTAGCATATACCTAGGTAAGTACAATACATAAAGTAAAGATCATAGTGCCATAACGAACGATATTTTCAGTTCAATAAACACCAAAAGGTAGATAACACTAGGTGTTGTAGATACCTGGATTGTGCACAGAAGGGCCGCTACATCAACAGCTATGGGGGATAGCTATTAAGATGTCCACCAGCTTGAATAACCTCCAAAGAGTCAGGCCTTTATCTAACTTTGCGGGTGAGAAACGTAGTCGAGTGCAGTCACCATGGGGAGAAGCCTTGCATGCGAACTACCACATGTGCTGAGGGGCTCGGACTGGAACTGGATCGTTGCTCCAGGTGCCTTAGCCAAGTAATATCAATGCCACAGGCATATTAGATCCCGAAAAATCGGAAAACGATACAGCAAACTAGGACGAGGAGGCCTAAATACGAGACGTTATCGAAAAATGTTCAACGGCAACCATAAATTAACGTACCAGAGTTGTAAGGCGGCCTCGAGTAAGTAAATCGCAGAAATATATATTTATCCCAATACAATCGGATTCATTTTAGCAATATAACACCCATTTCCTATTTCTGGATGGCAGATTCCTCAAAGAAAAATGGAAATTACGTAATCCACTTAAGTGAAAATTTCCAAAGATCACATGCAGCTCTAAAAAGGAAAACTTAAAAATGGTCGCCGGAAATCGTACTATCAAAACAATTTTCAAAACTGTTACTCAAAATTCCCTAAAAATCAAGGATTTTCCAAAAGTCCCACAAATTGCAAAAATGAGTATGCAACCAAAGCTACACCTAACGTATGCAGGTGAATCTAACTATATGAATGTATTTAAGCTAAGAAATTATCCAAACAATCCCTAACTGTATCTAAATGTAAAATTACACGTAACAACACATTATTCCGCACACCGCGGTACAATACAACTCCGATAAAATTTAGCCCGAGTTCGGATACAACAAACAATTCCGATAAAACTAACCCGAATTCAGAGGCATTTTCGCCTAAATGACCTAATCGGCTATTTACTGTGCAAAAGAGCTACCGCTAAAACTGATTTGCTGAAGGCAAAATCTATCATATGATGCAGGTGAGTTCATAGCTTTAAAAACACACATTAAAACAAACGAGAGTCTATCGAGCACTTTGCAGCGTTGCCACGCAAACGGCCCAAGGGGGCACCTGTAGCCCGAGAGTTCGAAACGGAAATATTAAACTGACAGACCTTTGGCAGTGGACTTCTGTTCCGCTGCAGATGTTAAAAACAGGGGGGGAGGCTAAGAACTACGAGGAGGCCAAGCGATCACCAAGGTAGCTGAGGGGGACACAGTCGGCGAAAGTCGTCACCAGGCTGGCGGCTACGTGACCACACGGCGATAGCTGCGTTCTCAGCAGGATTAGCTCGGTAGCCTTGCCCCCAACGAGGAAAAATTCGACAGGCACGCTCCCGTCGAGTAAAAGCTGAAAGGCAAGTAGCCATGGAGATACACCGAATAAGTCCAAATAATTCACCTACCCGTTTCAGGTTTCTACGGCTGTTCAACGCCAAAGTGAAAACATGTGCCTTGCTAGAGCGGAATCCCCAAACAATATTCGGGCTGGAATTCGCCAAAAATGCAACTCACAAAGCCTAATTCCGAACTTCCATGGAGTTCACGACACAAAACGGCACAATTCCAAATTAGGATGCCAACGAAAAAGCCTGATTAAGGTACGTCAGCAAAACGTAAATTTCGAAGCACCTAGCTCTTGCAGCACAAGATGGCGAAATGTCAAGATGGTTCCCCAAAAACTGATAACGAAAATCAAATTTTGGGGAAAGGGTAAATGCAACTCGAAATGCATGAGGTGAAGTCTACACTGCAGGGGCATTTGGACCCATAATATCCACCGAATGGCTTACTTAGCTTGCAATAAAACTGTCAGACGATCTGAATGCTCAAAGATAATGCAGGGAAAATCATACCTGAAGAAAGACATGGTGAAAAGTTAATTTTAACCGAGATTAGGGCAAATAATTAGGCGAATAGCTAAAAATGAATTTTGAACCGTAACAACGGACAGCACATGTGTGCAATCGGCAAAGGCAACATTGATGTGGAAATGTTGATTGATGGCAAATGGGTGCGAAACTATCTCCAAGATATTTGGTATGTACCTGAGGCCCGATGAAATCTATTTTCCATACTATCAGCGATTGACAAAGGAATGACTGTTAACTTTAGTAAAGGTCAATGTAAGCTAACGAGGAAGAATATTGTTGTCGCGGTTGGAGAAAGACATGGTGGGCTCTATGAAATGTGTATGCGAGTAGTAATTCCAAAAAAGGCTGGTGTGGCTCACTTAGCTTCAGCAAATACATTGCAGATTTGGCATGAGAGACTCGGCCATCAGAACAAACGACGTGTGCAACGGTTTCTCAAGAAGCGCGGAATTGAAGTCAACATTGATCAAGAATTCTGCGAGGCCTGCGTGTACGGAAAATAGCATAGGCTTAGTTTTGGACATCATATAACGAGAGCAACGAAACCAGGAGAATTGGTTCATGCAGATGTTTGCGGGCCAAAGACTCAAACTTTTTTGGGAGGCGCTCGTTACTTTGTGGACTTCAAAGATGATTTTTCGAAATACAGATCCGTATATTTTCCAAAAGAAAAATCTGAAGTGAAAAACAAGCTGGAGTTATTTCTAGCTGAACTGAAGGTTGCCGGACACACCATCAAGGTTGGACTGCGTCATAGGATCACAATGCCATATTCACCTGAGCAAAATAGTGGAGCTGAAAAGGAAAACCGCACATTGGTAGAGGCAGCAAGAATGATGTTACACTTTAAGGATTTACCGGAAGCACTATGGGAGGAAGCAGTAAACACCCCGGCTTATGTGATAAATCGGACAGGACCAACTCCTGTGAATGGGAAAACTCCCATTGAATTGTGGTCAGGATATGATAGAGCAGTCCATCATCTAAAGATTTTTGGAACAGAATGCTTTGTGCACATACCAAAGCAAAACCGCTAAAAATGGATCTGAAAGAGCATAAAAGGAGTCCTGGTTGGCTATTGTGCAGACAAAGATGGCTATAGGGTGTTTATATCTGAAAAGAAGGAAGTAATTTGCAACAGGGATGTAATCTTCAAACAAGAGGAAGCAATAGTAGAAATCATTCAACCAACGTCTGTAGCTGATGTTGATAATGACGTGAACGATAGAACGGACTATTCTGAAGATGAAGAGGAAGAGCAAGAAGAACAGAAACGTCCCATACTGCGAGATAGGACTAAACTCTAATTGCCTCAGCAGTTCGATGGATATGCAATGTTAGCCGAAGCTGAACGTAAAACAGTTCAAGAAGCCATTTCTTCGATAAACAAAGATGAATGGAAAGCAGCCATGGATGACGAAATGAAGTCTTTGGATCAAAATGGAACCTGGACGCTGACGAGTTTGCCCCCTGGGAAGAAACCTATACAAAATCATTGGGTTTTCAGAATCAAAGAGAACTCTGATGGCAGTGTTGCAAGGTTTAAAGCAAGACTTGTTGCGAAAGGCTTTTCACAGATAGCTGGCATCGACTACGATGAAACATTTGCACCGGTCGCCAGGTTTGATACAATAAGAACCGTACTAGCTGTAACAGCTATGGAAAACATAAAATATTGCAATTTGATGTTAAAACAGCGTTTTTGTATGGATTTCTTAAGGAGGAAGTTTATATGCAACAGCACGAATCGTACGAAGGAAGGGGAAAAAATTCTGCCGTTCTCAAAACTACTAATGCTTTAATTGTGCAATTTTAAATACGTGTTAGGACTTCTCTATGTAGTCGCCTGACAAATCAACGCACTTGGCCCATCGATGTTTCAGCTTCATAATGCCCTCCTTATAGAAGTCTGAAGTTTGACCCTCTAACCACGAAGTCACTGCAGTTTTTAAGCTGTCATCATCTCGGAAATGCGTTCCACGAAAGTAAGCTTTCAATTTTCCGAACAAGAAGAAATCAGAGGGTGCCAATTCCGGGAATACGCTGGCTGTGGAAGTACTTCGAAGCCCATTTCCTTCACTTTTGATGTCGCTACAGCGCATTTGTGGGAGGACACATTATCGTGCAGCAAGAGAACTCCTTTTCGCAGTAGTCCGCGGCGTTTGATTTTGATTTGATCCCGTAATTTAGTCAAAAGGTTGCAGTAATATGCTCCATTGATAGTACGACCACTGTCGAGAAAGTCTATAAGCAAGACGCCACGAAAATCCCAGAAAACTGAGAGCATCACTTTGCCTGCTGGAGGTTTCACCCTGGACTTCTTTGGAGAAGGAGAGTTGGAATGCCGCCACTCCATACTGGCTTGTTTGGTGGCAGGGTCATAGTGATGGACCCAACTTTCATCCATCAAAAAAATTGTCAGAATCTGCGCTGACACGTTCCAAAAGCTCGCGACAAATGTTCACTCGATCTTGTTTGTGCAAAGGTGTCAACCTTCGCGGCACCCATCTAGCTGAAGCCTTATTCATATGCAAAATGTTATGCAATATCGATCTAACCGATTTCTCGTCAATCCTCACAGTCTTGGCTATCGTTTTAACGGTAATTCGCCTATCTTCCAAAACTCACTTCTCCACTTTGGCAACCATTTCAGGGTTCCGTGCCGTTGCAGGTCTTCCACTTCTTACATCATCTTCTAGGCTCTCTCTGCCACGCTTAAATTCATTTGCCCATTGACGGACAATGGATTCTGACGGTGAAGCATCCTTGTAAACTGTTTTAACCTTTGAGTGATTTCAGTAAAATGAACACCCTCCCTTGTCAAAAATGTAATCACTGCCCGGTGTTCAATTTTCTCCATTTCTAATAACTACTGCAACACACTTTATTGAATCTACTATAAAATCCGAAGTTTTGTGTGAATCTGGATGAAACTTTCAAAACTGACAGCCAACATACAAAATGACAGATATCAAAATTTTGTTTCTCAAGGCACACCAAGACAAAGAACGGCAACATTTTTTCTCCTTCCCTCGTATAAAGATGGGACAGATCGAGTTTGCAGGCTCGTCAAAAGTCTGTACTGTCTCAAGCAGTCACCGAGATGTTGGAATCAACGGTTCACCGATTTTCTTGAATCCTGTGGGTTGAAATAAAGTAAGGCGGATCCTTGTTTGTTCATAAGAAATTCGTCAAAGAAGCTGATACTTGTGTTATATGTTGATGATGGACTGCTTGCTGGGGAAAAAGAGGACATTGTTGCTCTAACAGATAAACTGAAACGGGAATTCAGCGTTACCGTTGGACAGGTATCTAATTACTTGGAAGTTCAGATAGAAAAATTGGATAATTTTACCATCTTTATTAGTTAGGAAATCTACACAAATAGAGTGTTAAAGAAATTTAATATGGCCGAAACATTTCCTGTTACAACACCAGTTGAAAAGAATGGTACCGTAGAACCAAAGTTCCATGAAATATTACCTGAAAGCGTACCGTTTCGTTCAGCAGTGGGCAGCCTTATCTACTTGCCAGTAGCTACAAGGCCTGAAATTGCTTATGCAGTTAATCATATCTCACAAGCTTTGACTAAATCTACTCGAGAGCATTGGCAAGCAGTTAGGAGAATTTTTAAATATCTTCGAGGAACGACTGGTTACGGTGTTCGCTATCAAGCTGGTTGTGGTATGTTAGAAGCATACAGTGATGCAGATTATGCCGGTGATGTGTCGATTCGTAAGTCAACATCGGGCGTCCTGTGGATGGAGGAGCTATAACGTGGCTCAGTTAGAAGCAGCGTTCGATTTCCCTATCAACAGAGGCGGAATTCATCGCTGGAAGTGAGGCTGCAAAGGAAATAGTGTGGCTCTCCAGACTTCTGAATGAAATTACGCATGACATTCAACCTGTGCCTATTTTAAAAATGAATCCGTAGTTTCAAAAGCGGAGCAAGCATATAGATGTACGGTACAGGTTCATTCGTGAGAAAGTGTCCGAGGGTGTTCTAGAAGTAATGCACATTGCAGGGGAACATCAACTAGCTGACATTTTAACAAAACCCTTGAGCAATCCCAGATTTGTAAAACTGAGGAAGTTGCTGGGATTAGCATCTAGAGAAGAAATGTCAGTTTAAGGGGGAGTATTGAAGTGTAAACTAAACCCTGAATCACTTTGAATACTAATCTAAATAGTAGTGGTAGTCTGCTGTCGGTATCATAAAATAGTTGCTTTAATTGATTGTCCAATACACAGTTTTTGTAATACTCTAAACTGTAATTATAATATTTCTTCTAAAGTGATCTTTCTGTAACACTCGCACCACTAAATCTCAATAGTAAGGCATTCTGCTGCACCCACCAATCTGTAGACCAATTACCAGTTTACCAAGCTAAATATTTCTACCCCAGATAACGGTTCTTGCTTCATAATCGACGGGTTCCACGCAAAAAATCAGATGAAAGAAAATTCCGCACAAACACGTCGAGTACATTTGAAAGAAAAAATAAGAATCCTTAAAATTTCCGAAAAAAGAATGAAGGCCGAGAAGTCATCCCCCGCCTCGAACATAAAGATATTTCGAAATAAATCAACGTCACTCGTAAGGACAAATGTCACTCAACTACAGTAAAATTGGGGGAAAAATTGATGTGACACTTTCGGCCCGTAACAAAACACAAATCAACAAGGACATACAAAGAAGAGCTACCGATTTTGCCCAAAAGCTTTTCAGTTCTTTACATTAATATTCCACACAAACTGGTGAAAAAATCATCCTGACACGTTATGTCGTTCTTGAGTTATCATGTTTTTCATACATACGGAGTGACATATTCATTTTTTCTTAATTTTACTACTTTTCTTTAACATAAAGACGGTTGCTGTCTTCAGCAAAGTAATAGTTTTATGTTACCTTTCATATAATTTCAGGTTAGCCGAGATTGATTGAACGATCGCTTCAAAAACTGAAAATTTGTATGAAATGGTCGAATTCGAAAGCAATACTATAATTATAAACAGCTACCCATTGTCAATAACATCATCTACTCCAAAGTAGTTCTCTTCTGGGTTAGAGAACGTCAGCATTACCTTAGGCAAGATTTTATATCCCAGCGGCTCCGGTAAACAAAATTGTTGATATTGACCCCCCTCCCCCACCCCCAGTTAAGTTCAACAGAATCACTTGCGCTCCTCAGAATAGACTTACCCCTTGTTCTATTGGAGCTAGCTTTGCTCTTTTCCTTGGTTAATAGTTAGTAATTATAGTTTTTGGGTAAAGGGTACATGGCCTAGGTATAAGAAACGAAAGTGGCGAAAGATTTCGAAAATTCTGCATAGAGGTGAACTTGTCATCATGAATACATTCTTTAAACTTCATAAAAGCAATTGTATACCTGTATACCTCAACAGGTCCAGCACATACCCTTAATCACGTTAACAGAAATCAGATTGATTACATTACGATTAC
This sequence comes from Agriotes lineatus, assembly GCA_940337035.1. Lineage (NCBI taxonomy): Eukaryota > Metazoa > Arthropoda > Insecta > Coleoptera > Elateridae > Agriotes > Agriotes lineatus. The sequence goes on along the minus strand of OW679203.1, from coordinate 16,772,603 downwards.
CCAAAAAATCAGGAATGGAATAAAATGTGTAAAGACGTATCCTGGAGCTGATGTTCCCTCATATCATTACTTCCTGCTGGCAAAGTAATCGATAGAATTTGAAAAGATCAAAAACACCAATTATACACAAAAGCTGACCGTCAGTCATTTACATAATCAGGAGATAAAAAGAAGTAAAGGATGCGCTCGAAAATAGATTTTAGTAGCTAAACGCATGATAGAATTCTGAGATTGGAAAGATATGCAATACGTTTAAAACCATACTAAGTTATGGTGATGATAATGTGGATCGCTGACAAAATTTTTGAACTCATGGAGAAGAGACCCAAATATAAATCATCATTATAAAGCAAAATACAGAAATAAAAAGAAGAATAAGAAATGCTAAAGAAAAATAATGCACTCAAAAATTTTGAGAGATTAAGGATTACGAAACCAGACACGATAACTTTCACCTACAAAAAGAAATGAAATAAGTAACCGACAAAGTAATAATTGCAAACATGATTGCCAACGTTCGATAGCGGACATGACACCATAAGGAGAATAAGAATTGTAGTTTTTACCTGTAACACCTTACCATGCCAAAATTTAATTTATGTTTTTGTTATATGACTTCGGTTCTTCTTGTTCGTCGATCATACCCCTTCAACATGTGTCGCTATGCTCTGTACTGTTTTAGTTGTACATAATTCAGTTCAGTTAGTATGTGCAAGTTTTTATGAATATCAGGCTGATGACCCTACAATGGATATGTAACAACAAGTGTAACGACGACGACCTTTACATGATTTCCAAAGAAGTATTATATTTTCGGCTATAGTCATCGTTGCTGAATGAAATAATTAGTACTAAAACTGTTCGAAAATTTAACATTATTATTATTACCTATTATTATCGTGTGGATGCAGCATATAGGTACAACAGAAATATACAAATATAGGTATAATTGTGAATAAACAAATATGTGAAAATATATAATATAAAAGATAGATATGTGTAAGTATCGTATGATCAAAAATTATTTTTTTTCTATAGCACATGTTAAAGTGTGCTTTTATCAACTCAAAACAAAAGGTCAAGCGTTACTTTAACAGCAAGGGTAGATAAAGTAGCACTTTAACATCAAGGATAGATAAAGTAATTTAATTTTCTAACTTTTGTTTAAATTAAATATGACAGCTTCGTATTATCGTAGCAACCCAATCTAGCTACTGACATTTTGAAATGTGATTGACTGTCATTATTTTCTTTTGAAATTGTTAAAGTTCTTGCTATAGAAAAAAATATTGTATTATACACGACGATAAAGTTATTTCTATCCACTCTTGAATCATTAACGTCTCGACTTCGTCTCGACGTTAAACGATTCACTCGTGGATAAAATTTAACTTTATCGTCTTGTATAATAAATTACTATTAGTCTGCTTCTCGGAGAATCATTCACTAATTTAACATTAAAACTTATCTACTAGTTGTAGCAAAGAAAATCATTTTCTTTGAAAAAAATGAGCATTAACTTTATTTTGCAAATGAGCAAGACCATGGGATGATAGAAAAATATGTTGTTTTGATTTTTCAATCAAAACATCATGATAATTAGGGATTGGATTGTCGTTTATGTAGATTAGCATAGCTGATAATCGCAATTTGCCTGAAATTAGCGTAGATCAAAAAGCAATCTTAACGGTATCAGTCACATAATGGTGTTCAGCTTGTTCGTTTTGCTTGTGAGCGCTTCGCAGGCTTTGGCGGTAAGCTAAAATTGAAGTTCCAATTCACTAGTAGTTAGATTTACTTTATTGACTATTCAATTCACCTGTCATCTGTCAAAAAGTGACTAATGAAAATCCAGAATTCTGACGTTTCTTGACCAATCAAAAAAATATAAGTGGATATATCTTCCTAGACGGTATTCAAGTGACTATTTTTAACAAATGCGATTTTTATTAGAAAAAGTCAATATTAGTGTTCTGTTACTATAGAAATTGCGTAGTTTTTTGCTAGATTTACTGAAAACTAATTTGAAAAAGTAGTTTGGTTCATTAAATAGTCCCTCGAATACCATTCTTAGTCAAAGTTAAGTAGATTATTTTTGCGGTGGTATCACTACTCATGTCCATTGCGCTTTGGCTTAGGACTCGTGCTATCGCACTCGTCCTAATCGTACCAAAGCGCAATGGACATTCGTGACACCACCGCAAAAATAGTCGACATAACTTTGACTACTCATGGTATTATAAGTGAATATTATTCCTGCGCTTTTAATAATATTCACGTTGATAATCAAAATTCCCCCTTTTGCCGTTACTGTGGAGATACAGTAAACTCTTTTGTGAGCAGCAGTTGGTTGATAAATAGATTTCATTTCTGAATGAAATTCTTCAAATGCGATGAAGAGGCCAAATTTGAATACATTAGTCGAATTTATTACTTACTCGGCAAAACAGAGTATTTCCGTATTAGGCCGTCCGCTCACTGAGACGACACGATTGCGACGCAACTGACAAGAAACTCATAAGCGATAATCTCGTGGCAATTGTTCTATGGGTTTACCTACACACTGCTGCGATTGCGATGCCATTGCGATGCAACTTGCACAAAATAATTGCTCCCGACTGCCAGTGCCAATCGCGAAGCGATTAGTTGCGTTGAAGTTGCGGGGTAAAATGCAAAGAATGTCAAAATAGTACAAATTTATTCTTGTATTGAAGGTGCGTCTTTCAATCGACGACTTAACCTTTTCCACTAATACATTAAAGCTCTCTTTTGACATTCGGTAGCATGATTTTGCTCATGTTGGGAGAGCTCTCTTGCTGCAACAAAATACAAGTCTTGCATTTTTTATTATTTTTGATATAGGGGTGAACGTGAACCTCCATTTCGGTTTCCTGTCCTTATTTCGTAAGTATCAGTAAGCTACAACCACGTCATCATCATCGTCATTCGAAAGTATTCTGCAGCAGACTGAAAACAAGTTACTCTGATGTGCATAACACGAGTTGCCCTCGCGATCGCATCGTAGGTATGTCGTAGTTGCATCGTAATCGCGTCGCAGTCGCGTCGGACCAGTGGACGGAAAGCCTTAGGCACAAAATAATTGCTCGCGACTGTCAGTGCCAATCGCGAAGCGATTAGTTGCGTTGAAGTTGCGGGGTAAAAATGCAAGGACTGTCAAATTAGTACAAAAATACCCTTATATTAATGCCGCGTCATTCAATCGACGACTTAAACTCTTCCACTAATACATTAAAGTTCTCTTTTGACATTCGGTAACATGATTTTGCTCATGTTGGGTGGGCTTCCTTGCTGCAATAAAATAAAGGTATTGCCCTCTTTATTATTTTTAATATAGGGGTGAAAGTGGACTTCCTTTTTGGTTCGCTGTCCTGATTTCGTGTGTATCAGTAAGCTACAACCACGTCATTATCATCATCACTCGAAAATATTTTGCACCAGACTGAAAATAAATTGCTCTGATGTGCATAACACAAGTTGCCGTCGCGATCGCATCGTAGGTATGTCATAGTTGCGTCGCAATCGCATCGCAGTCGCGTCGGGCCAGTGGACGGAGAGCCTTAGGCCGTCCGCTCACTGAGACGACGCGATTGCGACGCAACTGACAAGCGATAATCGCGTGGCGATTGTTCTATGGGTTTATGTACTTCACTACACATTGCTGCGATTGCGATGCGATCGCGATGCAACTTGCACAAAATAATTGCTTGCGACTGTCAGTGCCAATCGCGAAGCGATTGGTTGCGTTAAAGTTGCGGCGTAAATGCAAGGAATGTCAAACTAGTACAAAAATAACCTTTTATTTTTGATATAGGGATAAACGTAAATCTCCATTTCGGTTTGCTGTCCTTATTTCGTATGTATCAGTAAGCTACAACCACGTCATCATCATCGTCATTCGAAAGTATGTTATAGCAGACTGAGAACAAATTGCTCTGATGTGCATAACACAAGTTGCCGTCGCGATCGTATCGTAGGTATGTCGTAGTTGCATCGTAATCGCATCGCAGTCGCGTCGGGCCAGTGAACGGAGAGCCTAAAGTGCATAAACCTATAGAACAATCGCCACGCGATTATCGCTTATGAGTTTCTTGTCATCTGCGTCGTAATCGCGTCGTCTCAGTGAGCGGACGGCCTAAGTCTTATAATTGCTTAATATCTCACCAAACATTCAAAAACATATTAACACAAACTAAAACATCCTATAACGGGTAACTTACTTATCATATCAAATGACTTCGTCAAGGTCGCATTTTACCATAAAATTGTTTCCAAGTTTTGAATTGCTCTATGTAGATTTGTCGAAATTCGCAAGTTTTAACGTTGGTAAATTTTCTTAGCTCAAATTTTTTGATTGTGTCAAATAAAATGTATTATTTTACGGGGAGATAGATATTTCTCTAGTTTGACTAGTCTTAGAAATTTGATCGCATATGCAGATTGCGGCAGGCAATTAGGACCATAGCAAAAGCAAGGGGACCTTACATGTGGCCGTAATTGTGTTTAACAAACGAACAATCAATGTACGATAGCGGTAGGTCGTTAAGATCATTATAAATACAAGGTATATAAGCGATATTTAAAATTTTTAAATACAATTACGGCCACATATAAGGTCCCCTTGCTTTTGCTATGGTCCTAGTTGCCTGCCGCAATCTGTATACGACCATCCAGGTACTTATAATCCACGCTAAGTACTACCTTATGCCACATTGCAATTAATTAAAGCATTAAAAGATTTTTTATCAATCAAACACGAGTTTCTATAATACCCTAATGACAATCATAATCAAACTGAGAATAAATTGTGGACATTTTAAAGTGTGGTACGTATTCTTTTTCGGATTATTTCCGTAGCGGTTGCGAATATGAGTGGTGAAAGAAAGAAGCTGAAAAGGTATCTTGATGTGGCGCCGAATCCGCGATTTCTCTACACTTTCAAAGATTTTAAATTTACGCTTTATTTAATTTTATAAAAACTTGACACAGTCAGAGGTAACGCGGATCTTTACATTAGGGGGTGGCCGTGAAGGTGCGGGACATCAGGGCGCAACGACGCTATGGCGCCAGCTATTAGATCGCGGGACACTAGAGGGCCAAAATACAAATAAATGCGTTAATCGGGGCTACTTTCAGCTACACTACTAATTGCTTTCTAAAAGTAAATTAGGGGTTGTATACAAAACCACCGATGTTGATCGCCACCGATATGGATTTCCTCCGACTTCTGACAACTGTATTAAACACTACCGACAGGAACTACCACCGACTTGGGTTACTACCGACTTTTAAAGTTTGTAAGAAATATATGAATGTCACCGAACTGAAATACCACCGACTTGGTGTACAAACCGACTTGGATTACCACCGATACCGACAGTAGTTGCTGCAACACATCTTACACGAGCGACCGTGAAGTTGCAATCCTTCCTATTAAGGTGACTGTTTAGTAACTTCAGATTTCGTTTCTAACTGGTTCAGAATTTTTAAAACCGCCTTATGATAGACAACAAGCTATACTAAGTAATTTTTAAATGATTTAGTTTACACGTCATAATCTTGCTATGTTATTGGTACTATGTAGAGGAAGCAAAATATGAATGGAGCTAAAGGATTATGATATAGGTGGTTCGTTGGGCGCTTATCGGAAAGCCCAAGATTCCAAAGCTCTATTTAAATTGTTTTATAATGACTTTCTGAAGTAAGTGACTAAAGGACTGCAGATTGGTGGTTTAGAAAATGTTGACGGAGTTATATCAGTTATTATTCGCGCTGAGATTTCCTTATATTTGTACCTAGTGAAAGTAAGGGAAGTGTGAGTGTCATACAGGGACCGTCAAAAAGGACTGATTATTTAATTTTTTAATAAAAAATTAAATGTCACAGCAATCGCTATGTCTCTTATATTATTTTAAAGAGTATGCTTTGGAGAGGTGTATAAAACAATTGCAGAACTTTTTGACACTTAGCAAAATGGACACATGGTCAGTGCCACAACGTGTTTTTTGTGTTGAACAATTTATCAAAGTTAATTCAATTATTTAAGTGCAATGCGCCAGATTAATTTGTTTGGGGCTACCTAAAAAGTAAAGTTCATATTGCAAAACCAAGAACAATTGACGAACTCAAAACAAGCATTAAAGCAGAGATGCCATATATTCCGTAGGAATTACTTATTAGAGTCATGCTTAATTTCGTTCGCCGCTTAGAAGAATGTATTGAAAACGACGGAGGACACTTCTGGCATACAATATTTGATAAATAAATCTCTTGTTCTTACACCACAACAAACCGTTTTGTTTAAATGTGTAACTTATGACAATACATTTTTATCTAGAAAATAAAATAGTCAGTCCTTTTTGACGGTCCCTGTATAAAGATTTAAAGTTGAAAAAACTTTGTCTGTTCGAAGAAAAAGTGCAAAAAAGAAAGGATTGTATGCTGCACGGGTTGCACTTAGAGTGCAACACAGTAGATTTAGGGGTTATAATTTGTATTTTTTACATCCCACAATTTTAGCCGTAACTATACAGTGTCTACGGGTTTTAATAGTATAACTTAATGTAAAGTGTATCAATACTTTTAACGAGTATTTTAGGAGATTATTAAGTCAAAATGTTATTAATTAATTAATAGATATTTAACCAACAAGTGTGTTAATGAAGACGATTAATAATCGACACTGTTTAAAGCACGAACGAGCAATAGCGAGTGAGTGCCTTTAATAGTTGAGATTATTAATCGCCCATTAACAAACGAGTTGATTACAACATTTTTTCGTTGACCGCAAAATCTTTTTTTGTGGCGAAAAATTTGATTAATACAACTAACCTCCATGCAAAATATCATCAAAACGTCAAAATCACAAAAACAGTTCATTAATGAAAAAGAGTTTATTAATCAAAAACAGTGTATTAATAGATCTATTAATCCATCCTTTTTTAAAAAGCAGTTAATTAATGAAAAAGAGTGTATTAATCAAAAACAGTGTATTAATGACGTCTATTAATCTATCCTCTTTTAGGAAAAATAATTCATTAATATTGAGAACAAGCGGTCAACGAAAAATTAATTTAATTTAATTGTAATAATTGCAACTCCACTTACATTGGACAAACAAAACAATTATAAAAAACTAGAATTAATCGGCACAAACACTCAATTAAAACAAATAATATATCGCCTTCTAATAAAAAACAGCATTAACTGACCACGCTAATGAATCTCTAGGTAATAAGTTTATTTTCTACGCACCCAACATGTTACATACAGAGAATAACTTTTAAAAAACGTATACGCCTGGAGATGATTGAAATACAAAAAAGCTCTAATGTCATGTGCAAGTTCCAAATTTTCTGCAGTTTTGGGTATAGTTGATAATAAAAATATGTGAACAGCCTTACTTGCTCTTATCAATTTCATTTTACATTTCTGGTTTCAAAATTGCTAAAGCGTTCTGTTTTAATTGTATTGAATATGGATTATCACGAATAATCCCGTTTATTTCATACTGCATCGTAAAACCCATGTTTAAGTTAATGATTTTAGTCCGGAAAATGAGGCTTTACGGTATCAGGTCCGGTAAAACATTTTACCGGACTCAAATGAAATAAACAGGTCCGGTAAAATATTTTACCGGACTCAAATGAAATAAATTAATAATCAAACTATTTATCATTTTCAATTGAAAAAAAATTTTTTTGTAGTTTTAAGTAAAAATCTAATAATTGCAGTATGAAATAAAACGCATTACGACATACGTCCGGTAAACTTTTACAGTAGCTCGTCTCAACATTCCAGACTCGGCTCCTACGTCGCCTCGTCCCGAAACGTTTGGACTCGCTACTGTAAACTTGCGTTTACCGGACTTATAACGTAAATTACTATTACTTCATTAATTGTTAATATTAAATTTAAAATTTCTTTAACGTAATGCAAATTGAAACTACTCATTATCGTAAGTATGCTATAGGTACTTACAAAATGCCAGATGTCTATTTGTATTACAATGAAAATTTTAAACCCGACAATCGGCTTAGTAGTACACAGTACACTTAATGCTATTGTGCCGCATTGCTGGATGTACTTATCCCCAGCCGATCAATTTTCAAAGTAGGTACTTGTCTGTTGGTCACGTTTAAACGGGGCTATGACACAACGTCCACTGGTCACAAACCAAAAGTCAGAATTTGGTCATAACGCCCAACTTCGATTCTGGTCACAACGCCCAACTTGGTCACAACGCCCAATTTTGATTTTGGTCACAACGCCCAACTTGGTCACAACGCCCACCGACGCCTGTTATAGGAGAGAGCTATCGACGCCACTTAAACCACCGTTTTGGTCATAACGCCCAACTTAGATTTTAGTCACAACGCCCAACTTGGTCACAACGCCCAATTTCGATTTTGGTCAGAACGCCCAACTTGGTCATAACGCCCAACTTTGATTCTGGTCACAACGCCCAACTTGGTCACAACGCCCTCTTTTGATCCTGGCCACAACATCCAACTTGGTCACAACGCCCACTTTTGATTCTGGTCACAACGCCCAACTTGGTCATAGCGCCCAAGTTTGATTTTGGTCACAACGCCCAACTTCGACTTTGGTCATAACGTCCAACTTGTTTTGAAGCACATTTTCATAGAAATATCGGGCTAGATTGAAGTTCATAGCTGAAGACGTACAGGCACCCAAGTAAGTGTGCAGACCTTATACTTCCATATATGTAGGTGGTAATTGAATACTGTTGAATTTTAATTATCTCTATTGCAACAGGATTGACGTGGTCTCAGGTTACAAGTCAATAAAAAGATTAGGCAAACATACATTTTGAAAAATATATTGTAGTCGAAAATGTTGAAATTGTTGTAAATATTTAAAGTCACGGCTTTTCTGGAGCGTTTGTCCAGTAAGATTCTCGTAAGCTCGGAGTGGGACCTACATTTTTTTAGATACACTTACGTTTTTGTTATCTGTTTCCATATATTTTCTCAGGAGAATTTCGCTATAGTAGTGAAGTAATTTTCTTTTTCCAATGTCTATTTATAAAGCTGTATTGTATCTGAGCAAATCTTCATGGCAAAGCAACATTTTAATGATGAGGATGGACACTAGTGAATAAAGTAGTTCATAAACCATAGCAACTTACAAAATACAAACATGTTACCGGGGAAACTAGTACACAACCAATAATATGATTAGAAATTTAAAATTATTTATTCAATTTTAAAACTTATTTATACCATTAATTGTAGGTATTGGTAAAAGTTTTATATGCTACACGTGAATAAAGAGATTTTATCCATTCGGTGAAATTATCTCACTCGGCTGTCTCGTCAGCTAAGGTTTTGCCCTTATGGATAAAATGTCTCTTTATTCACTTGTACCATATATAGCTACTTTCCAACACCTACCTATAAAGTTGTAAGTGCTTTATCCACTAAAGTTACGTTGCTAGAATAACACTTTAATGATAATAGTGGATGAAATTTACTTTATCTACGACAGTGTAAAGTTGACATTTAGTTAGCAGTTTTAAGTTTGTAAAACCACTGTTTAATAACATGTTTTCATTCAGCAGGTAGTCCGTAGCTACGGTTTTAAAATTTTTAACCACGCAAAATTACGAGCGTTTGCAATTTACATTTAAATATTTTTCTTATATTTACTGTGTTTTGTAGATTCTATCGTAGATAAAATATTGTACGATACACATGCGTAAAGCATCTTTAGTCACTCCCGGGGCTTAATACGCTCGCTCACTCGGGTTTTAACTCTGCCCCACTCGTGACGAAAAACTAGCTTTACGTACTTCTATCATAAAGTACTATTAATCACTAGCGAATAAATTGTGATTCTTGTAAATAAAAAAACCATAGGAAATAACACAGTGTACTTTGGTAACTAACAATATCATTGTGTCAAACTGTTAGTTATTTGGAAATATTAGGTTCAAATTTTAATTAGGAAACACCTCAATAATTGTATAAGTCGGAAATAGTTATTTAGACCACAAGTGTTAGAAGTGCAACTTTTTTTCACAAGTGTGGAGAGTTATTAAAAGAGGCGCAGTCGAGTTTAATATTCCACACGCGTGAAAAATAAGCACGCTAACACGAGTAGTCTATAAGATTTTGTAAAATTTTATTAAATATTCAAATCCAAGCCTATTTTGTATAGAATTGTATTTGCCTTCATTTTAGTCAAGTGCGTTGGTCAGTTCTGGTAACTAAGAAAACGTCTATTGGTAACTAAGGAAACGTCCAATTAGAATCGTTCATTCCAAAATTAAAAGCAACTTCACACACCGAAATTAATTAAAAAAATCGGGAGTGTGCTCCCCTAGACTTTCTCGCATTCGCCTTGTTTTCTAGCAAATTTGAAAAGTTTATTGCAATGTATATACATACAGCGATAAAATTACATTTTCAGGTAACCACTACCTGTTTAGGTAAAGTGCCGCTTTAGGTTAACCTATCATACTGAAATTTTATATCTGGGAGTTTTTCTCAATAATAAATGTATGTGCAAAATTTCGTGCAAATACCTTGAAGCAAACTGGTACTTTACTTGAATGGATACCGCTACCTGTTTAGGTAAAATGCCACTTCCGGTTAACCGATCATGCTGAAATGTAATATCTGGTAGTTTTTCTACATAATAAATGTACGTACAAAATTTTGTTCAAATATCTCGAAGCAAACTGGTACTTTACTTGAAAAGATACCGCTACCTGTTTAGGTAAAGTGCCACTTCCGGTTAACCGATTTCACTCAAAATTGGTCTGGAATCTACAAATTTTGAATAATGACTATGTACATAATTTCAAGGGTCTAGCTTATTTCGTTTTTAAGTTATCGTGTTCACACACACACACACACACGCACATACACACACACAGACATAATTCAAAAAATGGATTTTTCGGACTCTAGGAGGTCTAAAACGTCAAGATTCGTCAAAATCTCGAAGTCGATTTTTTTGACGATTACAATACTTTCTCTATGCGAGAAAGTAAAAAGCATACTTTTTTAAATGAAATTTTAAAAAAGTTATTTTTGTATTAAGTGCGCGAAATTAATGAGTTTAGAACGTGAAAATATTACTTCTTTTGACGAGGCGATAGCCGAGTCAGAAAAATCATTCGAAAGCTCTAAAACATTTCGCGCTCGTAATACAAACAATATTTTTTCTACAACCGTCAAACAAGAATATTAATATTGTTTCGCGCCGTAGTCCGCGAAAATTTTTGGCGCTCTAGTGTGCAAAATGCCTTTTTTAAAATTTCATTTAAAAAAGTAGTATTTTTTAAATTAATTTCGGTGTATGAAGTGCCACTTTTTTCACACTTTGCTTTTAATATAGGAATGAACTATTCTAATTGGACGTTTCCTTAGTTACCAGAACTGACCAACGCACAACTAAAATGAAGGCAAACACAATTCTATACAAAATAGGCTTGGATTTGAATATTTAATGAAATTTTAAAAAATCTGATAGACAACTCGTGTTAGCTTGCTTATTTTTCACGCGTGTGGAATATTAAACTCTGTTGCGCCTCGTTTAATAACCCTCCACACTTGTGAAAAAAAGTTGCACTTTTAACACTTGTAGTCTAAATAACTATTTTCAGGTCGTCAATGGTAACGTAAATAAATACCCAACTTCGAGCATTGAGAAGAAATCTAAGAATTCCCATAATTTAAGTTATGGGAATTGGAGGAAATAGTATATAGGTATCTACCTGATTTTATTATTACTGTATAGAACGATTTAAAGGATGTTCAAAACATGTATCGATAAAATTTGTAAGGTGATCTTTAAAAGAAAGTATACACAGTGTTTAAAAAGTATACCTACAAATTTTACAAGTTGAGCCTCTAGGCAAAAATAAGTAATACAGTTAACATAACAATGTACAGGTTGCGAGTTACAGTCTCTAAAAAGGGAAACATACAAATCAGATTTTTAATTATCTCAATAACATCTGAGATTATTGAATTAAAGTTGATATTTTACTTAATATTAATGAACTATACTATTTTGTAGTATTTGATTAAAACCCACCAGTGTGGGGATAGTTTAGCAATTTCTTAGCTTTACATTTTCAAGGAAACTCGATGTAAACTTTTTATTTCGAAAATTACTGGTATTAGAACAAAATTGAATAGAAAACTTTTTCTAGTACATTGTTCTCACTGTATATAACAGCAGTACGATAACTCGTGTTCGCAGTTCATGAATTTTCACTGTATAACAGCAGTACGATAACATGAACAAGAAAATAACACGTATTGCTTGAGTAAGAAAGAGATAAACATAGCAGCAAATATTCGAGTAGGCATGACGCTTAGTTTAATTATGACATAAGTCAACTAAACATGCCTACTAAAATAATGTTTTCGTATGGTCATCTCTTTCTTACTCGAGCATTGTCTTTTGTTGTTCATGTTATCTCATTGCTGTTATATACCGATGGGACCATAATTATATATAACAGCAATGAGATAACCTGAACAACAAAATAGAATGATCGAGTAAGAGATGACCATACGAAAAAATTATTTTAGTAGGCATGCTTGGTTGACATCTGTCATAACTAAAATAAGCGTCAGGCCTACTCGAATATTTGCTACTATGTTTATCTCTTTCTTACTCAAGCAATACGTGTTATTTTCTTGTTCAAGTTATCTTATTTCTGTTATATATAATTGTGGCCCGATCGGTATAATTACGGCCCCATCAGTATAAGGTAGTTTTCAGAAATCTGCATATATGCAACGTTTAGGGGGCACAGGGAGGAAAGCACAAGGGCGAGAGGCAGTTTTGGGAAAATATATTTTTATAGTGTTCTAACAACTGGCTTAAATGCAGCTTTCCCCTAATTTTTCCTGACACTACATGAATTTTTTGCAGTTCCAATGTGCCGCACGATCTTTTATACTTTAGGGGTGTTCCCCATAATAATCCTTTTGGCGATTCTTGTGACCAAAATCAAAATTGGGCGTTGTGACCAAGTTGGGCGTTGTGACCAAGTTGGGCGTTGTGACCAGAATCGAAGTTGAGCGTTATGACCAAATTCTGAGTTGGGGTTTGTGACCAGTGGGCGTTGTGTCCAGGCCCCGTTTAAACTGGTGTGGATAAATAAAGTTATCAAGAAACTGTGGATTCAGTGTATATCTTACTTTGCTTTACTTATCGCGTTACCTGGTGAAATTAGTCAAAGTCAAAATAATTACTCGTATATGACAGCATGCCTCATTGTTTAACTGTCAATTGCTAACCTAGAAACGCAAATCCCAATTTACATTACCCAAAAATTGCAAAAATCCTTTATAGGACTCGCCCGGATTTATAATTCCGCGACTGTACATATCTAAATAAGAAGCATAATCAAATCAGAATTCAATACGCAGTGCGTTTCACTTTTCGCCTTACCACCCTTGAATATTTTTTCTTCTGATATATTTGAAATTTTGGCCTTTAGGATTACTTTGACAGTTTTGAAATAATTTTGCTACTAACAAAGGTTGCTCAGAATTACAAAAACGGTCGAAATCCATATTTTATTAGAAATGTTTGTATTGTTAATATGTAATGTACAATATTATTATGTAGATAATTAACAATTGGTTATTGTCTTAATAAGTGGTACCCTGGAAAACAAAAGGTTTATGAACGCCAGTTACGTTTACGAACCGTCAATTACGTTTAAATAATACCTACAATACGCCTAACCCCTACTGACAAAGTAGAAATGGTGTGTTTACTCGGTCGACAATAAATACACTTATTTTGATTAAAATTTACATTTTTACTATTTTCCTAATTTTGAACAACTTTTCTAACTAACTTTTTTTGATAAAACTAAGCCTACTATAATTTTAACATTTTTGCAGTATTTTTTTTTGTCGCAGTAGTCCACTGTTTTGCAGTAACATTATTTAAAAGCTATGAAAATAATTGCTTTAACGGTTAGGTAAATCGACCAAAATTTTAAATAGATCAAATAATAAATGAGAAAGATGCAGGGGTGTGAACGTGAGACGTTAAACACGCTGCAAATCAAACAAATTCACAAACAAAACCACAATCTCTCGAGTTATTTTGTGGGTAGTACGAAATTTAACGCAGCCGCCTGTTTATATAATATATAACGTTTTAATACTTTCCTTACTGGCCAAAATACGCAATACGCTAATCAAACAAGATCGCATTTCTTTTGAAAGAATTTAAATCTATGTACGAGTTAAAACATAATACTGACATTTTATTACAATATAAACAATTTACTGACGAAATATGAAGTCTTTCAGCAGCTACTGATAACAATTACTTCATAAAGATACTGCAGTTGCTACCAAATTATTAATAGGAACGATTGCAAGTTCGCGGTCGCTCGCGTAAGATGTGTTGCAGCAACTACCACATCGGCGATAGTTCATATCGGTAGTAGTTCCTGTCGGATGTAAATCCACATCGGTGGTAATCCAAGTCGGTTTGTACACCAAGTCGGTGGTATTTCAGTTTGGTGACATACCATATTTTTGTTACAAATTTTAAAAGTCGGTAGTAAACCAAGTCGGTGGTAGTTCATGTCGGATCTAAATCCACATCGGTTGTAATCCAAGTCGGTGGTAAAGCAAATCGGTAGTAGTTTATGTCGGTGGTCAATTAATGTCGGTTCCAAATCCACATCGGTGGCAATACATATCGCTGGTAGAGCGCACTCTCCGTAAATTAGCTATCTACGCTAAAGCTACTAAAAAAAGCTTTATTACGTAGCTATTTTTCAAAGATAAAGTTGTTATTGCATGTAAAATGGTAAAATTTAGAACTCTTAGTATTTGATTTCTTTCGTTGTTTGTGATTTCCAGTTAACAATTCCTTGATTTCTTAGCTTCTATGAGAAAAATATTTGGGGATTGGTTGCTTTGCTACATTAGATGCACACAACGCGCAAAGCGCGCGTTTTCAGCTAACATTACACATAAAAATAATAGAAATTAAGTGTTTTACTATATTGTTTATTTAAAATTTGACAAAGTTTAATATTTTGCAAAGCTCTAATTTTGGTAGAAGAAGCCGAGCAGCGCAGATGGATAAGCGCTTACCTTGCATTAAGCAAGTCTTCGGTTCGAATCCCGCGAGGGACGGAACTTTCCGCAGCCTCAGCCTTGCCATTTGAACCGGGCTCTGTGAGACCATTCACAGTTGGGCACCAAATTAATTGTGCTCTACTCAGAACCACAGACCTAAGAGATAGAATAACAAGGTCAACATAACACACACACACACACACACACACACACACACACACACGTACACACCTCACACAATGGTTGCTGTGCAAGCAAAAAAGGCGCGCTCCAACTTTCTATTCCGAATCCGGGACAAGTTGAGCATTGTACCGCCAGATGCAAGCACATAAAGCACCAGCCTCTACACCGCAAAGTAAGACGAGGTTATCGATTATACATACATACATATATTACATATACATACTAATTTTGGTTTATGTTGTGTAACTAAAAGTTAGTAGTATAACATTGTAATACACGCCCTAAAATGAGTAATTAAGGTATTAAAAAAGCTTGGGATTGAGGTCAAATACAGAAGGAATTTATCTTGCTCTGTACAGGTATACTCGCACTCAGCTGCGATTTTTTTGCAGCGAGGTTAATTTTGACATACATTTTGGCTACTTGTTTGCTATTGATTAATTTTGACCTACATCCCGCGTCGCATTGGGTGGAAGTGTTTGGTCACCTTGATTTTTCGATAAATAAATTCGTTCGACATCTATCTTAATTTTGTTTTGTGAAAAAGGTCGCCTTGTGAAAAATCTTCAGCTATCCCATGGAGTTTGGGGCTTAGATTGTTAATACAATCGCTCTTTCTTGTGGTCACGCCTATTGGCGTACTGTTATAACTTGGTTTGTGATCATTTTTTTCTTTGAAGGTCGGACTCCGTGTCTGGTCCTTCCTGTGCTCTCAAAGCGCACGCAGCAGGGGTTAAGCGGATACGACGATCCAAATACAGCCCTATATCGCCTGAAGCATACACACGTAGAAGAAATGACCACTACTGCAACTACTGCCCAAATCGGCTCTCCGGCACTGCCTGCTATAAGGGAGTAAAAGGTCCACGATAGCACACAATGAAATAAAATGTATTTCAAAGTGAGCTTTCTACTTACCTTGGAAAAATTCCAGACATGTGCGAAACACTCAGTAGCGTAAAATTCTGCCGAAGAATGGCGTGGGGTTAAAATTCCCTCATAACAAGTTTCGAGGACTTGAAACCGCTCCAAGAAGCGTAGGCAAGAATCACACAAACAACCAAACGGCAGCCCATAAATCCTCCGAACTTTCTATACCGCTAATCCGATTTTATGTCGTTTCGCCGAGCGAGGTGGAAGGGGACGCTCAGAAACAAATACGAGTTCTTACAACTTCGTACTCCAAGGTCAAAGAAGTAGGCGTGGCGCTTGCTCGCAAAATCCGAACTGACCACCAAAGACGTCAAAATCGGAAAGATGCGTAACAATACGAAATCATTACTACAGACTTCGAAATCAAATGGAGGCGCAACTGAATCATAACACACAATCTGTCAGTTGTCTGGTGCAAAGTAGACGGTTTCAATCTTTTTCGTATGCAAATAATAATACAAATACAGTACTATAATAATAATATATTTTAAAGACGAGTTTCATAAGTAAAGTTTTATGGCACGAGTTTAAGTTTCGAAAGCGGGCCGCTACGAAAATGTAAATTGTACTAGGTTATTATAGCACCCAAATAGGCTATAAATGAACTACTATCGTTGCTCTAATAGTTTTGTTTCGAACGCAAAATAAAAAAAACTCTATTATAGCACTGTTTTCGAAATTTTGCGCTAACGGAAACAACATAAAGTTTACAAACATTATAACAAATAGCGAAACAAACTTACATCTATTACAGTCAAATGTTCTTTTAAGTATTATTTTCTAATATTTCTAAAACTATTTCTAACAATTTAATTTCTCCACCACCTGAGAAAAAAACGGAAAATACTAAATGCCTAATACTTATCCAGGAACAGAAGATATCCGGTCACTCTCCAGTGCCTATGATAGTATAGAAGCATATTTTTCTTTCTCTCTATTCCCTTGCTCTAGGACGTAGGGTCATCGGACTATTTTCGGAATTCCTGTCAGTTTACGATCAGTCTTTTAAGAGCTGTTCTATCGTTTCTTGTCCGAGTCTTCGCCTTTCTTTTTCCACCATGGTTTGGCTTCTAGTAGTCTTTCGGTATTCTTCTCGCCTGACATCTTCTAACATAGCGACACCATGTTAGTTGTTTTTATTATTTGTACGACTGGGTTTAATTTTAATTCATCACTTATACTGTTGTTTTTGATTCTATCTCTGCCTGTTTTGTCATTCATTTTTCTCAGATATTTTATTTCCGTTGCTGTAATTTTAATCTTTTGCTTATCCATGAGGATCCAACTTTCCGATATACAAACCGCCAAAAAGTCAGTATCACAAGGAAAAAAATATTTTAGATTTTTCAAAAAAACTTTTTACGACAATAATTTGAGCTTGTCTAAAACCTATTTAGACCCTATCATATATACCGTGTGATGTTTAGTTATTTAGGAAATGGCGTTTTTCGAAAATGTTAAATTCCAAAAAGTACTTTTTTTCGGAAATTAAGTAAGATTCCAATGAGATTTTTTTAGACTGTGTTATCATTAAAATTGATATAATTATTAGATTTTTATTTAAATAATTGACTCTATCATCTCAAACGGTTGGGTTTTCTACATCCTAGCAAATATAATTGAATGTAAAGGGTGTTCATTAGAATGTGTGGTCTAGTCGGCTTTGGAACTGATGAAGTCATGTCGTGCATTAAATCATATGGCTGATAACTGACACTGATGACACTGTAAGTCTATGTCAAATTCGATGTTAGTAGGTTAGGTTTTGCGTTAGTCTGTGTCAAAACTGACGCAAAACCTAACCTGCTAACATCGAATTTGACAAAGACTTACAGTGTCACCAGTGTCAGTTATCAGCCATATGATTTAATGCACGACATTACTTCATCAGTCCCAAAGCCGACTAGATCACAAATTCTAATGAACACCCGTTATAACTACAGGCAATACATTTGCTGTTAAGATCATTATCGTGGTTTTTATGATTTTTAAAAGTAATTGCTTTAGATACCGCTTGTTTATCCAATGGGACCGATACAAAATTAGATATTTCAACTGATGGGAACAACTTTACAAACATGGAGCTCCAACCTCCCAATTTATCAAAACAAGTTGGCTTCGTATTAATAATTACATCAGTGATTACGTAAGAGTGCGTTGCCTAAGTGATTTAACAATCGTAAGTAAATAGACGCCCCAACAAAACACTCACGATGCGCTTCTTCGGAAAATGTACAAAAACCGACGCCACTTTAAAAATTTCACCTAATTCTATTTTTAGGATAACCTTCTAACCTTATTTGGTTTTCCTGATGTAAAATAGGACCCCAAGCGTCCCTACAGCAAGTCCCACGACAGACAGGGGCTCCCCTTTCTCTCCGTTGGCCTGCTGTACCAAGCCATATACCTCTTCTAACGCCGCCTGCAGCTTGCATCACTCCAAAACTGCTTACAACTCCGTCTTTTCTAAAGTCCTAGAGCTCCGCACGAATGCCACTGCCTCCTTCCCGCTTCCAGGGCTATGATAACCTAGCAACGGCTCCAAAAACTGTCACAGGAACACCAGCTACCACTCAACTTACTATTCAGCACTTTTTAAAGCTTTTGTAGGGGTGCAACGAATCAAAGAAAACCTTCTACAGCCTACCCAAAAAACACTACACTCGTTATAAAACACTAAATTGGGAAAATGGGTATTTATTCGCTTTTAAATAAATTATTTGTGGGGTTGCCAAAATAACACACCTCACAGCTTGGCTTCAATTCCCCTCTTTTCTTTTGTTTTCATTCATCTTACATTGTTATTTATTATTTCTAGGCCTGCTCTGCTTACATTTTATGTTTCGATCAAGGCTAATACAATTTTACTAGAGGCTTTGAATGTGTGCATTGCAATATATACATTTTGTGTAATACCTTAGCGAACTTCCATTGTTAAATTATATACTTTTACGTTGTTTTAATTATTGCACGTATACATTTTATAATTTTGTAATTTGACTTGTCTTATTTCATTGCCTGACCGAGAGCATCAGTAACTTTATATTATATGTTATAAATTGATATTTAGAGGAACCCTCATATCCCGACACAGCCCTGGGGAAATGTCTAGTTGTCAGCTTGTGGATCAACGGCGATTTCTCGCAGCCAATCTTCGAACTGCCGCTATCCTTCCTTTATTCGACAAGCCAACACAGTCCTGAAATATCTTTCGTCATAATGCGTGTAGAACAACACCAATTCACCCGTCGACAATCTTAACGCTACCCATTTTGGTTTCGCCAAAGCCCGGTCGTCAAGTACAACTTTGTTTTCAATCTGTTCTTCATAAATAAAGCTAATATTTTATATACTATGCTTAAGAGTATAACGCTTAGTATGTAGTTTTTACACTTGAAGTTTGATCCTTTTTTATGAGGCATATTGCCGATGCTGCCTGCCAAATATAGGTTATTAACTCGTAGATATTGTTATGCAGATAACTGCTGCCCTCATTTTTGAATAATCTAGCAGGAACCTCGTCACTTCCAGAATTTATATTTTTCTTTGAAGTACGTACCTAGTTACTATGTTTACATTTTTATCCAAGGTGTGTGGATCCTCCTCATCTGAATAGAAATCTGGTTGTACTAGTTACTTCTACATGCTAATATATTGATTTTAATTTTCTGTTGGCATTAAGGATATCTTCAAAATATTTCATCCATTTCTCCAAGACCTCTTCCTGCCCTCCTATTTATTTCCCCTTTCAAAAAAGGTATTTTTGCCTGATATTCCTTAACTTCTTACCTCCTTGTTTCTATAGTCGTCTTCTAATTTTTCTTTTACATAATCTTCTCTGTCTATTGTAGTTGTCAATATTCTTCCGTGTTTGGTGTTATAATATTTTCTTCCTTGCTTTTATTCTCTTCGTTGTTAGTTTCGCACTGCTCATTAAACCATTCTTTGCATTCCTAATTCTCATTTATCAACTTTTGTTAAAATCAAGCTAAATCTGCCACTTTGTATTTCATAGGCTCCCTTGCCTAATTTACTTTTTGAACGCACGGTGTATATTAACCAGTGAATTAGTTTCAGCAAACTGACTACAAAATGATTCCCGAGCGGGTCGAATTGGTTTGGTTCAACAAAAGTTACATAAAAGACTTGAAGTATACCGTGTACCATCACACAAGAACTGAAAAACGGGTCAATTTCAGCGCTTGGTTGTTAGAAGATTTGGGCCATGACATCACGGTATTGTTGTGATTGAAATTTGTCAAATATAAGCTTACAAGAAATTATAACCGATTTTTATTCTACAGAACACTGCCCAAGCTTATAAATTTTCAAGCAATGAATATCGAATCTTCCCAATGTTCTATTCCAGTAATGTATGTGACGCGTTGATGTTTCAAGTCTTTGGAATGGATTACTCCAAGTTTGACACTAATGCACCGAAACGATGTCCACTTAAAAAGGTAAATACTGATATAATGACTTTTGATGGCAGTTAATGTTGACTCCAAACAGAAAATTAGTTCTAAAAGTCACGTACCTCTAAATATCTTGAAACATTGAATTTTTCCACTTAAAGCAAACAAAGTACGGGTTATGAATGAATGAATTAATTAATCCTTTAATGAATAAGTGAACAAAATGCTTGATTACCAGCGTTTCTTACTTTTTAATAGCACTAATTACCGCGCAATTTAATACACCTCAAGCCCTATATTTAAATGGTATTAAGCTCACAATTTGGCTCTGTTTGCAGTGAAAAATATTTAACCAAGTAAATAAAGCACAGAGTTAGGATATTTTATATAATTGCAAATTTAAACAATAATCAAAGTATTAAATGCATTGGTAATGAGATGCGAGAAGAAGTAATTGGTCGGATAAAGACACGAAAAAGCAAAGCATGTTTCAGACGATTTGAATTTGGCTTTTGAATAAAGTAATATAATTAAAATGATAGATTTGTGCACATGTAAAGCCAGACCAAACGAAAGTAACTGCCACAAAAGGTTATTATGTGCATATAAATGAGCGTAGTTATCAATAAAAGCAAAGGACAGTAAAAAGTGTGAGCAATCTGAAGGGTAGATGAAGAAAAGGATAATCTAGAAAATTTGCAAAGAGCAATCCTGAATGTAGGCAACAGAAGAAACGCAAGCGACGTGAAAATGGTGGACTCGGATACCAGTATATTAAAAACAAAGTGCAAAAGAGCAGATCAGTGTAATTAAAAACGTTTGTGAGTGCAACGCTAAAAAACAAGACTAGTTATAAGCAAAAGACAATATTTTAGTTTTAAGAAAATGTTATATTTTTAATTTATGTAATCAAACTTTATTCTACTTATGGTTAATATTATCAAAACTAATTTCCAATTAATAGTAGAACACCGTATCATAACAACCTGATGCTTTTTTGTTATTAACGAGGAGAACAATGGAAAATACAAATTAATGTAGCTTGTCGAATTTGTGCTCCAATTTTAATTAATGTTTTTATAATAATAAAAGTGCATTGCCAATATAAAAAGTGGTCCATTTTATTGCCTAAGTGTCCGAACAGTTGTACTATCATTTGTGGAAAGTTCCGCAACAAAAAAAAAATACATTTTTCCAATCTAACTTCGAGTGCACATCGGCAGCCGAGCACCTGGAGTTTCCGATCTTCCACTACCACCAAAATTAGCAGCGGAACCCAGAGGTCAGCGATCAAGGACGCCAGCGGGGTCTGCAAGAACGTCGCTTTCAACATCTGCACCCAGGGAAAACTGGGAGCGTGATCTGCGAGCAGCATCAAAGCGAACTTTACGACTTAGGATCCATCTGTAATTTTAAGAGTTGCCGTTCGGAAAGCTATGTAAATTCGAGATTGAACCTTACTGAAGAGGCATAGCGTTTTTTCTAAGGGTCCTGCTACGCCGTAATTTTCAAAAATCGAACGGCCTCATCTGGTTTTGAAAAAAGTACCGGAGTTCCAAGCATCATAAGCAGTCAAAAGATCGGCGTGGGTTCTACGTCATCCTAATAACGAAGGCGATGATTTTTAATAGTTTCCAGGCGGGAATATTCGAATTATTTACCTGACGCTTTCTCACATTATTTCACGATTTTAAAAGTTCAAATACACGCTGTACGCACAAACCATTTTGTGTTCATCTGTCAATTGACGAGGCCGTAAATTATCTACTAAGAACGAGCAAATGAGCTACGTTGAGACAAATAACCTAGAATTTGAAAATATAGTGAATTTCAGAATTCAACCTGAGATAAGCAGTTTGTGTGTTAGCCGAGAGCTAGCTTAATAAATATTGCAGTTGGATAAAATAGAAACAGGGAGATTTGACCATTTATTTTGAACAATAATCAATACATTTCATTTTAACCAGCCTTAAATTAATGACAAACAAAAAGTGAGCACAGCATAAAAATATAATCTGAGAATTGTGTGTATTGGATTTGCCCTAATTTTAACTTATATTAAATTTATTATTTATTTATACATCCCCTATGTTTATTTATAGAGTGTTACATACTTAATCAGGGCCGTAGCTACCACCGGGGCAGCCGGGGCAGCGCCCCGGGGCCCCCGAACGTAGGGGCCCCCCGAAAGAAGAGGAAGTTTTTTTACGAAATTGTCTTAAAAAATTATTGAACCAAACTGCCAAACTTGAGAAAATGAACAGCGTCAAGGATTTTGCACATCTGTTAGTAATTGATCACAACTCACTTTCGCCAACTTATTCTGATGTGTCTACAGCATGTATTATGTTCTTGACAGTTCCAAAACTGAAATTGATCAAGAATTACATACGAAGCACTATGGGACAGGAAATGTCCAGCAATGTTATCTAGCTTTGCTTTTAATTGAAAATGATGCAGCTCAACAAATTAACTTTGATAAAGTAACCAATGACTGCTTGTAGAAAAGTTAAAAACAGAATTTAATGGGATCTTGATTTCATTTAAATAGTATAAGGCCGACAACCTTATACTATTTTTCACACATCTAAACGCCCTTTTCGACTTCCATTTAGACTCCCATTTGTACGCCCTATGTTCCCCAGCTAATCCACGAGACCGAAAAAGAAGATTTCATTTAAAACTCAACCTGTGTAGACTTAGGATATTGTAACTTTCTAAGTTTTATAACCATGCTTGTATGTCATACAACGGGTGGTACTCCGCCTGGTGGTTTTTACATCGCGATAGGCGCCTTCTGCGTGTCCGAACGACTACTACTAAATTAATAATAATATCCGAGACCGCTGCAGTATAAAGCTAACACCTTTTATATTAAACTGAATGTGATAAGAAAATATGTGTTTTGTCTGTTTTAAATGCTCATTTTTCCATCTTAAAAGAAAAAACACCAAATAGCAATCCTATTCAAAAAGGCTTACTAAATGAAAGTGGTATAGAGTGAAAGGGGAAAATAACGTGGGGGCCCCATAATTATTGGTTGCCCCAGGGCCCCCAAGCCTGTAGCTACGGCCCTGTACTTAATGGTAACTCTACTGTAAATATTTTATCTTACTGAGATCTAATCGGTGTCTAATTGATTCAGCATTAACTGCCAAAGTAAGCTCTTATTTCTTGCATTACTGCTACATAAGGCAACCATTATTTGCATTTGTATAGTTGCATCCTCTCACGGTTTTAGGGATTTTACTATGCCAATGCTCTTTACTTAGACGATTCTAAGTTTCCACCATACGCACCAAGAGGACGATTCCAGATAGAGGTCAAGGTGCTCTACAATAAAACTATAACACTGGGCCATAGTAAGTTATATTTTGTAATTGTGCCTACAAATCCGCTTGAAAAGTGTGTAAACTGTAACGTGAAGTGATAACAATTCAAGTATCTATTGTAGTTATCAGCCTACATACAATTTTAAATGCTGTAATTATTATAACAAATATATTACTATAATTGACTATGTTATAATGGTCTTTATGTATGAAAATGGTTTTATGTCATAACAACAATTATAATATTTTAGCTATTACATCTGACTTTTACTATACTTTAGTTTATTTTCAATCAACTCTCTTTTAAAAATTGAATTATAAGTAACTCATTTGCCCTTTTCTAAATTATGGATTATTAATATTATTAAAGCTCTAACTTCGGTACAAACATTTTACTCTTGACTAAAACACAAGTCGGATTCGCTCATAATCTAGACTACTTGTATTCCTGAAATTTCATTCTTTTATTTCATGACAACATGTACGTTTATCAGCTGTCAATTTCAAATTATGCAAGTGCAAAATCTATTACAAATATCTCCTCGTTACATTACTTGTCATTCTACAAATATCAAATAGTAAGTACTCCCCTCTTTAAAATTACCTCACTTAACTCTTTCTATATTTTTCTTTCAGTTTTTACATAAATACCTGCATCCTTTCACCTGTTTATGGACCTCGACACTCTCCTTTACCAAGCCAAATGCACCCAGCAATCTCACAGAGATCTCCCAACGTCCAACAAATCCTAGTACGAGCTCTACCAAAACACCATGATTCGCAAATACTTTTCAACCCAACATGACAAGGCACCTACCATCTTTCTCCTACAGAACCGTCAGCAGCAAACGCCTTCCACATCTTCATACCAAAATTCTCAAGCCACCGACGACCTAGTATCACGAACCTCCACCAGATGCATGTTATAAGATGTCACTTCAATGACAAGCTTGTCGAATTAGAACTCCATTAGGTGAGAACCTTCTATCCCCCCCCATAAAACGCTCACTCTGCTAACAATCTAGATGTAAACCACTTCCAATAAAACCATTTCCTGTTATCCAATTCATGTGATGTAATGTAATTTGACAATAAATTCAGTTTGGCATCCCATTCCAGAAATTGCTTTTGTAGATTATAACTGTATTAATTAGGGCATTCTCACCACTTCCATTTTCTTCCTCCTTATCCTCTTCACATTTTTAAATCTTTTAAAATTTACTTTTTATTTTCTTCTCACCAATTTCAGTTTAATTTACAACCCTTTTATATTCCAAGCAGATTATAACAACTTTCATAAAGGATTTATTGTAATAATTTTAGCGGCTTACAAAGGTATTGCATGCTTTTGTACCAAATTATTTTTACATACTGATAAATATTATTGTCTCCTTAGTGATTTTGTTTAGCATATATTTTATAGTCCAACACTCTATAGAAACTTTATTATTTATCTAACATCCACTATGTTGAATGATATTTCTTGAATAAGTATTTTCCATTAATCCTCCACTTCATTTTAGATAATAATTAAATTATGTTAGAATCTTACTGTTTCTTATATAGCATCATTGAATTGAATTTAAATTCTATTTCATTCCTTTACCAAATACATTTTAATAATTTCGATATCCTTCTAATACTTAAATTCATCTTTGTAATTTAATAATGTATTCTTCTAACCTTTTTTTATCTGATATTAAACCCTTATACTAAAGACCATTACAATATATGTTATTGTGGAAATGCAAAATATTATTATTTAAGAAAACATTCTTTTTCCTATTTTTTTTTTCAAAAACATCCAAAACTAAGTTAAAATTCAAAATAGTTTTACTCCAAAAATATATACCCGCTTATGGAATAATATTTTAATTTGATGGTACAAGACATAAAAGACATTTCTTGAAAATACAAACCAGGAAAAACTGAATAGGTACCAATTAAAATTTTTGTTAACATTTGGTCACTAAAATACTTTATTGTTTGAGATAAGTAAGTTCTTGACCGCATGTTTCTGTACGACAAAAGCTCTGGAGGTTCAGTGTAGTTGTAATATACGATTAAGAAAAAACGATAAATAGAAAAGTTTTTCAGTTTGGTGAGCTTTATCGCTGATTAAAATTATTACGTGGACTTCCATAACAGCCTCTATAACACGATAACTAATGAGCAAGGAAACTACGTTACTATCTTTAGACAGTAATACGGGGAACGGGGAGTTACTTCCGAATGTATTGAAACAGAAAAGGTCGAAAATACTGATTCGTATATTATATAAAAACTACAAATTGCAGTCAGTTCTCATTATAACGACTGCGGGTAATGATCCACATCCCATCATCATTATCAAATTTATGTTTCAAGAAGGTCAACTTCGTAATTACCATACATGGATATACAGATTGGTGGCGGAAAATGTGAATATAGGTAGTCCAATGTGCTAGAATACAGTTTATTGGCTTTATATGCGTTAGACGGAAATAGACATATATGATTTAAATTCTAGTATCCTAGGACTCAGTGTTTTCTAAAAATAAAACACCTTAATTCTGCGGATAGCAGATGTTAATCGCATATAGGTTTATTTCTGTCTAACGCACAAAAATCCCATAAACTGTATGCTATCACATTGGAGCACCTATATTCACATTTTCCGCGACCAATCAGTATAATAAATTAAATTCATTAATAACATCACACTTTTATTGTGTTATCGTCATTGATGCAGTAACGCAGTAACGCTGTAGTTAGAACCCCACCATTGCAAGACACATTGCAATGAGGCATTAGGTCGCCTCATCATGTGTTAGTTTATATAATTATTATTCGCCCTTTGTTGCCAGGTAGCTCTACCTATAACAAGAGAACTCTCACCTTTAACTCGGTTCGTGGATATCAATATTGCGATAGTTCACTGCACACAGCAATTTGCTTGGCTAATTAACTAAATGAATAAGGTCAACATGAGCACAGAATTCAATATTTTATTTATTGCAAGATAATCAGTACTTTACATTAATAAGTGCACTTAATGTGAGCGGCAGTAACTAATAATTTGAGGGATAAAATGAAATAAAGGAGGTTTCAGAAGAGTTACGTTCAAAGTTTCAGATATGATTAATGTTCGGAAGGGCTAATGCAATTTAATTTGTAACTGATTGAATTAAGCTTATATCAGACATAATGTGAATAAAATAACCCAGAATGATTAAGTTAAGTACAGAAAGAATATGCGCGTTATCTATTAAAAGTGTAAGCCAGGAAACGAAAAATTAGCTGAAAGGTGCAATTATAAATAAAAAGTCTTTAGTTATACCACTTGTGTGTAAAGTTTAGCCAGTGTGCAGGAAACATGTGAGTATAGTTTGTCAGGTGTTAAGAGGTCCAAGTAAAGCAGATTAGCCAGCAGCAAGTTTCGTCCAAGTGCGAGTAACTTCGGGGGACAAATTCCTTATGTAAGCAGCATCGTCCAGCAAGAATAGTGCCTGCTGCGTGTAGAGAGGACCTTCAGGAGTCCGTAAGTGTAGAAACTCCAACCAACAAGCCATTTCCAAGTGCATAATTCCCGTGGTGTCATTGGGGAGTGTATCCAGCGTCCGACAGGTCTCCGATTAAGGTAGGATTCCACAGGAAGCCTTTGCTGCAGCCCCAGATTGTCTGCGAGGTGTTGCGCCAGGTTCCAGTGGTCGAAATCTGCCCAACTTCGAGAAATTTAGTTAGCGCCCATTGAAAATGCAAGATGACGTAGCATTTCTCAGTTTTGACCGGATATAGAACAAAACACGATCGCGCGTGGGTGTCGACGTCACACTAGAAACAAAACGAGCTTAGCAGTTGCTACGTCACAGTATTAATATTTACATGATGTTTTCTTGCCATTTTGGTGTTTTCAAATTCAATTCAACGCTGTTTTCGCACTGGCAGATCATTGTGTTTCCTGAGTCAAATTTAGAGGTTATCTAAACGTCAGATGGAAATTGTGCATTTGCTCGAAAGATTTTAGAGTATTTGTCATACAAGTTATTTGTCATACAAAGTTTTTCTTAATTTTATGAACCTACACCCTGAAGCAAGTTTGTTTATTGTTCTACGGAGCTAAGCCCAAATTTATTGCGGATAGATAAAATAGGAAACGAGCAATAAACCATTTATTTGTGACTAGCTGTTACCCGCGACTTCGTTCGCGCGAGGTTCGTTATTTGTGTATTAAATAATGACTAATTATTTTCTGTCATCCCATCCCATCCTATCCCCGTCCCCATCCCTTTCTCCGTCCCCGTCTACGTACCGTCCCATCCCGTCCCGTCCCCTCCTCTTCCATCCCGTCCTTTCCCGTCCCGTCCCGTCCCATCCCGTTCCCTCCCCTTCCATCCCATCTCCTTCCTTCCTTTTTCATCCCGTCCCGTCCCGTTCCGTTCCGCCCCGTCCCGTCCCGTCCCTTCCCGTCCCATCCCGTCCCTTCCCTTATATCATGTACACCATCTTGGACTTAAAAATAAATGTTATTTTCTTTATTTGTGTATTAAATAGTCTAATGACTAATTATTTTCTGTCATCCCATCCCATCTCGTCTCCGTTCCCGTCCCTTTTTCCGACTCCGTCTGCGTCCCATCCCGTCCTACCCCTTTCCCTCCCCACCCATCCCATCCCTTCCCTTTCCTTCTCATCCAGCCCCGTTCCCTCTCCTCCTCTCCCAACCCTTTCCTTTCCTTCCCGTCCGATCCCGTCCCGTCCCGTACCGTTATCTTCTATTTTCACCTTCAGGAGACAAATTTTAAAAACTTTGAATGACTTAGTTCAAAATTTGATCTTACAAAATTCCAACCCCATTTTTACCCTTTAGGGGTTGAATTTTCAAAAATCCTTTCTTAGCGGCTACGTACTCCCTATGAGAATTCTGCCTGCCAAATTTCAAATGCCATTTTCGCAATCAACGTCCCAAAAACCTCAATAACGACACCCATGTTGATTTTTATGCTTATTTACCCCATTTCACCCCCTAAGGGCTTGATTTTCGGAAAATCACGAAATACTTGTTTGCTTATTTGTTTTTAGGAATACTACTACGAAGTTTCAAGTCGAAATGTCTATTTAATATTATTTTTCCATACAAAATTGGAACCCCCATTTTGCCCCTTTAGGGGTTGAATTTCGAAATATTCTTCGTTATTCCTTGTATACATCATAAAGGGAACCTCTGTGCAAGCTTTCTAGGTCCAAAGGTTTGGGCTGGGCGTTGATGAGTGAGTGAATAAGTCAGGACTTCTATTCTTATATATAAGATAATTACTATTACACTCTTGTAATTTGCCCTGAGTTTGACTAGGCAGGTTCGAAATTGCATTTAATACAATTTATAAAGTGTAGTACCTCTCAATTATTTATATTTATATTTATTTAAGTGGGGGCTATTACAATATATCAACCAAGCTCCGAAAGTTGGCCCAAGGTAGCTCGAAAAACTGCAAAAATATGCTCCAAGCTTCTACTAAAATAAAAGGCAATCTGCTTACAGTCAATGTAGTACACGTATATACAAGTATCTTGTCTTCGCACGCATACCTACATATAAAACACGAAATCAAATAGAAGAACAGATAAAGTGAATAACCATTGCTAATACAAACAGTGTTAGCTAAGGACTTTAAAGCTAATGGCAATACAGCTTAGTTCTACGCACAGTTACCATTCAAATCGACTACCATATAAAACCGTGACTGGCATACATTTATAATTAACCAGTATCTAGAGACAACCGCTAAATTATCTGATACGCAAACGTCAAGTCAGCTGAAGCTCCCATTGCATAAAAGCCAACTTTGCTTGATCTTGACAATATAATCAGATACTCCCGTGGTTATCCGATGCTTGAGGTCACAGGTCGCCAAGATCGTCTTTGGTCACACCCAAAAACGTCACCGCGTTGGAACGCGAGATGACTCAATGTTGTGCAATTTGTTAATTGCGCAAATTTTACATGAGAATGTCACCCACCTTTGCCAACTGCATATAGGTACGCAATGTACTCGTTTCGCAGCTATGAGAGGTCTTATAACGTAGCTCGAAGACGATAATCGCCCTCTAGAAGTTCTGCAGCTCCAGGTTGAGGATGCTGTCAATTTATATTCAGAGCCCTGAATCTGCTTCGAAACCTAGTTCTGTACGCCGAGGCGCATTTTCAACGTATCGCATTGAAAATGGACTTTTTTGTGAAGTTGGCCCAATTTAGCTATGATAAGGAACTGAATTCCCGCTTTTTTTATGGCTTCCGGCGACGCTTACAAAAACCGTACTCTCAGGACAGCAGTTTACCGATGACGGAAATTTCCTTACACTGGTGGTAATTCCAAACTAAATTTGCAGACAGGTAATTATTACAATACATACAATAATTTAAGATATTATGAATGACGCTACTGAACTTAGGCATAGCTGGGGCAAATTGCGTTTCAATGTCTATAACACAGTTTCAGTAAGAAATTGTTGAATTCCTTTAATTTTTTTAAAGAAATTATAGTAAGATCCAAAAACAATTGTGTAAAAAAATCAGAACTGCATGGAAAAGATCTATGCAGTACGAGGGATGGGGAAGAAATTGTGCGTTGCTCTATTGTGTCTGTTGAACAACACTATCTTGTCGTAAGTTAGTTTGGATAGTTTTATTTCGATTAGTATAAAACTAGATTTTATTGTCGATTTGGTAGTGTGTTGCGATGTTATTTGGAAATGGAAAAACTTGAATAGCGAAAGTGATTCACTTTTTAACTAGTGAGGATGTTCATCTTTTTTAAATACCTATATGGAAAATGGGCAAATAAGTTTAAGCGTGACAGAGAGAGCCTCGAACGGGAAGGAGTGGAACACCTGCGAGCACAAAACTCTGAAATTGTGGCCAAAGTAAAAAAGAAATCGATTAACTGGATACTGCATGACATTTTGCATGAATATCTTCACAGCCCGATGGGTGCCTGGACTGTTGCCACCCTTACAGTAACAGTATCGATAAATCGGTACATATTCTAACAACTTCTTTTATAGGATCGTCATTGTAACCCTGTCACCAAACAAGCCAGCATGGAGTGGCGACATTTCAACTTTCTGCTTCCCAGGAAGTGCTAAACGAACGATTTTATTGAATTTTCATGATGTCTTTCTCATCGACTTGCTTGAAAATGGTCGTACTATCAACGACCCATATTACTGCGACCAAATTACAATCAAACGCCGTGGACGACTGCAAAACAGAGTGCTCCTACAGTACGACTTCTACAAAACTTGTGTCTACAAAATAATGGTCAACATTTCCAACAATTTTTATAAACAATCTCTGTATCCTTATTGTGGCGTGTTTTAAGTCGGCTGTCAGTTGGCTATAGTGATCCATTCATCATAACTTCAGTACAGTAAGATAAGTGTTTTCTGTTTTCAAGTCAATTTTTAAGTTGTTATCGTTATTTGATGATGACTGAAGCAGAGGTAATCCCTTAAACAACAATTAGGGTAGAATAGGCTAATTACTTATCTTAAGTGAAATGTATTATTTTGTCCTAAAACTAAATGAAAATTGAATTGATGTGATTAAAAATCGAGTTTTCACTTTACAAGAAGACACTCGAATTTATTTTGTATCAATAAAAAGTTTCTAATAAAAAATGTATGGTATAAGATTATTCCGATTTACTTTAGTTTATTTCTTGCGACGTAAAATTGTATGATTTTGAATCATTAAGACTGTTTTCATAAGAACTAGGTTGATTTGAGTGTTATTTATTTTCACTGAATGAGAAATTAGTAAATGGTAATATAATAAATTGTTTACCCCCAGTACCCACTCGGACACCACTGCCACGAAAACTAAAATGCTTACAGTAATACCAACTCCTGTTAAATGGGTTGCCTACATACGTCCTTAATCAGCATTCTGTCATTTCTGAAGGCACTGTGTATCATATAAGTGATATAGGTAACACGATTTTATATGCTGATTACACCTATCTGGTGTGCAGTGAAGACAGTAAAAATGCGTGGAAACAAAATATTGTAGATGGTATGGATGCAACCAGTGGCTGGTTTACAAAAACAATGTTCTGCTGAATGTATCGAAAACACAGATTATTTACTTTAAACTTAAAATAAAAATACAGTATCAATCATATACAATAATAATAATACCGAAATAAACTTACTTTTGTTTACACTTTTTCTGCGACTAACTTTTGTTGGCATATCCTTATTTTCAAACACCCAAACAGTCGACTGTTGTTTCGTTTCAGGATCATAACTAAAGGGTGCTTTTTTTTAGAGGCGGAGAACTTTAAGTTGAAATAAAACACAGAAAAATGTTTTTAATATCCATGAAATTGGCTTTATTTGAAAGATAATTTTATGGAATTTATGTTTGAATATGATTTCGGGCATGTGACCGCCGCGGCTGTCGTGTACATGACGTAATCTGGAGGTCCAATTTTCACACACTCTTCGCAGTAAATCAGTAAATCGCAATAACGCGTCGAATGTTGGCTTCCAAGTGCTCAATTGTTTCCATTTCGTGGATCTGTTAACTGGCCACCTCTTTCGTGCGATTTGACGCCGTTAGATTATTTTCTTTTAGGATATGTAAAGTCGCATGTCTACGTCGATAAACCGAAAACAATTGAGCACTTGGAAGCCAACATTCGACGCGTTATTGCCGAAATACAGCCTGATGTACTGCGAAGAGTGTGTGAAAATTGGACCTTCAGATTACGTCATGTACACGCCAGCCGCGGCGGTCACATGCCCGAAACCATATTCAAACATAAATGCCATAAAATTATCTTTCAAATAAAGCCAATTTCATGGTTATTAAAAACATTTTACTGTGTTTTATTTCAATTTAAAGTTCTCCTCCTCTAAAAAAACGCCCTTTATATATCCACGATTCATCGGCCGTAAGGATATTAAATACATGCTTTGAAGATCCTCCATCGAACTTTTCTAACATAAACCTGCACCAGTTTACCCGTGCTTTTTTTTTGTTCTTCGGTTAGCAAATGCGGAATCCACCGACTTGCCAGCTTCCTTACACCCAGATGTTTATGTAAGATGGTATCTACTGCAGATGATCCAATCCCTAGTTCTTCTTGAAGGTCTCTATGGGTGATATTCCGATTTTCCTTAATCAGCTCTTCGGCAGCAATAAAGTTTTCAGCACAAACAGCGACTGTTGGTCGTCCAGGTCTTGGTTCATCTTCTAACGTACACCTTCAACGTTTAAATTCACGGAACCAGTAACTAATTGAGGATAATGAAGGTCTATTGTCGCCAAAGCTGTCACTAAATTTTGATGACTTTGGTCATACGTTAAACCTCGTTTATAATCATAGCCCGAAAAGCACTTCGCGGCACTTCCATACTGCTTAGTGGAAATCAAACGAATTATAACAATCTAAAATTTATATCTCTATAA
Organism: Agriotes lineatus; assembly: GCA_940337035.1. Taxonomy (NCBI): domain Eukaryota; kingdom Metazoa; phylum Arthropoda; class Insecta; order Coleoptera; family Elateridae; genus Agriotes; species Agriotes lineatus. The sequence goes on along the minus strand of OW679203.1, from coordinate 16,739,170 downwards.
CCTTTAACTTCAATCTGGTAAAATTGCAGCTAGAAACTGTCAAAAGAATGGACTTTCAATGAATGCAAATGTTTTTGTTTTTGCCTGCGTCCATGGCCTGTTACTAACAATATACAGAGCAGCCCTCGTATATGGGAAAGGCAACGGGAAACTAAAATAGTTATCATGGCATTACATTATAACGGTAAAACTATTACTGATCATAGAACTCGGAAACCAAGATCCAACAGGGGAGGACAAGCACATTTAGACTGTAGGGCCTTCCAGGTCGTCATCTAGAGAAATCTCTACAATTTGAACGAGATCTCGAGAACAAGAATAGGTACATGAAATGCTAGATGTATGTCACAAGCAGGTAAATTATACAACTTAATTATAGAAATGGATAGAATGAGAATAGATATTTTAGGAATCAGCGAGGTACGACGGCCGGGATTAGGAAAATATGTACTGCTCGCGAAAGAATGATGAGACAGACAGAAACCACCGACATGGCGTAGCTGTGATAGACCGTGAATGGACTTTAACAATTAGTTTCCGAACATTAACAAAATAAATAATCACGCACAGCTAGGAACTCTAATTTGTCCCACGACCACAATTAAGACACAATTTAATAAATGACAGCTTTATTGCGACAACTGCCAATGTCAGAAGATTGTTTGTTTGTTTGTTTGCTAATGGACAAGGTCTAGGCATGCAAAGTACCAGGTACCTTAGACACCGACTGCTTTGGTCATATGGTCAAAGTCCTACTTAGAATTTTTCCGAGACTAAGGAGTTCCAACCCTAGCAAGGGATCTTTTACATGCTACAAATCGTAGTAACATGGGACCCACGGCTTTACATCACTTCCGAATGATGGCATTCTGTAGAGGCTTTCATCTGAATTTTTTTTATTTTTGACAACCTCACCGGGACCTGGAATCGAACTCGCGACCCTTAGATCAGTAGTCAGGATGCTTACCACTAAGCTACCAACCGCGGCTGTAAATTCTCAAGAGTTTTAGGTTAAAATAACATATTTTCAGCAGTTTTTAGGTTAAAATTACTTATTTAGCTTACTGCATAACTGTAAATTGTGCATTTTTTCATAACAAAAACTTTCGTTGTGATAACGACGGTGTGAATGATAATGTCATTTTTCATGACTACTTAACTGTAGTTCTTGACTTTATTTCTTAGCAATACTGTGGTTAAGGGAAAAACCCCTATAAAGTTAGAATATGATATATGATAATATTCTAAGAACTCGTGCTGACATGGCAGAGTAATCCAAGCTCCAGTTAGATTTAAGGGTTGCTGTTAAATGAGAAGTTGTAACACATGTTAACTTGGTAGTTGGGTTAGTACTAAAGAGAGCTTACAAAATTACATACATGCATAATCTGTAACCCCTTATGCCGTTTACATAGCGTCGAGGTGCATTTTTTCGGAGGAGGTACTTAAGGTAGTGGAGCCTGTCTAAGCTAGAACACTAAGCCCGCTCACCAGATGTTCACCCATCCAAGTACTGACCAAGCAAACTGGAGCTTAACTTTTACAGGTGCCGTGAGATATGCAACACCACGCAGCCGTACTGTCGGCTGACTTCAAAGATAATAAAAGTGTTAAATAAGTATGAGCCTTTATTAATCTGCACTAATACATATGTGACAGTAACTACGACAACAAAAAAACACAATAGAAAAATTCATTCTTGATAAAAAAAATTAAAAAGCATTTAAAATGGTTAGTATATAATTTCGGAGGTTTTCACGGCCATTGTCATTACGTAACAAACGATTTCCGGACTCAACGCTTCGCCTGCTTTCGTAAGAAGCTTTATCAGGAGGAAAAGCAAAAGATCACGGCAATTCAACATATAGACCACTCCAGGGGCGAAACTCTTCTAACGATCCGAAGGAGAAAGGCGAGAATTTATAGACGAGTGCCTTCGCGTTGGGCGTTAATCCCCTGAAGCAGCCAGTTTCTAAAGTATGAATCTAATTCTTTTTCATTTTTAAGGAATTCAGAGATAGTCCATCGAATGTCTCAACATTTAAAGTCTTCAAGCAGTCATCATACCTATTAAATAATGCACAACACTACAGGCCGTGTTTACACGATAAAAAGTACCATGGTTGCATTCGTGCATTTCTATTTTCGGGTTTTTGTAAACAAACTTTCCTTAACTTTTAATAGCGATATTATCACAGAAAACGATTACTTATTATGCCTATTACTTGTCTTTTTTAAAACTACGCACACAGCTGCAAACGAAAGTCCATTTTGTTTAATAGTCTTATATGGTTATTGAACGCTGCCAAGAACACAAACAAACAAATCCAAGCCGTACGTTTTAACATAGTGTAAAAGCGTCTCCGATTTTTACTCTACATAACCTATAAATTTCTTCCCTCGTGTTTCCTTTGTGGTGATTAGTCTTCTAGCAGTGGCTACAAGTATTAATTCTGTAATAATGGTCTACTGTGCATCAGATAATTGTAGTACAAAGCAAGGTAAGAGAATAGCGTTGTTCAGATTTCCCAAAAATTTGCAACGAGATTATTGGTCTAAATTTTGCAAAAGCAAAAATTGGGCTCCGACTAATGCTTCACGGTTTTGTGAGATAAGTAGTTTTGAATAAAATTGTACCTACAATCTTATTGCTTCTCATTTTCTGCATCGTCACTTTGAAGTATCGCAAATTAAAACTAACGCTGATGGCATTAGAACATTGAAGTCGAATGCAGTACCTACTATTCTTATATCCTCTATTCCTGGACATGTTTCTGCACGTTTCGAATCTCTACTATCAACATCCAGCTCTACGAGTGCATCTTCGACTGTAATTATTAACAACGCAGCTACGAAAACGAGGTATGTAAAGCCTGTATGACAAGACGCTAATAATAAAGCATTAAAGCGCTGAATTTTTGTACCTACAATATTATTGCTTCTTATTTCCTGCAGAGTCACTTTGAAGTATCGCAAATTAAAACCAACGCTGATGGGATAAATACATTGAATGCAGCACCTATTACATCGTCTAATCCTGGAAACTCTACAGTGCATCTTCGACAGTAATTATTAACAACGCAGCTATGACCGAGGTTTGTACACATTTGTATGTAACGACGCTAAATTTTATGCAAAATTTACTTTTAAATTTAAGTATTAAGCATTGTTGCATTCAGAAAATTGGCTGCTAAATTTTGTGCTGAGTTTTCATGTAAATTATTTAGAACTTGTTCTAAATTTTCTGGTAAATATGCTTGTAAAAATGTACAGAAGTATCGTAATCAAACTAAACTGCAGCGCATGACGAGAAATGAAAACATAAACATAACCTGCATTTTATTAGCATTGTTTAACTACGTGATTAATGTTGGCGCTCTTATCTCAGATAAATAATCTAACCTAACCTCAGATAATAGCTAACAAACATGTTTGGTCAGATCACTGTAAACGAAAGTTGTGTCAGTGTATCACATTAGATTTTTTTTGACGAGTTAATTGTAAATTATTTGCGTTGTACTTTTCAGGTTCTGACATTCGATGATTCTGAAGAAATAAACCCTTCTCAGCAGGCTGATTTTCAGGTATGCTGATCAGCGATGAATTACACGAACAGTTATTATTTAATTTTTGTTTTGTTTCTTCTATTATAGCGACATTTTGAAGATTACGGAAGAAATACACAAAACCGTGAGCTATTGCAGGATCTGCCAGAAGATACACTTGGTTTCATGGACGTAAAGTGCAAGCAGTGCGGGGCCTTACATTTTGCAGCAGAGGCAAGGGGTCGGCGCAGGGAAGAATTCAACGACTGCTGTAATTTTGGCAATGTGAAGCTCCCAGACCTGCAGTTATATACCATACAACTGGAACATCTTTTGAATGGAACTGATTCTCGCTCAAACAATTTTCGCAAGTACGTTAGGAATTACAACAGCAGTTTGGCTATGGCATCAATGGATGCAAATATAGTTGCTCCACGTGGAAATGGTCCATACTGTTTTAAAATACATGGTCAAATATACCACAGAGTTGGTCCGTGTTACCCTGATGTCGGTAATAAACCTGCATAGCTGCAAATATATATTGCAATGGTCTTAGGCCCTACAACTCAACTCTGATAGCATTGCCAAATTAATGGACATTTTACTAAAGCTCAGAGTGAGGTATTTTATATAACTGCAAGGCTAAAACTTGAATTTAACAAGATGAATGCATTTGTAAATAGATGCCAGTAATAGCAGAATATTTAAATAAAGAACGCAATAAGCAAATCTCAATTCTCACACGGATCTAAGTTGACTGTAAGATCAATTTAAAAGAGGTTTGTGCAAAGGTAATAGCCGAAATAAAAGAGATTATTAATTACAAAAAGGATTGCAAAGACAATGAAATGAAGCGTAGAATTCAAGTAAAGTTAGACAGTGAAATTTTGTCAGGGTTTTAAAAGAAAGGTATAAGAAGCTAGATAAACCAATGAACGTTGCAACGAGCAGCTAAGAAGACAGGCATTAAAGCATATAACGGAAATTGTAAAAATCAGCAAGACAGGGTAAAAAGCACAGAAAAGCAGACAACAGATGGACCAAAAATCGTGTGTAAAAGTAGACAGGTGAATTCGAAGAAAGCCTTGGTGCAGGAGGTACTCTAACTTAAATAATCAGTGCAGTAACACGTGTGAACCATTAAAGCAATTAATAAAAACGTGCAGTGGCGCTAAGACACGGTTGATTAGTTATAAATGTAAACAATTATATTAAAGATAAGAATTTTATAAATAGTTTTAGTTGTAAGCAAATTTAGTGTTAAAAGTAATCAATTTGAACTTGGTCAATATCCGTTTTTTATTAATATTCCCCTTGCAATTGTTTATGACGGATTTTTAGGGAGAACAAAAGAATAAATTGTAAGAATTATTGTGTTGAAATGTGCTCCACTTTAAACGAATTTTTCATATATTAAATAAACAGTTATTAGCATAAAAAGTATACAGTTTTACTGAGTGAATGTCCAAGGTGGTGTGGTAGTATTTGCAGAGATTTGCGCCACAAAAAAGTAAAAAGTTCTTCAAAGCTCCGTTACGAAAACCTAGCAGCCGATGCAGCCCAAGTTCGGATCTCTGCGTGGAGCCACGCGAGTCAATACAGCCCAGAGGGGAAGGTAGCAGGTCATAGAGCAGCCTTCTAAGAACGTGTCCCAGGAGTTTCATCAGGATCAGCCGCAAAGCAGCCCAAGAATAGCATCAGCGTCTCCTACAAATTCCTGATTCAAGATCGGTAGAGAACAGGTACGGTTTTTGGCTAAAACTAGCTACGTTAGGCCCGTGAAACTTATGTGTATGTAAGGAGAGTCAATACTTAAGACAATCCAAGCATTTTCGGTGGCGGTAAAGTAAGTGCAGCTCGCAATATATGCCGAGTCCATAATTTGAGGTTAGGCGAAGTTTGAACCCAAGCGACGCTTCGAAAAACAATTGAAAATTTTCCCGCGTCTCTTCGACGGGATCGACAATCAAGTGCTGGAAAAACAAATAACAATTAATGCCGCCAAAACACCCGTATTCAAATAATTACCGGTAGAAACTTTAATAAATTTCACTTTGATTTTAAGTAACTGACCGCTAACTTGCCAGAGGGATCCATTTTGGTGTAGCATTTAACCTAATTTCGAATATTTGCTTATGCGCATTAGAGTTAAGACGGAAAACAGATCCGTATTCAAATAATTTGAAAAATTACACATTCAACCAGGAACCCAACTGAGATGAGTGATTGCTTTACCAATATGAGCTAGCGTTTATTTATCAATATTTGCAGGTAAATAGAATATGATAAAGGACATATAACCATTTATTTTGACAAGTCAAAGTTGACAAGTTGATTTTGAATGGCATTTAGACCTTTGCAAGCAGGGGTCTCTTAGAAAAAGGACTCGAGTTACGCAAAAAGAGTATTACTCATATCGATTAGCAGTTCGAGTTATTCGCAAAATTAACATTTTTTGAAGTGGAATAAATTATTACATATGTGTATTTACAATAATCAAAAATAAACATGGTTTTCATTTCTTTTTTTTTATTTTTGTGAATAATTTGAAAATCTGATAATCAATTGTTTTTCTGTTTTCGCCATCGTGATCTATAGGGCATTCAGTAAACACAAAAACAGTTTAATTTTTTTTGCTAGATGCTAGATAAATGTAATACCCTTAACCTGTTTGTTTCAGTATCTTTCCAGTACATTTCGAGACAAAGATGCACTTTGGAAGTACACTCACGAACTTTTGGAAATCAAAGGCCACTTTGTGTTTTTACGTTTACTGAACAGACTATACGTGAGTTATACTACAGATTTGCTAATTTAATCGAAATATTGATAACAAAGTTAGCAATACTGGACAATTAACTTTGAACAGCCTGTATATAATATCATATAAGCAATAAATTTATTTAGTAAAAAATGATTTATTATAACCAATTATTTCATCAAATTAATTTACACTAATTATTTAATCTTACCGCTTGCTTCTTTTTTTTGGCTCTTTCTTTGACGAGCCAAAGCTCTTTTGCTCAATTGGCAGCTATCTGCTGCCCCATGTCAACTACCTTCCTCAAAGAAAATTCTCTGGTATCCCCACACCCCTCGCAATATTTTTGGAAATCTAAATTGAAAAAGGGAGTAGTCAAATTAATTCCACAAGAAGTCAAACTTTTGAATTTTCTTTCTTTAATTAGGATAGTCGATTACTTAGTGAATAATCAAAATGGACGAATGATCATATTTTTAAAGATGGATGCCTAACAGTAAATTGTAATAAATACCACAGATCAGAAAATTGCACTCGCAACAACGTATCACGGTGCAGGTACGAATGTATTGCCCCACCGGCAAATGTAATTTGCAGGAGGGTGATATATCTAAAAAGAAATTTGTAATTTAACTAATCAAGTTTACTTCCAAACATAAAGGTTCCGTAGCTTTGTCCAAAATACGCTTACAGGCAAGAGGTAAATAACAAATTAATACTCACGCAACTGAAGAATTCTCCGACTATGAATCCTTACTCCACACTCACAACAAAATCTATCAGGATTCTATAATCAAATAACTAAATAGTATTAAAACCCAATTGCATGAAAAGCGTAAAGTAAGTTATTTTTAATAAATATTATACACCAAGCGAATTAAACATATGTTTATTCACGAAAAGATATTGAACTCACGAGCACGTAGTGCGAGTGAGATCGTATCTTTGAGTTAATAAATGTTTAATTCACGTGGCGTATATAATCCATTCAGAAAACTCCCGTGACGTAAACGTCACTATCAGTTGGTTAATATGAAAATCGCTAGTAGCGTGTTAGTAATTTTTGCATTTTATGTTGGCGCCATTTCAATTTAAATTTCAAGGTTTTGTTTTTTTACTTTCACTTTGACATTTGAATTATTGAAGTACATTTCATTTCATTTGGTTGCATATATAATACAAGATTACTTACTAAAGTTATTAATAAATTATGTTTTTACTTTGTTTCACTAAAACTACGACTCATATTTAAGTTTAGCAAAATAACAAATAATTTTTCATAACCTTACTTACAAGTTTGACGTTAAGTACATTCATTTAAAAAGTTGATATAAATTTACTCATTCATCGTCGATTTGATCTAAATTTTAGTAATTATGTATTTCACACTACAAAAGGAAAGAATAATTGAATGTAAATATTTGTAGAAATAATAAAAATATGTTACTCTTCATTGACACTTTTTTAATTCTCTAGTGAATTAAAACACTTTTATCTACGACCACTACTAAAAGTAGGCCTTTTAGCGCTAGCTTGTTTCACTAAAAGTGACGTTTTATAGTTTACCGTGTTTAAAGAAATCAGCTGTTTACTTTTAGCACATGTGCCAAAAGTGAAGCGAGGTTCAAAACTACAATTTCGAACTGCAAGTGAAGTTGTAAAGCTTTTCTAGTTGCTTCTTGCGTTACAGGTAAAGCGTTTTTTAAATAATTAAAGCGTTATGTAATGAATACAGTCATATGTGGAGTATCAATAATTACATTTCGTAACTCACCTTGACAGCACGGGCGTGGCCAAACAATCACCACCGCGGCGTAGCCTACTATTCATTATGACATAAATTAAAAGCGTCGCAGATGCGAACCTTTCTTAAATCGATATTTATGGATTAATAACGGTAAAATTAAGGTCGTAGATAAAATATTGTATTCAACGCGTGCTAAAAGTCGTTTATGCGCGAGACATGTTATGAAACTCAGCCTTCGGCTTCGTTTCATAATTTTCATGTCTCGTGCATAAACGTCGACTTTTAGCACTTGTTGCATAAATAGCTATTATCTTACAGTAGCGCCTATTACCATACATTATACAACTGTTTTCAGTGACTAAAATGAAGTTTTATTTACAAGTGAGTTTTCATTATTTATACTACTGCATTGTTGGTAGCACTGTCAAGCTATGTCAAATTCGTAATTTTCAGGTTAAGTTTTGCGTCAGTCTGTGTCAAATAACAAACAAAACCTAACCTACGAACCTCGAATTTGACATACTGACAATACACTTAAGTACTGCCAATACACTTCAGTACTGTCAAACGTATATCACAAATCATAGGCGACTAATTATAAATTTATTTCGCGACATATTCTGACTGCGCAAACTATTTAGGCACAAGAATTGCTACTGTAAGATAAAACGTCGTATATCACACGTAAGCGAAATGCCATTATAAGCTCTTGAAAAATTGTATCGCTCGTGCTGGGGCAATCGCGATTCAAAATTCTCACTCGCAAATAATGATGCATTTCTCTCACTTATAATATAATCTACTATTATTTCACTTGTGAATCAGAGACTGTTTATGAAGGTTGTTATGGAGTTAATAATGTCACTTTAAACTGTCAAAATTGAATACAATAAATTATACGTTTTAAATGGCTTTTATTTGATGAACCCTTATTTGCCTTTAAGCCAATCGGGTATTATTTTTGTAAAAAAAGTAGGTAATAAAATGGACATTTTACTTACCATGTTGATTCACACATCACTAAGAACAACGCAAAATGAATAATTACAAAAGCCACGGGTGACTGTTGACTGACAATGTTAACCAGCAACTACTGAATTTTCAGTTCCATTTTATCAAGAAAACTCTGTAGACGGTTCTAAAATTTCCCGGCACGCCAGTACGTTGCTGGACAAATGCGTATCGTAAATTTATGTTTTGGCAGGACAACTGGACTGGACAATAAATTCTGCAAGTAATGACGGCTATAATACTAGAATTCAAGGAAGAGATCTAAGACCTGAGGCTGTAAGTAAAACCGCATGTCAACAAATTGCAATAACGGTTATGCGGGGAAGGAACTTGGAGTCGGATTCCTTTATTATCGGCAACCGCTTCCGTAATCCGTAAGAAGCTTAAATAAACCGTCTTAAAATAAATATACAACTACATAGTAAATAAAAAGAGATGAAAGATGAATGGTCCCCGACACCAAAAGGTAAAAGAGGCTACGAAATAAAAATATGAAGAAACTTTTTAATTTAAAAACAATATTTTAAAAAAAAATTTAAATAACTAACCGAATGCGCCATGTAACTGTTATAGAACACTGCAGTTTAAATTGAAACTAAATGAATTAATAACATATTCATCCATTTTCAAGTAAGGTCTATTGTATAATGTATAATGGTTATTTATATTTATAGAGTACAGTAAACATTGCGCTTCCATACTTTGACCAAAATTATTTAAAAAGATATTTTTGTCAACTACACGGAAAAATTGCATGTTCAACACATTGGAAAAGTGATTCTTCAATGCTCACGTAAAACTTTTACATTCGCTGGAAAACTCTCACTTTTCTCAACTTGTAGAATGGTAGCATTAATTCACTAGCGATTTAAGAAGAAAATTAACTCGCTAGTATATAAACATTATAAACAGTTACTTATGGTTGCTATTATAAAAATAATAATAATAATGCTAGTTTAAAATAACAAAGAAATAATAATTAATCGAGTTATTTAACAATATCAGTAACGGCGTAACCGGAGACTTGAGTTATCGCATTTATATTTTTATGACGCTCAACGTCTCAACGGCTTAAACCTGAAGAGAAACACAGATTGCAGGCAGCTGAAAATTATTTCGGTGGAGCAAACAATTCTCACATATAATCTAATAAGAGCATTAATTCTTTTCGGAATTTTTTTTACTGCGTTCCAACAACGTCGTATTAATTAGGACGCCTTCCAGAGGGGAGCGTTTCCTTTCTAGATACTTTCCATTTGAAAATATATTTTTTGGAACTTTTCCTTACTGCCAATCTCTAACGTGCTTTTAAGACTTCCTTTAGTGCAACAAAAGTTATTAAATTCGTCCTACATTTTAAATGCGGCATATGCCGCGGGTTTAAGCTAGTTTCTCATAATAAGATAATCAAGCGAGGTCAACACCTGGGCATAGGCATTCAAACTTGTTCTGATCCACATTTAAAAGTGATACATTACACAGGCCTGTAAAAACTCCTAATTCCACAGCAGTTAGATCATTTCCTTCCAAAATCAGTACGGTAAGTGAGTTGAGGTCCTCAAAGACACCTGGATGTAGATTTTCAAGTTTATTATTCTGCATGAAGAACTTTTCTAGTTCTATTAATCCTTTAAAACTCGTTTGTTCCACGAAAGTTAAATTGTTGTTTCCCAAATGTAAGTGTTTAAGACGTCGCAGTCGCTGAAAAGAGTACAGCCAAGTACCTCAATGTCGTTGTTTTCTAAATACAGACTTCTTAAGTTTGACAGTTTATTTAGCAGTTCTGTAGTTATACACTTGATTTTGTTGTCAGATACAATGATCATTTCGAGTTCAGTGTTATCTTGAAAAATTCTATTGGGCAGATTTCTAATCTCATTTCATACAAACTTAGTCTGTTCAACTGCTTTAGTCCTCTAAATGTGTCTCTTGGCAGTTTGGATATAAGTTATCATCTAATCCCAAGACCTCTATTTTACAAAGTTTTATAAATAGATTGTCTACATTTTCTAATTTGTTTTCCCCTAGATGAAGTTCTGCCAAAGACAATAAGCTGCGAATATACCTGATAGTAAGTTAGTTAGAAAATTGTTATTCAAGAATAGTTCCTTTAGGCTATGCTAACCCATAAAACATTATTCTTCCAGCTGGCTGATTTTGTTCCTCTGAAGTGTCAACATAGTAATGAAAGGTTTTGACAATGCTAACTGGTACACTGTCAATAATGTTGTTATTTATCCATTAAACCCTTAAACAGTTATTATTTTTAAACATAGTATCAGTTAAAATTTTAGTATGACTTCTGCACAATTCCAATTTTTCAAGGGAAATAAGGTCATCAAAAATTCCATCTGGCAAGCTGCCAATTTTTGCTTCTTCACAGCTTTCAAGTCAGGAGTCCGACTTGAATTTTTAAAAGAAAGTCACGCCCTGGCACAAAAATTGTGCTTCCTGCATGAGTCAACGCAAATTTGCGCTGACCTATAGTTTGCTGTAACTTAATTCCAAAGGGTTGTTGGTGGAGCTTATCCGTAACTGAACAGATAAACACATAAAAGCAAGCAGCATAAAACTAGTATTCAATAAGATAACACAGAGCACAAACAAGTTTCACTTCAACGACACAAAAACTTATACAAATTAATTCCGTAATTATTCCCATAGGTAAACTTGAGCATATTAATTTTTACTTCCCTCGTCTAAAGGCGAAGGAAGTATTAGATAATAGAAGAGATTGAGAGCGAAGAGAAGAGAGCCGAGCCGTTCGAGAGATTTCTCCAGATCTTCACGTTTCAGGGTCCCTAAATGTCGAAAAACGGGTTTTCTCAATTCCGCCTGTCTGTCTGTCTGTCTGGCTTTCTGTCTGTCTGTCTGTCTGTCTGTTTGCGGTATAACTCAAAAACTATTTGTCGGAGGGAAAAACAATATTTTGCATACACATTATATATCTGCCTGGCATGAAACCAAGAAAATTTCAGACAAATATATTGCAAAGGCTCCACGTTTGCGGCGCCTATAAAATGCAATGAAAACCTCGGCTTTGTTTGTTATTATTTTGGTACAAAATTAATATGTTAAATTAGTGCAAATCACCACACAATTCTCGGTTGATTTTTATACTGTGCTGTATTTCGCCTGACAGTAATTTGAGGTTAGTTAAATGAGATGTGTTAGCTAATGCTCAAAATAAAATGGTTGAATGCCAGTTTCTTACTATTTATAAACTGCAATATTATTTAAGCTAGCTCAAGCAAACACAAAACTGCTTATCTCAGGGTGGGTTTAGAATTTTACTATATTCACAAATTAGTGGTTCATTTAGGTTATTCGTCCTTGAGTAGCTCATATACGCGGTTCTGGTAGATAAAATTTACAATCTGTAAGATGACACAAAAACCTCGCCAGTGAAACGGAAATTACTTGAATATTTTTTTTAAATCGTGAAGTTAACAAGGAATCGTCCATGTAATTGATTCAATTATCGCTTGCAACAAAGCCTCTACTTCATTGTTACAGGAATGACGCCATCCATTCACTTGTTTCTGCTGCTTGGAAATCCGCCAATTTTTCACAAATTTGATGACGCTATGCAATTTTTGGAATATTACGGAGTAGCTGGACTCTTGATATGCGATAGGCTTTTTCAGCAAGGTTCAATCTCGTATTTTAATGAGTTTCCCGAACTCTGACCCTCGATTTATAGCTAATTCCTACCTCGTAAGGATTTCCACACTTAGCACGAAGATGATCGGAGGGTGACACCGTAATTTTTCTCTGCTGGAAACGCTCCCCTGGATGCACCTCTCACTCAGGATGCTCCTGCAGACCCCGCTGATGTGATGCCGTGCAGACCTCTGGCTTCAGCTGCTTAATTGTGCCGGAATCAAAGTTCTCAATTTCAGTTGTCGGCCCGCCGATACACTCGGAGATGAGATCGGAAAAATGTATACTTTTATCGTGGCGGAAACAGCCACAAACACTTCCACAGCTGGGTAATGATGCGTATAATAAAATGCACACTTTTAAACTGGTAACACTTTTATTCTCGTAAAAACATAATTTGAAGCGAGTACAATTTCGCCCAAACTGTCTTAATCGATCATTTCAATTGTTCTCTTATTTTTACAAAAACGCATCGCGTTGCTATGTTACCGCGATAATTTTTGTTAATTAGAAATTAGTTTTGATAGCAAAATACACAAATTCGTAAATCTAAAGAAATTGTTTTTTGCTTATAACTTTTATTGTTCCTTCCGTCACGCACACAAATGTTTTAAAATCACTGCTCGGCTTTTTCACTTTGTCTTATTAATGCACTGGAAACTGAGTTCAAATTTAGCCATTTAAAATTTCTACGGAAGAGATTATTAGTTCGTAGAATCTTCCTAAAGACGTTGCTGATCTTATCCGCTTTGAAACTGTCAGGTGTTTACGATCATCTAAACCACCTAAAAGTAACATTACAAAAGACGAAAGGAATTCTCTCAAAACCTTACGTTCAATTCTGACATCTCAATTTTGTCCGCTGATAAAGGTAATGCTACGATAGTTATGGATCGAACAGAGTACACCACTAAGGTTAAGTCTTTACTCCAAGATTCTTCTTATGCCTACGTTCTCGCGACCCAACTTCCAAAATCGAACGGGAAGTCACTTCTCTCATAAATCTTCAGATCTGCCCACTGATATTCAACGGAGGTTGATTCCTGGCGCTTCAAAGCCTCCTCGGCTCTATGGTCTTTCAAAATCCATAAACAATACATTCCCCTCAGGCCCATTGTCAGTACCATAGATTCCCCTACTTACTCATTAGCTAAATACCTAACCACTATCCTCAGAAAGTTCACTGGTAAGTCTCCCTCGTATGTTCGCAATTCAGCCCATTTCGTTGAACTTATATCCAATATTAGCGTTGAACATGAGGATTTACTTGTGAGTTTCGATGTCACTTCCCTTTTTACCAAGTTCTATTCCCGATTCCATAGTCATAATCCAACAGAGCTTGGGGAGACGTCTCAAGTCTACCTGCCCTGATAGAAAAATGCCTCTCTTCCACTTATTTCCTATTTCAAGGCCAGTTCTTTAAACAAATCTCTGGTGCGGCCATGGGGTTTTCCTCGTTCACCTGTCGTTGCAATGTCTTCATGGAAGCTTCGAAACCGTAGCTCTGGAATCTTCAGAATTGAAACCTAAGGTTTGATTCCGATACGTTGACGATACCTTTATTATTTGGCCACATGTAAAGAGCCGTTACCGTCTTCTTAAATCATCTCAATAGTCAACATCCAGACATAACTTTACCATGTAGATAGAAAGTTACGGTTTTCTTCCTTTCTTAGATGTACAGGTCTCTCGCCAACCCAGTGGTAACTTGGTCATTCTGTATATCGCAAACCCACTCACACTGATCGCTATCTACATGCGATTCCCACCATCATCCTACACAAAAACTTTCTGTTATCAATTTGCTTGTACACCGGCTGTTTCATATCCCAACCCGATAATATCCCCGCTGAATTAAACCACATTCGGAAAGCTCTTAGGAATAACGGTTGCCGTGCTAGGGATATACAGTTTGCCATCAATCGCCATTTTCATCAAGGCCACCTAAACCTCCAAAACCCGATCCTCCTGCAGCAATAGTATTTCTTTCCTATATCCACCAAGTCACCGACCGCGTAGGAAAGTTTGTTCGAAAACAAAATATTAAAACAGTATTCAAACCTCCGAGCAAAATCTCACAGGTTCTTTCTTCATCTAAAGATAAATTAAACACTATGTCATCTAAGGTGTTTATAGAGTCCCTTGCTCTTGTAATGCTGTATACATTGGTAAAACCGGTCGTTCAGGAAAAACTCGCATCTCTGAGCACCAGCGCTGTGTCAATTATTTGTCGAAGTGTTTAAGGTTTATTTGCTTCTTTTGGGGTGTACTATCGCTATTTAAAAAGGGTACAGGAAAGACCGTAAACACCCTGTGTACATAAAATATACTACTTAAAATTTTTAGATATAATATAAATCACCTTCCACTATAATACTGAAGATTATTGTGTTTAGGCTCTCCCCAGCTAGAGTAGTACAAGTAAAACTTGTCAGTAATACAGATTGGATTGTGTCCAGCCTAATAGGATTTGTCAATACAAGCTAATAATTCCGTAAGGTCACCGCTAGGGCTATTTCCATAAAACAGTTTTCTATGTACCTTGTAAGTCTAATATACATATTTGTTATTCACTGTGTTTAAATAAATTGGTGCAATAACCTGCAGGTGATTTTGTGAATACATTAGCCGTAAATAGGTAAAAAAAGGTAAGTACACAGCTGCCCAATGGCAACGACATCATCCACGCCAAGGTCATTCTATATTCGAGAACGGCAACAGTACGTTAGGCAAGATTTT